>VXBW01007085.1:543555-617083 GCA_013400375.1 Thinocorus orbignyianus
CCCCTCTCCTCTCCTCTCCTTTATTACACTCCCCTCCCTTCCCTTCTTTCTTCTCCCCTCCTCTCTAAAGTTTGCAGATGCAATTCTTCTAGCAGTAATGTATGGCTCGATGAATGGTACAGCTCAGCAAGACAAAATAATTCAGGTTCAGCACCGAGCTAAATGTAGTTACACGACGTTCAGATCAGAACCAGCTCACATCTGGCTGGCTCACAGAGTAAGCAGTGCAAGTTCTGGTGTGCCGACAATATCCCCGCTTCTAATGGGAAATATAGAGAAGTGATGAAAGGTTATTACCACTTTAAAGTTGTCTGGAGGTCTGCGTGACCTGAAATATGTGCTTAAAGACATTTTCTGCGGCACCAGGTCAGGACACTTTTCATATTTGAAACACTTCAGGGCATTTTAAGTGTGAAGAGAAAGACACAGCAAAAACCAAACATAAAAAAATTGAAGCTATGGGACTTTAAATAATTGGAAATTTAAGACATGGGGCCAGTCCAATGTTATGATGTCTCCAAGTTTATATCTGGGCAGTTGTTTTTGTCAAGCAGATCACTGAATTTTCCCAAGCCATCCCTAAATCTCAGTATTTTGACTTTTTATATGCCTACTTGCCTACTTTCGTGGATCACTTGAAGACAGTAGTTTGGGAATCTCTGTGCTTTTGGCAAACATGTCAAACTCAGACAGTCATGGGAAGAGACTATTCCAGCTCTTGGCAGCAGAGGAAAAGAGGGAACCCTGGTCAGAATTACATAAGGAACACTGATATCTTGGCCTTCTCACTGCTGTAGTAAATCAGTATTTTAATTCTGTTTTAATAATTGAGACTAAGAGAAAAGAAACCACAAGTAAAATACTTCACCTTCTTCTTGAAATATTTACAGCACAACCAAAAGCAAGATATCCCAAAATTGTAAAGTGGGAATCCACCTAGGCTTTTAAAAAAATCTTTTCTATTAGAATAAAGTGTGTATTTTAAAGACACCTTAACTGAGCTATCCAAAATGCTTGTAGAATTCTTTTGTAGAATTTAAGTGTAAACTGTTTCATGTGGCTTTACGTTTTTATGAGACTTTTGTCCATTAAATTAACAGCAGTTACAGTTTTAGTTTAACTTTGTCTGAGGGTGGCTGTGTCCTGCAAGCCAGTTCTGGATCACTGGCCATCAAATAAGAGAAAATGACATGCATAGTCTGCTCCTGGGCACTGCGTGTCCCTGCCATGGGATGTTAGACAAGGGTAGTCTGTGTATAAGATGGTCCCAGTGTGCCTCTGTAGGAGGTTATGTCATATGCTCCAGCTGCAAGGATACACATCCCATAGACACATGATCAACTGCAACAGATATTTAAAAAAACCCCAACATATTCCTCCTCACAGTTAGGGGTGGCTTAGAACAGGCCAGCAAAATGTCTGTTTAAGTTTAGCTGATGGATGGCAACTTCACATGCAGATCTGAAGTTATACAGAAACTTTGAGGCTTTTGCTAGCCTTCAAATTTATGTTGCTCTGTCTTTAGTGGTCTAGATAAAGGGATTAAAATCCCAATTAATACCAGTAAAAACAGCCTTTGTGATACTATGTCTATACTTTTATGAGGAGGTGAAATAACTTTAGCGATCTGAATAAGGTTTTGGTTAGAATCAAACACACCAAGCTCCAGAGCAGCCTAATAAGTGGATCACCTGGAACAGAAGTGCTATTGTTCATTGCATAAAAAATACGGGGTTTTCAACCAGTTCTGAAGAAAAACACATATCAAAATTTTGCAGAAATGTCTGTAGTTCTTTCCATGACTCCCTCCTGAACTAGAGAAATGGTGTTGACACTCTTCACCTGGGAAAGCTGAGACCTACACATATTAAGTTTAAACCTGTTACAGATGCCTTACTTAAGCTTCACCATTGCTGCAATATCTACTACCAAGAAGCAACATTTGCAATAGCAAACATTGATGAGGAGCTTAAGGGCTTCCCTGCACTCTTCCCATCCCTGCAAATGTTCAAGACCAGGTTGGATGGGGCTTTGAGTAACCTGGTCTAGTGGGATGTGTCCCTGCCCATGGCATGGTCTTGGAACTAGATGATCTTAAAGGTCCTTTCCAACCCAACCCATTCTATGATTTCCCACTTTGTGAAGTAATGGAAGTCTACTAGATGTACCAAAACACCTACTTCCAAGTCCTCCTAATGTCTGAAATAATAGTCTTAAGGTATCCAGAATATAACCAGTGGCCTAGATGCAGGCAACTGAATGAAGCCCAATCATCATGCTAATCAATAGAGCACAAAATGTGATTTAGCTGAACAAATTAGGAGTTTACTTTTTGATAGTTGGTTGTCTGAAGCCAAGTCAGTCTCCAAATCTCCCTCTAGAGACGACAGAGAGAAAAAAGACATTGTCAGAAGCCCCACCTCATCCTCAGGCATTCGAGTCTTTTACTGGAGGCACCTTTCTCACCATTGACTACTGAGTGTCAGATGACTGGCTTACAGGTCAAGCAGTAGTAAGATATCTCAGTGTAGCAAGACGAATTCCAATCCTTGGGTTTTTTTTTTCTGTCAGAGTTCCTTGCTCCAGAAAAACTTCTGACTGAAACAGATGGGAGGAAGAGTTTGGATAAATACAGAAAAATTTCCTTACTAACTTGTTTCCATTTGTTTGCTTGTTTGTTTCCCTGATGGAAATGTAATACTCATGACCCTCTCCAGCACAGTTTGGAAAGAGGGAAATCTGGCGTCAGCTAGTGCAGTCCAGAAAGGAGCTCCAGGTGTTTTTTTAAGGCAACGTGGCTTCATGATAAGTCAAAGGAGGCACATGAAACTTCCTTCTTGGACTTCTTGTTTCAGTCAGGGGTCTCTCAAACAATGCCATAGTATGAATCAGACCTCAAATATATACTTACGCGTATTTCTTTCTCAGCAGAAGGCAAATCCTCCCCGCCAAGCCCCACACCATTATGGGTAACCTGGAAATACGCTAAAGGCTGTCAGCAACTCGCGAAGGTCAACAATTTCCTACAGTGACTGCCAGGAGTTTTTAAGCTTTTTTCTTTGGGAAATTTGGGACTGGCATGCTGAGAGGGTTGCGAGAAGGGCAGGAAAACAAAAGAAAGAAGGGGAGGACGGGGTTTCCTCCCCTTCTTCACCAACGCAACATCCTGCTGCTGTCGCAGCCTCCTGCCTCCGTGCGTCATTTTCTGTGCACACGTTCATGCCGCCTACCAGCCGCCTCCCGAGCCCAGCCCCAAGCGTCACCTCCTGGCACTGATGCCTCGGACTGTATTTCTTTTTTTTATTATTATTTCTTTTTTTGTTCCTTTCTTTTTCTTTTTTCCCCACGCTCCTGTGTTTTGAAAACCTGCTGGATGAATGTTTTGCTGGCAGGGAGACAGGGACTCCAAATCAGCGCGGTGATTGCCCCACCAGGTTGGTGATACCGTCAATGCGTTGTGAATCATTCCTTCTTATTGTGTTCAGACCAGAGGTTTTCTCAGTTGGCAGGCAGGGCTAAAATCTGGGCTTATCCCAGGCTACCAACAAACACCCTCTTATATTACACACTCCTACCAGTTCCATACCCTCTGCTGGCTCTTGTGGGTTTGGGAATCTATGAGATTTTTTGTTTTGCAGGAACTGAAAACTTGAGACTATTGCTAAATTGGTCCATGAGTGAGCACAGTGTAGGGACACAGTATCCTAGGGAACAGGCCTAGGCACTGATTTCACCTAACCCAGAGGAGCAGGGTTTGCTCTCCAGACACTTTTATGCAACTAGCTCTCTCATTCTACTTCACCTTTCCCTTTCAATCCGACCCCCAGGAAAAAAAGACCTCCCACTCCTTATTTATCCACCCTTTTTCTCCATGGCTCTCTCTCTAGAACATATAAAACTCTGTAATTTTGATCTTTCTGACTGACACTGTCCTCTCTGAGGGCTGAAACCCAAAGTCAGCCAAAGTCAATGGGAGTTTCCTCTAGCAAAAATAAACAAATAATTTTTTATTTATATTTCCTTTTAAACAGGTGAAGTATTAGCTAGGCCCTGTGGAAGTCCCCACTTTCAAAGAACTCAAGTTATTTTTACCAGTGTCTCTTTATAGGATCTGGTCATGAGTTTGCCTGTGGAGCATTTTTCCATTGGAAAACACATAGAATCACACAGAATCATCACAGTTGAAAAGGACCTCTGAGATCACCGAGTCCAACCATACACACACAAAAACCCCTACAATCTCAGCCATTAGAGGATACCCTGAAGTGCCATATCTACACATAACATCTACTGGGTGATAGCTAAGTGCTCTGTGGAAATACTTTGGTTTTGGTGGAGCATTGGCAGGCTATGAAACCTGTTGAGATGTCTCCTGCTTCCAGATCTCCTGCAACATCACCCATCTGATGCTTCTCCTGGAGCTGGTTTGCCATTTCGGGGATACATGATGCCTGCAGCCTGTTAGACTGAGCTGCATGGAGAAGCTGGGATGTAGAGAGGTGGTTGAGCCACCTGGTGAGCTCTTTGAGCTTCTATTTTTATTGCTTTTTAGCATCATCCAGCTGCAACTTCAGCTTAGTTTCTCTTGGGGAGCAGTTCTCAGTCTGGAAGAACCAAGCTTGGGTCATGGTTAGAGTTTTAGACTTTGCTATTGAGAGGTGATGTTTTCTTCTTGCCTGCCACTCTATTCTTCCTCCTATAAATGTTCTAAGATCAGTGGCATAGGGATTGTGAGATTGTGTTTTTCTAAATTTACCTGGTTCTTACACATTTAGGGCTTTAAGATATAATCTTTGCACACTGTCTTTGTGTGCTAGGGAATGATGAATGATTTTCTGAGAAAGCTGTACTGAACACAAGGGTCATGCTTTGATTCAGATGTGAAAATGTGAAGAGGCTAGATACCGTTTGTGCCATTGACCTAAATTTCTGAGATTCGACAAGAAACTGTCATGAGTATGCTTCAGCCATATTAAAAAAAAATAAAAATCACCTTATCCTTTCAGTATGCACTAGATGAATTTAAAAAGATATACTAATAAAGAAGGAATTTTCTGTTACAATGTAATTGGGCCAGGTGCTCTGCACTAGCGTCACAAGTGTCCTTCACTGATGATCACTGGAGCATGATATTAAATCTGAAAAGCATTTGCACAGCCTCCTATGACAAGTCTCTCTTCCTGAATTATGTCTAATATTGCAAAAATGTTAAGCTTGGAAAGGATAATTATGGCCTCATTTAAACTGATATCCTGAATTAAAGAGCTGAATTTCTTTCATGCCAATTTTTCTAACATGCCCAACATCTTGCAGAGGAAGAACAGGGTCCAGGCTACAAAAACTTCTGGAGCACCTCCATCTCCAAGTGTTTTCAGTCCCATAAGCTTGTATAGCTGTTTGCATGCTTATCCAGTATGAATTAAACCACTGAACTTATGCAATACTTACTACAGTTGAAAATCATACCTAAAGAGATGATGCCAACCCATAGTCTGTAATGTCACTCAAGTCTCAGAAACATAAAACCAAAGTAACTGGGGACAGCAGGTTAGTCAGGGGCCATCTACTTTGTATGCTGACCCTAAGCAGAGTCAGCTGAAGGTTTCAGTTTTCCTTAAGACTTCTCATGCTGGTCTTCTTGAGAAGCGTGAGTTTCACTATATTCGCTGGAACAGACAGAATTCCTCTCCCCTGCTGCGAAATTCTTATGAAACTCTGTCCTTTACTCCAGTTGTTGAAGCACACAGTAAATGCTGGAGCTGTGCCGTTCCTCCACACTATCTGTCTTCGTTTTGACTGCTAATCCATCACAGACTCAGTGACTAGTCTCATGACCTCCCACACAGAAGACAAGCAAGAAGTACTCCCATCTGTCAACCGTACTGAGGAGGTGGCAGGTCTCTACGCTCATGCGTCTGTATGAGTCTAGAGATGTATGGAATATGTGTGAGCATCTGATACTCTGGTAAGAGGCTGAAGTGTTTTACACTATGTTTTAGGTGATTTATTGCACTTTAGCACATTCATAAAATACATCGTGTTAAGCATATGCATAAAAATAATATATAGGTTACCACAAAACTTTTATGACCTTAACCAGATCCGTCTTGGAATGTCGTCTTGAATGTTTCACTCCTGCAGGTGAAAAAACATATTATTTCAACTGAGCTTAGGGTAAGTTGTTTAGTCAAGACAACAATATTGTGGAGAGAGCCGTTACCTTGGTAGCACTTTGCCAATTTAAGTACTAATGAGCGCAGTTGATTTCTGTCCTACATCCAACATAAGGTGTCTATGACTACTGTGTCTCCAGGCTGCATTCCTCAGCTGGCCCATTCCTCTGCTGTCTGAAGACAATACAGAGTCAAGAATTATATATACACACCCTTGCACATTCACAATATTCCTCAAAATTAGTAGAGATTTCTTGTAAAGATGAATTTTTTTTCACCATGAGAACAATCAGCCATTAGAATAATGTCCCCAGGGAAGTGGTAGATTCCCCAACATTGGACTCCATTAAGATTCAGAGTGCTGGGGCACCTTGCCTAGATCATGCTTTTGCCAAGAAAGGTTGGACCAGATGATCCCTTCCAACCTGTTTTTTTACAATCCTATGATTCTTGTAATAGGAGAGGGAATGGTGAAGACAACTACAGTTTTGCCTCCTAATGTTGCATTCTCAAACATCTTGTAGTCTAAGGACATTAGATTAATAATAGGGTGAGGGCAGGGCAGGAGGGAGGAAAACCCTTCCTAAAGGCATGAAGCAAAGATGCTTTTTATCCCAGGGTTAACCACCTCCAACACAGACACTACCAACGAATATCTAGTGAGATGATTCTTGTCTTCATAAATTCACCTCAGTTATCTTGTCTGAACACATATTATTCTCTTTGAGTCAAAGGAAAGAAAATGAAGAATCCAGAAGGTGATTCATCCCATCTAATTTAAGAAGGCACAGTCTCTTTGTATATATAGATATATCTGTTTTCTCTTATTTAACACAATAAGGACTCATAGAAATAAGCTAACTTATAGCTATTAAAAAGTAGGAGATATTTACCTTTCATTTAGATTTGACTTCCTCAGGCTTTGTTTTAATAACTCTTTAAATTGGTTATACTGGTAAAAATTGGTTAAAAACTGGTTTGTTTTCTGTTTTGTTTTGTTTCACTTTAAAAAGAGTGGCTTTCCCATATGATGACTAATTTCTTGAAGCTGGAACTACAAGAAAAATATCAAATATTGTGACAATTGGCATGACTTCTTTATCAACTTATTCCATCATCTCCTTTTCCATAAATAAGAACAGATGTCTTATATTTCTCTAGTTTTTGGACGATCAAAGCTCTATGAGGTGTTTTATTAATTCATTGTTGGGTTTATTTCATATTTCTTTTGAATTGTTCATTTACTGTTTTGAAGAGGAGGAAAACAGGTTTTTTTCTGAATTTCTAGAACACGGGAGACATGATTGAAACACTATTTTTCTTTTTTCTTAATGGATATTTTTCCCAGAAGCAAAAGGAAAATCATCAGTTCAGGTACTGGGGCTTTAATTAGTTAATATTTGAAACAAGTAGCTACCAGACCAGTGTGAGATGTATTATAATACAGCGCTGAGTATTTCCCAGTTTAAAAATAACCTCGATGTGTAGGTCTTTCATACAAGAACAGATTTATTTTGCACTGTATGTGGACAGGGCAGAGGTTGTATTTCTGACTATGATTCACAACCAAATGATTTTTCCTTAGCTTCTTCCACGGTAGACTTGAACATCTTGTTTAAGACTCCCAGAATTTATATATTTGTATATTAATATTGCTGTAGAAAGATTTACTTTCTAATTATTTACAGGCATGTGGAATTTCTCACTGCTGAATTAAAATAAAGTAAACGCACTTTGGTGGCATGCAGAATGCTGTAGAGGACAACACTGCATATGAAGGACTCACCCCTGGAAATCCAAGTCTAATGAATGAGCTGTGTTCTGCAGAGATTTCTATTTTGGTTTTAGCCTTGAATTGCAGTGGAGACAGAAAGGGCCTAATTTTCTAGACATTTAATGATGAGTCTGATGAAATAGACTATGTCATTAGATTTTCATCGTCAGACATCTGTATCTACATCTATATAATTATGTATATATGATATGTATATAAAAACACCTCTGGATTACAAGTCATGTAGATATAAACTACTTGCAAAAGGTAGAGATGATGTGAGGATCATAATGAGTGGACGTACCAAGAATGCTAAATCCCCTTCAATAAGACAACAAACCAACCTACTGCTTTCTCTGACAGAGTCAAAGTAGTGGTTTACACATATTTGACTTCAGTAAGGATTTTAATAATGGTGTTACCATAATAAATCTAAGGAATTCTGATCAGGATAGACTAAGCAGAGAGGATAACAAAGCTATCAGTCTTCTTTTGTGGAACTGGAATTAACAGACTACATCTTAAGCAGAGGATGGAACTTGACTCCTACCTGGTCTTCGTCTACTTAGATCACTGACCTCCTCTGTACGGCCCTAAGGTACAGGAAAAGAAGGATCACACAGTTACAGAGAGGATTTTATAAGGTCTGATCCCTTTGGGTGTTGTGTCCTGAGCTTCAGAAGCATGCACAGCCTGCTCTGGGATCCAGGCACAGCTACTTGGAAAATTATAGATGAAGGAACATAAGAGCATTCGTGTGTCTAAATTGCAGTGGGGTCAGTCTCAGGCTTAGTGCATAATAAGGTAAAGAAATCTTTTCAACACCCTGTTTCAACATCAGGACTTAGAAGAAACGCAGTGATCTTTGAGTTTATAAAAAAAATTTCCACTGATTTTTGAGGAGGTGCTGACCTGAGATTGAGGACACTACAGCAAAACTATTTCTGTCTTTCTCGGTCTCCTATGTGTCATTGTTTGGATAAGGCTTGCATTTCTTGGGGTTTGGCTCCATGGGACCACAGCCATGCAATGATTTTGTGTCATCCTGTGCTCACCTACATGAGGGCAGTTCCCCTAAAATTCCTTATCAAATTCACCCCATCTTCATTTGGGGAAAATAAACTTAAATTCTGCTTCAAGGTCTGGTCTGTCTGTCCAACGCTGAGGTTGAGTAAGGGACTTAGGCAGTTGGACCTGATTTTTAGGAGACAGCAGCCAAGTATGATAGTCAAGAAAAGCCAAGATGAAAAACCAGAGAAGCCAAAGAGTGATTCAGTCCCAAGTGCAAGACAAGAGAGTGGGAAGCCACAGTGTCTACACTGCGTGTACAAACAAGGCGAGGATCCCACAAGGCATAAACAAAGTTAGGTGGGCTGGGAAAAGGCAAAAAAAAAAAGGTGTCAGAACTAAGACAGGCGGTTGAGAACAAGCCACGGAAATGTAGCCGCAGCCAACTTGCATTCTGAGCAGCTAAAAGCAGCTGGTGTGACTCCTTCCCATCCCAGATGGGTGGAGAAACCACAAATTGGGTTTTCAGTCCTGTCCCAAGTCTCCTGGGGAATAGGGCTGTGGTCATCTGTAAGTGGAGTGGTCAAGCAAGGATGAAGAAAGGTGAGGGTGACGTTCATGCAGTTATCACAGGTCAAATGGGGCTCAAAATATTTCCATTTTTACTAACTGACAGGAAAGTCCATGAAGGTGCTTAGACCCAGGTCCTCAAAGGTAAGGAAGACTCTTACTCCCTTTGAAGAGAAGCTACTACGAGATATTTGAAGGCTTGACTGTACAATAAAGAGTCCCAAAGGTAATTTTCACTGACCTCAGGAGGAAACTACATTGCACAAAAATGATATCCAGAACTCTTCAGGGCTTTTAAAGTGCTGGGAATCCTGTAGTGCTGAGATAAAAAGAGTGACAGCAGAGAAACTCACGTTTTCCTGCCGTTCCCATGTCCCAGCACCTCTCCTGTTTTATCGATTGACATCCTGTGGGAGCAGCATGAATCCTAAATTGTGCTCCAGAGGGAAAGGGATAAATTAAATCAAGTTTTGCTCTTGTAATACTAATAAAATAGAACCCCTAAACATTATTCAATGATAGCAAATCCACATCTTCCAAGGGCTATAGTAATCCACCCCAGCCTCCTATATGCGATATAAGATACAGCTGTGACCCTTTTTCTACTGGTACCCTGCGCTAGGTCTGTGCTCTGCAACTTGTACTCAGGGCTGTGGTGGTGTTGTTGTTACAGGACCCTGTGGTTGAGCACCAACCTATTGTTCTGATGTAAAATCCAACTACTGACAGCATTTGAAGGACATAGAACTGTTGGAACAAGTCCAGCAGAGGGCCACAAAGATGGTTAGCAGGATGGAACATCTCTCCTGTGAGGAAAGGCTGAGGGCTCTGGGGCTGTTCGGCCTGGAAAAGAGAAGGCTTCGGGGAGATCTTCGAGCAGCCTTCCAGGATCTGAAGGGAGCCTACAGGAGAGCTGGGGAGGGACTCTTTGTCAGGAAGTGGAGTGATAGGACAAGGGGGAACAGTTTTAAATTGGAAGAGGGGAGATTTAGATTGGATATTAGGAAGAAGTTTCCTGTGAGGGTGGTGAGGCACTGGAACAGGTTGCCCAGAGAAGTCCTGGCTGCCCCATCCCTGGAGGGGTTCAAGGCCAGGCTGGATGGGGCTTGGAGCAACCTGGTCTAGTGGGAGGTGTCCCTGCCCATGGCAGGGAGGTTGGAACTTGATGATCTTTAAGGTCCCTTCCAACTCTAACCATTCTATGATTCCATGATTTGTTGTGGAAAATCTTGAAATGCACTCTGCCAGCCGTGGTTCTGTGCCGCAGTGGGTAGCTGCACTACCTTCTTACCCAAAACTCTCAGCTCCTGGCCTTCCCCACTCCACGTTGATCCCTCTACCCTCCTCTATGGCATACATCTCGAGGCTCCAGATGCATTTGTATGATCCTGTACAACACAGCCCTCCCACATCAAGGATTCTGGCTTAAGAAGCTGGGCCTTTGTGCTTTCAGTACAAACACCTTCCATTTTTAAATTTGGTGTTTGTACAGCATCTAACATAATGGGAATCTGCCACCTAAGAAGGCAATCGATGAGTATTTGTACAGTGATAGTAACAGACCATTAGCTGCTTTCCTTTGACTCAGCTCCAGGAGAGGCTGTAACAAGCTGTTCTTTGCTCCTTTTTGAAACAAGGGAAAAAATCATACCACTTTCTCCTTCTTTGAATACATATACATTTTATATTTTGCTGTAGTGTGTTCCAAATACCGCTAGCTCTTGGCGGCTGAGGGAAAACATGGTGCTGCCAGAACTTTTGCTCTTATGTCTAGTTTCCATGTTTTTTCAGGGAAGATCATGCCAAACCTTTGCTGCTATTGTCTTTTCAACGGGAGGGATGTGCCAATGCTTTTCCAGCCTTTCAAGGCTGTTTTATAGAGGGATATATCATGACGTTGCATCCTGCGCCCTTCCTTGTTATTTTCCAAAACTCAGTTTTGCCAGGACCATTTGCTGGAATTTCCAAAGAAGTTATCCAATGGTCATTGCTCTGCGAGCCACTTAAGACTGTTCTTACGCTAGGACCTTGTTCCTCTGAGCAAAAAGCCACAAAGTGTCCACTATTTCTCCTTTGTTGCATGTCAAGGAAGGAATAAGGGGAAAAACAGAAGTTGACATTAGAAGATATTACATCCATGCTGTAAGAGTAAGACTTGATGAATTAGGCGCTATACAGATCATTTTATCTCCGGGAGAGGGATCCTAAAATGGGCTGCCCAATGCTATTTCATGAGTAATGATTTAATGGCCAGGGAGAAAGATCCAGCAGCACTGCAAAAAAGTCCCTGTAGGGTAACCAGGTGTGTCCTTGGTGGGGGTAAATATTGCTTTCTAGGTGGTAAGAAAAAGTCCAGGAAGCAGCTTTGCATCACCCAAGATCTGCCCCGGAGAAAGCTCTGTGCAGGAACACATGGAAGCACCACTCTATCTATGTGTAAGAGTTGTTCAGGGTACCCTGCAATGAAGACAGCAGCTCTAGAGAAGAGAGCTTGGGGAAAGTCAGGCAATAGCTTCTAGTTTACCAGCCATGACTGGTAGAAGTTGACATGTTGAAGTCCTTACGTGACCTGCAGTGGAGATGCCATGTAGGGGACACCAAAACTTGAGAATCCTCTTCTCTGGCCTGTCACCTCGTATGGTTCTGAAGACATCTGTCAATGAAAAAGAAGTGTGAACTACTGGTTAGGGTTTTATATTCTTCCTGGTCTTTCCATCTGTGTGAGACCTGTCACACAGAGTGTATGAACTGTGAGGGTGCAGGTGTGAACAGAAGCCCTGGCTACAGCTGCTCTAACTCCCAAAGTTGCTTATTCAGTTTTCATCAAGTCGGCACTGATGAACAGGCAACACTCTGAAATTTCATAGCTTTGCTCACACTCCATTTCAGAATAAAGCAGGTGTTACCTGAAATTTCAGAATTGCCCTTGAAACAGGAATCCCCTTTCCTACCCCCTTCTGTAACCCCCAATTTCAACAGCACCTGTCTGTGCCTTGTCTTCTATTCTGCACCTAGAGTGCGAGATCTTCTGGGTACAGGATACCAGTTCTTCTTTTATAAGAAAACATGTAGTTTAGTGTTACCCTCAGGCCTATGCTTTATGATAAAGAGAGACTTCAGCTGAAGACTGGAGAAGAGAAGGTTGAGAGGAGACCTTATTAATGTTTACAAGTATCTAAAGAGTGGGTTGAAGGAGGATGGAGCTGGATGTTGGGCAACAGACACGAGCTGGAACATAGGAATTTCCATTCAAAGATGAGAAAAAACTTTACGGTGAGGGTAACAGAGCCCTGGCAGAGGCTGCCCAGGGAGGGTGTGGAGTCCCTTTCTCTGGAGATCTTCAACCCCTCTCTGGATGCAGTCTTGAGTGATGTGCTCTGGGCAATCCTGCTTTAGCAGGGGAGTTGGACTGGATGATCTCTAGAAGTCCCTCCCAACTCAATTCCATGATTCCATAATACCAGCTCAGAGGCTGTGAATGCACCAGGAGTAGGAAAACTGGATGATCTGTAGGTATCTTCTTTCTTTCCATCCATCAAGAAAGGAAGAAGGACAGGAAAAGGCCAGTGATGTGACAGATGTGAAAGGTTAAAAAGTGGAAAAAAGCCCACCTTTAACTGCAAGGGGTTAGTGATGGTTAGTATGATCAGACTGAGGATTTCTTCCTGGTCAGACAAGCCTTCATCCAATACAAGTGCAAAGTGTGCTGGTCATGATATCTGTTGAAATCAGTTCCCAAGTGTTTTCACAAGTAGTTTTCACAATCTCCTGTATGAATTATCTAAAATCCTCTAAAAATCTGATGCACTTCTTGCAATTGATGTGTTTTCCAAAAGCCCATGGGAGGTCATGTCTGCCTGCGATATCTGCTGAAGAATATTTTTGACACCCCAGGTGTCAAGAAAGTGAGATTTTACTTACATCAAAAACTGAACAGACAATGATATTAACAAGACCTCACTCATACAGAGATATACACCTGCTAATTATATATTTTTGTCATATGCAAATTATTTATTATATTACACTTATCATTTCGTATCATGACCTTTTGTTAGCAAAATGCTGTGGCATTTGGGATGATCAGTGCCAGGCCAATAGACTTATTATTTTATTATGCTAGAATTCCCCTTGTTTTGGCAAAGTATAGCTAAAATTACATGCCCCTGGCACACTCCTGTGTTGCCCTGATGCTGCAAATTTTCCTTTCACTCCCTAGAGAGTCAAGTACACCTTGCTCAGTGTGGTAGAAGGCAAGAAGAAAGCTCCCAGCAATATTGCAACCAGTCTGTTCATGTTGTGAAGAGAAAAGCTGCAGACTGAGAGAGAAGGGAGGTAGCATTTGCAGAGTTTGGGAAAGTTTTAGAAGGAAAAAAGAACTGCAATTTTTTTTTCTTTTTTCAGTTTGCAGGTTGGTGTCCCTGCCTCTTCTGGGTTAGTAAGCTCTGTAAGTGGCACTTGGAATAGGAGAAGGGGGACATCTGACACCCTTGACTCCCTTTGGATGTCAGTTCATCCTGGTCTGGGGTGGTTGATGGATTCAGGCTCTCTCTTTTCAAGGAACAAGCTGGGTGATGAGCAGTCAGTGAGCTAAAGTTAGGTGGCATGAACCCTGACCTTCGTCTCATGGCTCCACAGTCTCCATCCTGTGAAGTGAGGATGGGAACCTGCCCTTCTCTTCTTGTGCTGTTTGGACCTTGCTAGGCTCTACCACAGCAGCAACCACAAGCCCCAGATGTACCTACCACAGGAGTTTTGCTGCTCTGCAAAGTCAGTTTTCCTTAGCAACAGCAGCTCTTTCTACTTCTCCTCCAAGGACCTCAGCTCACCCAAGTTAACGAGACCGAATTAATGCCTACGTGAGGGCAGTAGGCATAACCGTATCCATTTCACTTTCTGGTAAACTGAGCAGGGGGAGGAGGCCTCAGATGAACCCTGTTGACCTTAGATGAACCTTGGTCAACTTTTCTCCCCTTGCCATGTGCTCTGAGTATTTATTTGCAAACTCCCTGAGGTCCATCCCGCTGGCTTCTCTCTTCAAAATCCTCCCCATCCACAGCTTTACTTTGGCAGCAGAGGGCACTGCCCCCTTCTTAATTTTTTTTTTATTATTATTTTTATTTTTTTTCCACACTCATCCCCTCCCTCACTCTCCTCCAAAGGCTGCAATTACACTCTCGGTAAGTGGTGCTGTCTGTCTGCAAGCTCCTGAGAGTTTGATTTGTCTTGGCTCCCAGCTCTGACATGCCTGGGAAGGGCAAGGAAAGGAAATGGGTGGGAGCTCCCATCTAACCACGAACGTGTCCTCCCCCCTCTCCTTTTCTTTTCTCCCTATTCTCCTTCCCTCCCCCACTCCAACCAGAGGAAGGATCATGCTGCGTTGCTTAGAAAGAATTACTCTCAAAGTTTGGGTTGGAAATTTATTTTTTTTTCCTTTCCCTTTCCAATGAAATAGGTCGGGAGTCTCTCCCATTTCCATGAGCTCACAACGTAACTGGGTTGTTGTTACGAGAAGCATGTGTGCATGTGTGTGCCTGCGTGCCTGTAAGACGTGTTTGCTCGCTCACGTGTGCGTGTGTGTGGGCGTGTAGTAAGTAGATGTATGCACTTGTGAGCAGGCAGGAACTACTCCAGTGCTCCTAAATATCCATACATTTTATTTGCCATTTCTGAAGATTTCACTTCAGTGTGATCCTTTATTGTTTAAAAATTAATGTCTCTTACTATCCTTTCCTGATCTATTTATTTTCTAGGCTTTTCAAGTTACAGGTTCATCCTGACAAGTGCTGAGTCCCCCACAGAGATCATCAAACACACGTTTGTGTGAGAAACAGAGAGAAGGACTCAGGTATGAGTCTGCCCTTCATCTCTCAGCATGTGGATAGGTCCCATGTTTACCACACTCCTGTAACAAAAACAAGTGAATCTTTAATCTGCCTTATACCTGTTGGGGAGTTTCCTGACATTGTGTTTTGATGACCAGAAAAGATGATGACACAAACCGTAGCTGCACCTCTAAAGAGGATCCATAAAGGTGCTGTGGATCAGAGTCATACCTGGGCACATGTCACAGCAGTTTCACACTGAAACAGAGGGCAAGTGAGAGGTTTAACAGGGGTGTGAGGAAGCTGTAGCTATTGCAGATCTCTGAAATAAAAAAGATATTCAGAGTCTTGTGCTACTAACAGTGGCACTGATGAACTGGA
This sequence comes from Thinocorus orbignyianus, assembly GCA_013400375.1. NCBI lineage: Eukaryota > Metazoa > Chordata > Aves > Ciconiiformes > Thinocoridae > Thinocorus > Thinocorus orbignyianus. The sequence goes on from VXBW01007085.1 coordinate 559,287, forward strand.
GGTAACCCTCTTGTTTTAGGATCAGATATAGACACTCTCTGACTCTGCTGCTATCCTCACCCTCTGAATACAGAAAACTATGCCCAGGGGTGGGAAGGTAGAAGTGGAGAGGATCCTAACTACAGTCTCTCTATGGGTTTCATGGTCTCCAAGAATCCCTGGGTGCAGACTCTGCCTTTCTTCCCACTCAAGCAGCGCTTACTGATGAGAGACATGTGTCCCCCTCTTGCAGATACCCACACTAAAGGGCATCTGTTGCTAGTTCTTAACTTTGGTTTGGTGATTAGAGAATGACCCTGGTGTTCAGGGCAGTGGGGACTAACAGTTCACCCTCTGCCTTCTGTGGTCACTTCTGTATACTTGGTTTGTAGTATCCTTCTTTAAAGTGTGGGCACAGTGCAGTGGATGCCTGCAGTGAAGTCTGTCTTGATAGGAAAAGTGACTTGTACCCAGTCTGCTATGTGTTCTCAGAAGGTAGTGATGGTCTTCCCCATTGGCACTGGGCCATTGCATGATCTGGACAGGCTGAGAGAGTTGAGGTTGTCCAGCCTGGAGAAGAGAAGGCTGCAGAAAGACCTTATAGCAGCTTTCCAGTACCTAAAAGGGGCCTATAAGAGAGGTGGGGAGGGACTCTTTCTCAGGGAGTGGAGTGATAGGACAAGGGGTAATGGATTCAAACTGAGAAAAGGAAGACTTAGATTACATCTCAGGAAGAAATTCATCACTGTGAGGATGGTGAGGCAATGCAACAGATTCCCCAGAGAAGCTGTGGATGCCCCATCCCTGGAAATGCTCAAGACCAGGCTGGATGGGGCTTTGAGCAACCTGGTCTGGTGGGAGGTGTCCCTGCCCAGGACAGGGAGTTTGGAACTTGATGGTTTTTGAGGTTCTAACTGAAGCCATACTATGATTCTATGGAAGTAAACTCTCAGAGACTTGTCTGAAAGGGAAAACACTTGATGGCCCCATCTCACTTTTAAAGCTCTGCACAGCCAGGGCTTTTTTATGCCTTGGCTCCATGTGAGCATTTGACAGCCAGTGCTAGCATCTGACCTGCTGTCCTCTTTGCTTTGAAGGAATGTCATCAGACAAGCAAAGCTGGGAAGCAGCTAGGCTCTGATTTTTTTGTTTTGCCAAAGGCTGGCACCCTGCACACATTAAAGGTAAACGATAGGATGAGAAGGGTGGTCTCTGCACTTGCAAACAGAAATGAAACACATGGGAAGGAAGAAACAAATATGCAAAATAATTTCCCCTGGTTTGGAAAAGGAAACATGGAAAACCAACAGCCTCAAAGCACAGGTTGTGGCTTTTTGGGAGAAAGAATGTGAACAGTCACTTTCTCATCCTGTTTCTGTCATTCCAAGACTTGTGTGAAAAGGCTGATGTTGAATCCCAGTTAGCCATAAAATAACAACAACTAGTCTGCCCAGTGGCTGTGATTTGCCAATTGTGAGCTTTCTGCACCTACACCAGGACTCAGAAAGACGGAAGTCTGCAAAACATCCCAGCTAGGAGAGCAGAATCCTTGAAAAATGTGATCTTACCCACGGGGACAATCTGATTAAATGAGTGTTACTTATTGTTCCAACACCATGGCAATGTCTCCAGAAGGAATACAAATCACTTAGTGCAATGAGATAGAGCCAGCTGAGCAGGTACCAGGAATGTGGGAGTTGCTTATTAGTCACCCAGAGGGGAAAGAGCTATTGCTTTTGTTATTTATTTCATTTTTATTTGCCTGTACTCATCACTCACCCCCCACACACCCCCAACCCCAACCCTGACACCACCACTTTTTGTAGTGAGACTAATGAGATATGGTCTGATCCAGAAATCCTGAGCACATCACGGTGTTTTTCCGTTGGCCATGGGAACCAGGTGGGACCTTTTTGCTGGCAAATCTCTTTCCTGAACAAATCTCAGCGGGTACAAATGAGCACAGCTCTGCTGAAGTCAGTGAGGGGTTCTCATCTATCACTTGTTTTATTAATATTGTTCTGTCTACAGGTCCAGACTCTCCAAGAACACATCCTCTATTTCATTGCCTTTCATCGAAGGCAATGTGTGAGTGCTGATTTGCTCAGGCTGAGGATCTGGACCAGCTCTTTCATTGTTGTTTTTGTTCTCCCCCCACCTCTCTCTTTCTCCCTCTCTCTTTTTATAGCAGTGTTGGAATTGCTGTAAGGTTTACAGTGCAGTAATAATCACCTCATTATTATTAATAACCATGGCAACAGAATGGAAATTAATCACACTACTTCTGTTTATCCCCATAGAAACAGAGCCAAAACAAACAAGACTTATCCACAATGCCTATTCCTAGAAATCATACATACTACATAATTACCAATGAAATGAACCAGCATCCACAAGCTGCCTGGATTATCCAGTAGCACCTATTCAAAGGTCAGCGATATGCAGTCAAGTCAGTAATGAGAAGGGATGCTTCCTCAGGTTGAAATTAGTGGGTGGCAAATATCTTCAGTAGCTTCGTGCATTTTTTTGGTTGGTTTTACTCTTCAGCATTTGTCTTGGTGACTGGCTGCTGGGAGAACATTGACAGGACCTACTCATCTTCACTTTTTAAATAAAGTTATCTGTAGGTCTAAGCTGGTTAGTGACTGGAAGGGAAGTTTCAGAGAAATATCGGTTTCTGTGAGCTTCTGAAAAACCTCCAGAGACAACACTTCTTCCTATGGGCCAAGCAATAAAGTAAAATACCAGTCCAGCAGTGAGGATAATTGGAAAGAGTGAGACCACAATATAAATATTTTTTCTTTGTTGTGTCATAATCCTCGTTTGCAGGAGGTGTGGAGGATGAGATCCTCACACTTATTTTCCATGCAGAGAAGCGAAACCCCAACACTCACTTTCACAGGAGGGTCTCTGTTCTGCCACATTCTTCACTCAGATTCAGTTCCACAGCAGTTGTTCATCTGTGTGTCCCCCCTCCCTGAGACCATTACTGAACTTTATTTAAGCTGTCACCAACAGATAATCTAACCTCTGCATCTGCTTTTGCCTACGGCTTGAAGACACACACAGGGGACTCTTTTCCAGGCTTTCAAAGTAAAGAATTCATCTCTCAGATGATCTTTCAAACCCAGAGGTTCTGCTGGCTCTTATCTACAGATGCAGCAGCACAGATTAGAGTTGGTGCGGAAAGATGAGAGAGGCATGAGACGTAATGATGATTAAAACCTCAATTCTCTGTGAAGTGGTTTGTTGGTGGTTTTTTTTGCAACAGGATCTGGTCAGACATAAACCCTTGGGGTACATGAAATCATCTGTGTGTTGGAAACCTATACTACTTTCAGTAAAAAAGTGAAACTCGACCGTGAGGAGGAAGGACACGTAGTTGCCATGTTCTCCAAAACCTCAAAAAGTCTTGATGGATCTTCTCACTTTACTATAAACCCTCCTCCAACTCTGAAAAAACATACCAGCTATCCCTTATCTCTGTCTCTCACCTACAAAATGATGATAACAATCCTCTAATTCTCCTAAGTGCCACTTATTTTATCTACATAATATATAAATTCCGGTTAACAGGGGAATTCCCTTGTTGTCTCACTGTACTTTGTACAAATATACTAAATCATGTTCAAATGGAGGCATTAAAACTGGAAATAATAGAGGGAACAGCCCTGAGAACAATCTGCTTTATGAGGTTTAAGTGACCTTTTACGCTTACCAAAAAGACAGAGAGAGTATAATTAGCTGGGATGAATCCCATCTGAACTCTCTCCAGCCAGTTCTCCTGAATCCAATTAAACACAACTTTTCCATGTCGAAGGACAGTTGAGGAAAGATTGATATTGCTGTTGGGCAATACAAAGACACTCAGAAGTGTTTTCTGCCTGTTTTATACATTCCCCTCCCAGAATTACAATTTTTCTTGTCCAAAAGTCGTCAGCACTGACAAGTCCCTGAATTTACAGGTTCTGTGTGCTCAGAGCACGGACCTGACAAAAAGAGTCAGTGCCTTTACAGTTTTGCATCACATGGACACTGGACACTTTGTCCACCTACTATCGAGAAAATCCAGATTTCCTAGCTATGTGGGATATGGCTGCCTCCATCTTTCATACCAGGGAAGGAGAAAGCCCCTGAATCTTGAAATCCTATCAGTCCAGCAACTTCTGACATGATCCAACATTTAAGCACGGAGATTTGATGTGCATGAGGGCATCCCCCTCAACCTCTGCCTTCCAGAGGGACACAGTCTACCTGAATGGTGCTCCTGCATTGTATCTGGTGACCTCACATGTCTTCTGGAAATTTCAAATGGCATGAGATACCCTCTGCAAGGCAGCTGATTTGCACCCTAAAACATACATGTATATTTGATCAGATGAATCCAATTTGATGTGCCTACCATCCACTCACCAACAACAATGAGGATCGGTCATCATTTAACAGTCACGTAAAGACTTTGCCAAAGAGAGGCTTTGAGGAAGACACACTGGCTGAAATCTTCTTTTAGGGTCCACAGGAAATAAAGATGAATTACTTAACAATCCGTTCTTGAAAACTCCATGCCAGTTAATGATCTGCTTTTGTGTATGGGAAGACTGAATGTAGGCACACAGTACGACATGCAGATCCTTGTTCCATTTAGTTAGTTCCAAATCTATTGATGTACCACAGAAATGTTCTCACAGTGTGGGGTAGCATGCAACACACAGCAAATTGCTTGCTTTAGAGCCTGAATTCTTCCTTCAAATCTCATTAATATCTCAGATGATAACTTTTTTCTCAAGTTAAAATAGGGCTGGTGGACAGGGCTTGTGTTGTCCCAGCTTCCAGGAAGGAAGATTCAAATAAAACATTATGGGAAATTGTAGGAACAGCCGAGTGCTGTAATCAGGTGTCCGGAAAGGCTGTGGGAATTCCTTCATCGGAGAGTTTTGGAAAAATCCTAGACAGTCATATGTCAGGAATTGTATAAGTAGAGTGGTTTTTTATTTCCCCAGAGCAGGAAGATGGAGTGGATAACCTTATTGTGTCTTCCTCTTCCCCTTTTTTCTGTGTGCCTGTGCTACTTTGACTAGATTTGGCAACTCTTTGAATTCTGATGTGCAACAATCTAGTAGTTTATGCATTAATACAAACTTAGATCCCTAGAACCACTGAGGACACATCTGGAGTTGCTGTGCTCAGTTCTGTGTTCCCCAGTACAAGAAAGTCATGGACATACTGGAGCAAGTCCAGCAAAGGGCCACAAAAATGATTAAGGGACCAGAGCATCTAACCTGTGAAGAGAGGCTGAAAGAGCTGGGAATGTTCACCCTAGAGAAGGGAAGGTTCAGGGGGGATCTTAACAATCTGTATAAACATATGATGGAAGGAGTAAGGAAATAAAGTCAAATTTTTCTCAGCTGTGCCCAGTGACAGGAAAAGAGGTAACGGGCACAAACTGCCATCTGAACACAAAATTTTTTTAACTTTTAGTTTTCTTTTGCTGAGAAGGTGATTGAACACTGGACCAAGCTGTCCAAAGAAGTTGTCAAGTCTTCATCCTTGGGGATGTCAAAACTCAACTGGACATGGACCTGAGCAACATCCAAAGCCTGACCAGGTACCTTTGGATAGCATCCTGTTACCTGGGCGTGTCAACTGCACCACTCAGTTCAGTATCACCTGCAAACTTCCTGAGGGCACGCTTTAACCCACTGTCTATTGAAGAATGGTCCCAGTACCGGTCCCAGTACAAACCCCTGAGAGACACCATTTGTCACTGATCTCCATCTGGACATTGAGCTCTATACTGTGGACATGGTGAACCAACCAATTCTCCATCCACAGAACAGTACACCCACCAAATCTATCTCTCTCCAATTTAGAGAGAAGGGTCTTGCAGACGACTACACCAAAGGCCTTACAGAAGTCCAGATAGATGACATCTGTAGCTCTTCCCTCAGCCATGATAGTCTTGTGTCTTCCTTTCTTGATTTCTTAGACCTAGGGATCAAGATCTCCAGTGCTCTATGATAAGTGTCCTTAAAGATTTGCCAGCTTAGTTCTTCTCCCGTGTTCCTGAGGGCAGTTTCCCAAGGGATCTTACTGACTAACTCCTTGAAGAGCTGGCAGTTTGTTCTGCTTTTTAGTAATTTTTTGCTAAAGACCCTGAATTTGCTAAAGACCCTGAAAAAATTCAGGGTCTTGACTTCACAATTTGCCTGATCCCTCAAGACTACAAACTCCACCAGTGCACGGTGACTGCAGTGTAAGGAGTATAAAAGATCAAGAAAAAAAAAATTATTTAGCTCTTGAATAATCTAATGTTCTTCAATGGGTGTGTACAAACAGCAAAATTCTGCTTACTGTGAGAAAGCCTTGTCTTACTCTCTGACTCTAAAATAAATCATAAGGGTTTTGTGTCCTGGAAGGAAAAAAAAAAAATGTAGAGCAGTTAAAAAGGTGAATTTGTCAATCAGTTAAGCCAAGTTAAATGAGAATCACAAGATTTTACATGAAGTAGCATGGGGATTATTATTTCTTTTTTAATCTGAAGCAGAATCCAGCCCTAATATCCTTCCTGCTACTTAGTGAAGTTGCAAAAAACAACGTATTTCATGATAGTACTGCCAACACAAAGTAATATTTTATACAGAAGACGTCTACCCAGAAAGTCTGACCTTTAAAATATTATATAAAACTTTGACTAAGAGATACAAACAGTTTGTTAATGTTAACAGGGACAGTGAGGTAAGAAAAATACTTTTCCTCCCATGAATTGAAGACACAGGTTGCTCAGATCCTAGGTCATTTGTGTGGCAAGGATTTATGACTTCAAACCTTCAAGGAGCTTGATACAAAATTAGCATGAGAGATGCAAACTTCATGATACAGATAACTTCGAGTTTAGAATCATAGAACAGTTTTGGTTGGAAAGGACCTTAAAGACCATAAGTTCCAACCCCATGCCATGGGCAGGGACACCTCCCACTAGACTAGGTTACTCCAAGATCCATCTAACCTGGCCTTGAATACTTTACCCCAACAAAAACAGGCAAGATATCAAGTCCTCAAAATTATTTGCTAAAGCAGTGCCTCCCCTGTTCAAGTCGTCAGTGACATGATGTGTCTGTTTTCAGGGAGTTCCCCGTTTCCTCTTTTACCATTGTGTGACTGTTACTGAGTGAATTTTCCACTTTCTTGAAGTTCCTTAACACCTATTAATCACTGTCACAGGATGACCATCATTTTATTTAATCAATGTAAATGTTTTCCCATCAAGTGAAGTTCAACTCTTTCCCTAGATTCACCTGTGTGCTCCTCTGTAAATCACCTTGGAGGCAGGGATGCTGCTGCCCTGAGAAGTCCTCACTTCCTGCATTGTTCTGCAGGGCGACCCACAAAAGGGTGAATGAGATTGCCTTCTCCTGTTTTGCCATTTACTTAGTGTCAAGCAACTCAAACTTTGATCAAACAAAACTATCTGTGTCCAGAATGAAAGGTGAGGGACACTCTCCTGTCCACAAAAATTGATTTTATTCTCCATCTTTTGGATGAGTGTGAAGTCAATTCCTAATATCATGTTTTTCAATTGGGCATTTTTGCCCAGCATTGGTGATAATAAAGCAGGCTCTGAATGTGCCAGATACTGTTCAAACACACAGTAAGACAGCTCTTCTCTTTAGACTTTCCATATTAAACCCTAACTACACAGGGAATTACAAAACAGCCTATTTTACCCTTGAAACTATGGAAATATAATTACCAAAAAAATAGTGGAAAAGATTTTGCTAGCAGCTGTGGAGCAATCTCCAAAAAGAGGGGAGGACTACCTGGTTATTCATTGTATGAAAAAAAAAAAAGGGGACACAAACTTACCTTGCACTGATAGGATTGAAACTAGGCAACTTATAGCTTTCAGCAACATAAATGAAACTGAGCTTTGGCATTATGAGACTGACCAGTTAGGTGGGCAGATGAGCAGCAGATCAGAGAATGCATCTGGAAAGGCCAAGTGAGGCAACAGGTTTGCTGCTTTAAAGCTGCCGACAAGGTGGGTGGAGTAAGGACACTCTGCTGTGATTGGAGGTTTTGCATGATAAAAGAAGTCACCCTGAGACACAGGTATTAGTCTATCTTTCTTAGATAGCTCAGGTAGTTCTGCAAAATCACAGAGGAAGGAAGTAAAAGGGGTCTGTCTGTTTCCATTTATTTTTGGGTGCTGCTTACTGAGCTTGTCTAAGAGCTCTTGAATGCAACCCAGTTTAAAGGTCTGTGGACCTCCTGAAGATTGCCCATTGGTGGTTGTACCTAGAGTTCATCCTATGCTCCTTTAGGTAAGGCCTGGAAACCTACTAGACACTCAAGGGGAATCTTGACATGTTACAGCACTAGAGACTTTGCTCCTCAAATTCAGTTTCCTCTGATGATATTCCATGACTTGTCTTCAACTTCTGTCAGATGTAAACAATCACAGGGCTGCTACAGGATCAAGGAAATGAGTTAAAATGTTCTGGGAGATATTCCAAATAGAAATGAAAGGTTGGAGGGGAGGAAGAATTATGATATTGACACCATACCTGCAGACTATGGGCAAGTTTAGCCAGGCAGATGCTACAAGAAACTGCCTGTGAACTTTTATGTAGTAATTGAATTGGCTCAAGGAGGAACAGATATTACTCATTTTTCATTTATTCAGCTTTTTTTTACTTCACAAAAAATTCAGGGAATATTTCAAAAAGTGAAGTGTATTACAGCTCTATTTACTTGCTCATTTTATTATTTTTTTTTCCAACATACAAACCTTTTCTCCTTTACAAATGGAAAGAAAAAGGGTCTGGGTTTGTTCCTTTGTTTATTTATTTGTCTGTTTCATTTTATTTTATATGGTTCTGGACTTTTCTAGGTAAGATTTTGGTAAAAATTTACAAAACTTGTTCTTTTAATTGAATGCAAGACTTTATTTTTTCCTAAAAGACACTTTGAAGAACCCAAGGTCTCCTCACTGTTTCCTTTTTACTAAGTTTTTATTTTTAACTGCTTATTTTTCAATTAAAATTTCCAAGAACAAAAAGAAACACCACATGACACTCTGAAGAAAACATTTTGTATTTTTTAAAAAATTATTTACATTTCTAAAACTTTATTTTGTGTACCCTGAATCTGATTCTTGGTGTTCTAACTTCTTACTTCCAAGAACTGCAAACAAGCAGGGTTGATGAAAAAATACAGTATACTTTAAACTGATTCTGCAAATTATTTCAGAAAGTAGAACGTATAATGAGGGGTTTTCTGTCAGAAAATCAAACCTATTCATGCAACTAGAACATACCTTTTTCAGGTCCAACGAAAACTTTGCTCGTTTCTACAGCAAGGTGGTGTTCCCTTGACTGCATTTTTGTTGACCATAATGGGAAGTGAGACACAATTCAAAACAGTGAAATATGTGAGTTCCTCTCCTGTTCTGTGCTTGAGAAGAGACTGCTTGAGTATCGGTTGTTGTCATCCAAGTGTAAAGCAAAAGTATCTCTACTGTACTGCACAAGTGGAGTGAGCGGGAAGAAAATTAAAACCTAAACAGCAGGAGTATTCAGGTCCCTAACTGTGTGAAGACTGTGTGACGTAGTGGAACGTAATGAGTCTCCTTTAAATCTGTCTAATTCACACCTGCAGAAAAGAGCAGAACAGTAATCCTTATGCCAAAATGTATTAGACAAGGGGCACCGAGTGAATACAAAACTTGGGGAAGCTCAAGTAATCAGAGGCTGCACTTGTCAAATAGTGTAAGAGGAATTTGAGAAAACCAGATGTCTAAGCATTTTCCAAGTTTTATAGGCATCTCAGATTCAGGAGAGCTGACAAATGAACAAGCTGAAGGCAACATAATGACTACATGAAAATTTCGGTGGATTTTTCTTTCTTCAGTAGGGCATGCTCTAACAGAAACCACGGTTTCTAGGCCTTTTAGCTAAGTGTCCCAGCAATTCCTTAAGGTTGGGGAAGACTTAAGATAGTCTGGAAAAATTCTGCCTGAATAATGGAGCATGGGCAAGAATAACCTAGGAAATCATCTCTTATTTCTCCTAAGTCAATAATGAAAAGGGAGTTTTCAGACCACCTACTGTGATGTTTAAGATGGCACCAGATTTGAAGGGTATATTATATAATTCAGATCTCCCATTGCACCATTCTACAAGGCTTTGTGTGGTTACAGAATCCATGAAGGGATATAAAGGCTGTACAAATACTCCCTGTTACAGGTCCCAACTTTGGTGTCCGTCCATGGAAGCCATCACAACAGGTCATCCAAAATGTGGCCTTCAATTTTCAAGCAGATCCTGTTGAGTCTTTAGAGAAAAAAAAAAAAAACAGTTCCTAGAAGTATTTATGAGAGATTTTTGGGTCCAGAGTGGGCAGAGATCTCGTGATTTGCCATTCAAGTTTAGTTTCCTTCAATTGGATAAGATTAGAATAGGATGGAAAGTCACTATATCCCAAAGAATAATACAATAGTCTGTTAAAGGGATCACTGGAATTCTTCTATTTATTTTGTCAACTAAAATTGAAGGCAAAGATATTTCATTTTTGTAATTGCTAGCACTCTCACAATGTTTGCCAGATGTAGCCTTTAAGTGAAAAAGTGAAAAGCTTTCTTTAAAAAATTAAACACTGCAGTGGTACGACATTCTGTGCAGCTAGTTGCTCTGTTCCCACTTCTGTTTAGTTTGGATCTTCCTTCTTAGGCCTGTGTTTCTTCATCAGGTGCTTCCCAGTGTCATTATCACTGATGGGATAATCAGTGAACACACAGAGGTTGAACTTGAAAGCTTGCCCAAAGAGGAGCTGGAGAGTCAATTCGAGGAAGTCGGAAGAGAGAGTCATTACATTCTCCTTCCAGTGCTGATCCTGTGGCCTAAATGAAACCAATTATCCAATCACTTTCAAATGTAGATGTCTTATGGAAAGAAACTGCCTCTTTATTTTGACATTTAGACAAGCTTTCAGAACTGTGAAGGAGATACAGCTGCGCCTGAAGTCCCAGGTGTGGATTTTCAGTCTCTCTCCTTAAATCTCTCTTATTTCACAAAACAAAACTACCAAATCTGATTCAGATAAAGAAGAAAGATAAGTGTGGTGATTTAAACTGAGCTTTCACTTGCAGAGGGACAGACCAAGCGTAGAAAGGTTTGGCTCTTCACAACCGTCGAGCATTGGACTCCAAATGACCTATGCAAACAGAAAAAGGGTTGATGCTCAGCTGGGGTAAATCAGCACAGCTTCAGCAAGACACTCTTAATTTACACCAGCTAAAGAACTATCCCAGGCTCTCATTAATGGTCCCTGAGCTAACTGATTTGACCAGACAGAAAAACCACAGACACATCTGTTTCCTGCCCTCCATTCTTCAACTACCACACCCATTTTTATCTGCAGTGTGCTCCATGGTATGACTCACTTTAAAGACAGAGGACATACTTTCTCTATGTCTGTTAGACTTCAAATTAAGAAGCAAGAGGTAGGTTGTTTTGAGGGGTCCCTGGTGGACTTTTGGGTGGAGAATTGAAGTTCCTTATATATTTTTTTCCACAGTTGAAAGATGGTATTACAGGAATAACGACATAAAGTTGTTTATTAGTTATGTGCATTTCACATTTCTAAATGGCGTCAAGAGCACTAATCATAGAGAAGGACTACTTTTTGATGTGGCATAAGTAGTAATAAAAAAATATAAATAATACCAGATACGTTAGCTACAGATCAGCCAAGAGTAGTAGATCATGGGTTTTGCCTGCATTTCTATAGTCCTTTTGCGTGGTCACAGAACAAACAAAGGAAACATCCATCAGACCATTTGAGATGTCAAACCCATCGGAAAACCTACAGCTCTCTTTCTTAGACTTTTGAACCTGACCTTTTTATTTTTCACTTGGCTGGATACGTTTTATTTGGCAGCCTCCAGAGCACGCACTGCTCCTGCCCCAGTCCCCATACAATTAATGTTCAGGAACAACCAGAGGAAAGAGGAGAAGAATTGAATAAATTAGACCACACCCATGGTTTTGAGGCCCAATGTCATGATGCTTGCCAGGGCAGAGAATTGGTGTTGAGAGGGCCAATGTTTTCCCAAGTGCCAAGAAAAAAAATCAAGGCAGTAGACCCACATAAGCAGGACCAGTTACGCATCAGGGAAAGTTCTCAGCCAATGGAAATTTGGAGATTCCCCAGTCCTGAATGATCAGCCTCACTCTACGGACAATGCTAAATCTGCAAACTATTGTACAAGGGATTGATTGCCCATTACAAGTACTTCTCACGACATGAACAAGTTGTTCTGGAGAAGTGAAATGCCTTTTTTTTTTTTCTTTCTAGTAAGCTCTGACTGAAGTTGTTCCCACAGTTTAGGCACAAGAAACATCCCTGCTTGATACAGACCAGCATCCAATCTCACCACAGACCAGCGGCAGCTACATTAACACTTGCTCTCATTTCACAGCATCCCCTCCAACTCTTGACCTAGGTATGCCCCTTGCCAAGCTTTCATCCAGCGAAGTAGAATGCTTTCTCCTTTCTCATTACTTCTGGCATCATTATCTCTCTTTCCTACTCTACAAACTTCATATTACATCACCACCAGCCTTCTATAATCTGAAGCAAAAAGCCCCATTTGTACTCATTAAGATTTTTTACAATCTCCTTGAAGTATTCAGAAGAAATTTAATAACTTTCCTGTACTCTATGAAGATGGAGGAAGAATGGGTTGACTTGGGGCTAAGGAAGAGACTTGGTTATAACCCTAACGAGGAGTTGGCTTCTAACCTGGACCATGTGCGTGTGTGTTCACAGCATGCGCAGAACTTTCACACAGCCTAAAAACAGACTAGAGCTTTGTGTCTTACCCTCTGGATTTTTCTTGGATCATCTACTGTGGTGTGTGGGCAGTGCAGTCCATTCATCCCTGATGCTGGTGATAAATGTGAGTGTACCAAGACACATATATTGAATAAATGATGACAGAACAGTGACTTCTGGATGAACTGGTCCCAAAATCTTCTACAGCTTGTCTAGATGTAGGAAGGAAACCTTAGTAAAAATAGCTAAAGTCACAGATTTTAAGCATAAACAAAACAGCTCAAGATACAAATGGTTTCTGCTCCAGCCATAGATCCTCTCTGTGCCAGGCTGTGACAAGCAGGATGTCTCTTAGGGTCTATCTCGCTGCTGATTAATATACAGCCATCCATCCAGAGGGATAGTCCGTCCGTCCTATGCATTTCTTCCATCCTTCTATTCCCTGTCTGCAACAGAGCATTGTGGTCTGTTACCTTAAACACGTTTCTTTCTCAAAAATGGGGCATGATAAGACAAAAGGGTTGGGATCTAACTTCAGCCAAGTCAGTAACATAGACTCCATATTAATTTTCTTCACAGCTTCAAACAAATAATTTGATTTTCATGTTTTTCTTCCAAGTATGGCAGTCATGTTACTGTGTGGTTTATGTCCATCTCAAGAATGAGGGTAAGATTAGCTGGAGTATGCTAACGATGTCTGATCAGTGTAATTATAGTTCTGGTGTCAGAGAAATTTTATCTGAGTTCGGATGACACATATCATGGGAGTTTTTTCTGGTCACTGCCTCTCCTTTTCCTTTCTGCTATCTCAGCAGCATAAAGGTCTTCTATTCTGGCCAGAAATTAAAGAGCATTTATGAACTATGTACCCATGTTCAAGGAAGGAAGCGGCATGTGTAATTTTTTCGCATATGGTTCCAGTCCTTGGAGAGATCCCATTGATTGCTCTGTACCTGCCCAGTCGTTAAGGTTGAACTAACCGCATTACCACAGCCTTCCTTCCTGATCAGACCCTCTTACTCACTTGTGGTGTCCTGATCTCACAACCTTTAGTCCCTTAGGTAACGCTGCTCAACCCGCTTAAGAGAGGCTTAGGCTAGAATTGCTGGGCATCGAGAGACCTGGAATTTGTCTTTGGACAAATGGGACATTTGAAGAGGGGATTCTTCATTCTCATTTCATGGGAATGAGACAAAAAATTGCTGAGAGCTTCCTCTGCCTGAATCAAAACACTGAGTTATTAATTTCTTCATGCACAATAATGTTTTAACTACCACAGTGGCATGGATGGTACTTGCTAATTATTGATTACTTGATCAGGGGATTGAAAAAAGATTTAATTCCCACTTTCTGCACAGAGAAAGAGGTCCAACTTCTCATTCCACCTAAGGAATGATATCCAACGGCTCATCCTTGCACAACCTGGTTATCAATCTGTATTATTATTATTGCACTTTTTTTTTGTCATCTTCACATTTTCTGTCTTGAGAGATGTTAATTTTCTCCCAATCTTTTTCCACTGCTCTTATTAGATTCCTCTCACTTGGAGAGCAGTGCATCATTTGGTTACAGCTGGAAAAGTCAACATCTGGTTTAAGGTTCAAATGCAAAGTGTCTTGATGACTTCAGATATTCTTCAGCAAGGTTTTGATTGATTTCTGGTTTCTCTCATGGGTGTTGTTCCTAATGCATCAAATTTTGAGCAGTGTTTGAACTCTAGATGGAGAATTTCAGGGAAAATGATTCTGTTTTCCTGGCTTTGCTCTTGCCTTCAATGCAGGACCTAGGAGACACCATTTTTGAAAGTCATCATGATTTGAATAGTGCCCAAACTTCTTTATTCTGCTACTCAACTTAATGAAACCTAGCTATTTTCAGAGGACATCTTTGGTCAAACATCAGCAACTCCCAGAAAGCTATGAACATGAGTTGTAAGCAGGCGCTATAGTGAGAGGTTGTCTTCCATAATAATCTCCTATAGCATAATCTGTGGTAGCCCAAACCCGGTCTACTGAGATAACTTCTAGTCATGGTGAAGCTTTTGCAAGACCTTTTTTATTTGGTGTCAATCATAGTTTAAACATCCCCTCCTGCTTTCCTCTCTCTTGCCCTGAAGTCATCCCCAGAGCTCCTCCTGCACGACGTTTTTTGTGACCATGCAGTGAACCCAAAGAAGGGAACAGATCCAGCAGAAAAAAAATAAATTGTGATTTTTATTTTTTTTCCTGGGTTCTTTTTCAGCTGGATACGTTCCTTTGGTCAGGTTCAATGAGTGGCCACACAAACATTTGTGCAGACAAAGCATGTGTGTCAGAGGAGGAGGGGATAAGGTGATGGATACAGGGTGCAAAAATGCCCCACCGGCCAGGAGCAGCAACACAAAACTTGTAACCACAGTGTCACTTACTTATCTGTGTGGCTTTCACATGAATGACTGAAGAACTAGAAGGTTTCAAAGCTATTTTGAAGTCCTGGACTCAGAAAGACAGCGCCTACAGAGAATGCACGCATAGACGCACACCGGCACAAACGCACAGTGTGATCCTTTGTTTCCACTGAAATAATACAGTGCAGAAATGATGAATATTTCCTTATCTTGGCTGCCTTCCTGCAACTAGGGAAAAATTGGCTGGTACAGACGGGAACACCCAGGAAAACATTTAGTGTATAGCCTGGTTATTCATTCTTAGCTGCATTACATGTTTGTTGAGATCAGAATGGTTGTCTCCAAAGGTAGAAAATAAAAGAATGAAGTCAAAATAAAAATAATGAAAAAAAGGAAACAAGCTGATTTATTTCCCCCATGCTACTGGAAAGAGAAAAAGCCCAAAGAAACAAAAGCCAACATGCTGCATCTACCAACAGGAAAGTGAAAGATTGAACAGTAAGTTCTTTATCTTTCCATACATATTTTGTAAGCCAGTGCTGGGGATGAGGGAGCAGCCACTTGAAATAGAGTGGGAAGGGAATTAAAAAAAAAAAAAAAAAGAATCAGCCTAATAAAAGCCAGTGGGGTTAGATAAATTACTGAGAAAAGGGAGAGGCAATTTTTGTCCATTTTAACACCCACATGCAATAGGGAACAAGTGAAAATCAACCCCAGCGATAATTTATGGTTGCTTTTTCAAATCTCTGTCCAGGTCCAGAAGGAGCCATGTATAAGAAAGTTAATCAATAACAACAACAATGGAAAAAAATAAATCCCCCAGAAATGTTGTAGCAGAGATGGGAAAAAAATGTCTTGGGAATTCAAGTCATCTACAGTAGACAGGCCAGATGTTGGCAAGCACTTGTTCTCTGTTGGCATTTCATGGAAGCAAGAGGTCCCATTACAAAAGTGTTCCCATGGCTAGAAATACGCCCTAAATCAGCACCACTTCTGCTTATCATTACACAATTGCCAAAGATTCACTTGGCAGTGAAGACTGGCAAGTTCACCATATCATTACTCGTGGGCCTGAGCCTCTGGGTAGTCTATATACATTCTTTACAATAAAGATCACTTTAAGAGGCCACCTCCGCTAGAGCTCTAGATCTTCCCATAAAAGCAGACTCCAGACTCCAAGCAAATTTGATGTCTTAATCCAGACTCTTGTTCGTGTGTTTTGGGTGGATTTGGCCTGAGCAGACCAAGTGTGTGCTCAGCAACTGATTCTATTAGCAAATACCCAAAGTTTGGCTCTTCCTAAATATTGTGTGAACCTTGTATCTTTGATAAGTCTCTCCTAATTCTCTCTCCTACCTAACTCTGGTGATAAGATTAGGAATTCAGATACTCTAGACCATCTGCAAGGAATGAAGAGAGGCAAGTCTCTCTAGATGCAAGCTCAGACCCTTGAGTCACCATCGTTTGGTCTCTGTTTCTATTGACAGTAGGGGATTGATTCAGTTTCCTAAATGGAGGTGTTGAATTCAACTGAGATGCAGTTTCCCAGCATCCAGCAGCTGACCAGAGCAGCTGGACCTCTTATAAACCTGTATGACACTCATGGGGTTCACCACTTTAGTGGTTCATCCTGCTCTTTTGAAATCTAAATGTGATCCTGTCATCCTTAGTGGATATCTCCATATGCTGCAGGAGATACTTCAATACAGAAGGTGAGGTCACAAATACAACCTTCTGCTCCACGTGTGGGTCTCTGCACCTCATCTGTTCCAGACATGAGTTTTCTACAGGTCTTGATTTTGATTCTGGGCTCTGTATCAACAAGTCCAAACTTTAATTCTGACTTGCCTTCTTATTTGAAAGCCCTTATACTAGTATCTTCTCCGTGTTCCTTACTAATTTTTTTTTTTTTTTTTTTTTTTTTTCGCGTGTGAAAAACCCTCTTTCAGCTTGAGAGCTTATTTTAGTTTATACCCATCCAAAAGAGGGCACTAGGAACTCTTTATAGCTATTGGGAAGAGAAGTTAAGTCAGCTCTTTTCAGCAACACATATTTCTCTTGAGGCCCAAATAAGTACATCAAAGAAATCCAGAGCAGGTCGTTTACTGAAAATGGTGTGTCTGCCATTTCATTCCCATTCACTTCAGCTAAGAGTTAGCCAAAAGCTGTCACAGCCCTGGCCCAAGACAGGAGCAAGTCTTAGCGGAAGGCAGCAGCATGTTTCCCTCCCTGAACTTCTCCTGTTGCTCTGCAGAAGCTCTGGCGTCGGGAGATAGACCTATTGCATTTCACAAAAAGAACAAGGAAGCTATAAATCCCGCCACGGTGTATTTATTGAAAAATGAATGTAATAACACTAATCCAGATAATGAGCTGTATGTTTCCCTGCCTTAGAAAACCTCTTAGCCAGCGGATATAAATCCACCTGAAACGTAGCAGCCAGCTCACTTCTTCTAGTCCCTCTTTTTCTATTAACCTTCCATTTCCTGCTCATCACAAAGCCGCCTTCCTCATATACTGGAGGGTTTGGAAAGGCGGGCATAAGACAGAGGGGTTGAAGAGGTTAAAAATACCATGACCACAGCAATGCTTCAGTTTTCTGAGTAGAAACAGAACTCTCTCCTTAAATATTGGGGTGTGCATGTGAAGATGTCACTCGGGTCCGTTATTAGTCAGTGGAGTGGGTCACAGAATCACAGGATGTGAATGTCACCTTGATGGGCTATGTCCTATTTTTTTGTGTTGGACCGTGCAAACCCTCCACATATCTGTTAGGCTAAATCTCTAAATAATTTATTATTAGTGACTACAAGGTCCTACTTAAAGCTATCGTAAATAAAGATATTTTATCTGGAGGAGTTCAAGGCTAGGCTGGATAGGGATTTGAGCAACTTCGTCTAGTGGAAGGTGTCCCTGCCCATGGCAGGGGGGTTGGAACTCAATGATCTTTAAGGTCCCTTCCAATTCTAACCATTCTATGATTCTATGGTTTTATTTTTAATCCATTGTCACACTATTCAGCAGTTCTACCCTGTTCTGTCCCTCCAGAGGGATCTGGAGAATAAGCCTGTGAGAAAAAGCTAAGGGAGCTGAGGTTATTCAGCCTAGAGAAAAGGAGGCTGAGGGAAGACCTTATCACTCTCTAAAACTACCTGAAAGGAGGGTGTAGAGAGGTGGAGGTTGGTCTCTTCTCCCAAGTCCCAGGTGATAGGACAAGAATAAATGTCTTCAAGTTGCACCAGTGGAGGTTCAGTTTAGATATTATGAGAATTTTTTACACTGAAAGGTCTATTAAGCCTTGGAATGGGCTGCCTGGGGAAGAGGTTGAGGCACCATCCCTGGAGGTATTCAAAAGACGGGCTGATACAGTGCTTAGTGACACGGTTTAGTGATGGGTTTGGGTTGTTTTTTTTTTGTCAGAGTTAGGTTGATGGTTGGACTGGATGATCTTAAAGGTCCCTTCCAACCTTGACAGTTCTATGATTCTATGATTCTATGTCTTTTGCACTTCTTTTTAGACTTAGGCACAGTTCATTGAATGATTGAAACAATGTGACTGGGAGCTAAGATATTCCTTTTTACGTTCTTATAACTTGAGAATGGATTTCATTGACTAAGTCTGCTTGCTCCATCTCCATAACTTTTGTTTGGGTTATAACAACCTTTCAATAACCATATTTAATATGGTTAATAACAGTTTAATAGTCATAAATCATGGAAAATCTCTATGTTTTGACACATACTTTTCCTTGTTCTTCTTCCATCTGCAGGTACTTATTGGTGACTTAAAAATAAACTCTTCACGTTCAGCTGTTGAAATCCTAGGGACTAAGTTTTCATTATCATCAAGTTTGCCAGACTGCAAATCTTTCTTGGAACTTTTTGACATCTAATTTTTTTTCATGCCCATGTTTCAAATTCTTAGTCTTTGTGACTCAAAATAATATCACCACGACCTTCTTACAGCTTGACTTGACAAAATTACAGGCTGAAGTGCCTGCGAGATTTTTGAACTTCTGTTTGCAATAAGAAATTTTTTCCTCTATTTTTAAACATGTATGCATATGCACATATATATGTTTGGAAAATGATTCCATGCACTCTATTAAAATGCTTTGACTTTGAAACTTCCTGGCTTAAAATAGAGTACACACACTTAGACAGTTTTTTATTCTCAAGCTGTGTCAGTGTTTTACCAGGTTATTCTAGAGAATCATTAACTGAAAGAGGGGAAATTTAAATCAGATCTCAGGAAAAAATTCTTTCCTGTGAGGGTGGTGAGACCTTGGCCCAGGTTGCCCAGAGAAGCTGTGGAGGCCCCATCCTTGGAGGGGTTCAAGGCCAGGCTGGATGGGGCTTTGAGCAACCTGGTTTAGTGGGAGCGGTGTTGGAACTCAATGATCTTGAAAGGTCCCTTCCAACTCTAACCATTCTATTCTGCTGTTATTCTCTGCCTTCTTTATTTATTTGTCATTGTATGAGTGAAAAGAAACTCAGTTTAGGAGAAAAAAATAGCTTGGTCCTTCAGGGCATGACCAGAATAGGACCAAGTATGTCACAAATGTAAAAGTGTACTGTTGAAGAGCTGCTTCTGCATCTGTTGTGTTGAGTAGGGACCTTCTCTCTCAACTGCAGTGCTTGATCCACCAAATTGTAATTGTGGAGAAGTGTCATTCACGTGATCTCATTAAGACATCTGAGGTAAGGGAGTTCAATAAGAGTTTTGGCTCTTTCTGGTCGAAGTGTTCTTCACAGTATAAATCTGTACTGGGAGACTGTGGAGATTCCAGTACAGGGTCATGTCAGGGATTCCTCATGACATGCTCTGTGTGCACCAACAACCAGAAGAACATTATTCGGAAGATGTAAGAAATTGGATAAAGGGATAAGGGAATAATGAAATAATTTTCTGAAGGCAAAGCGTTGCTTTATTTTACTTTTTCTTTAACTAATTTAAAAATGACTGAAGAAAAAGTATTTCCAGAAACATTCTTGTCTTGAACGCTGCAAATTTACAAAAATGGACATTGTTCTACATCTACTTATCCTCTATGTTCAAGCTTTTTTGAAATCTTATAGATCTTCTGATCTCATATTATCTTGTGGCAGTGGAATTACACAGGATAAATGTACATTGTGTATAAAAAATATTAGTTTCTGGTAGTGTTATAGTTTGCTGTTTTCTGAGTTTTACTAAAATGGCCATGTCCTCCAGAAATTAATGCATATCTCCAGTGCTGTTTGTGTTCAACGTATTTTTATCCTTTGGAAGGCAATCAGAGAAATTTCTTTAACACAATGCATCTCATAGCTAAACATATTTTTTCTTACACCTGATTTTTTTGGGGAAAAAAAGTTGTATATAATAAATAATTTTTTTGGATCATAAGGTTTTGAACTCCTCAAGTATTTGGCACTGCAAGAACTGATTTGGCAACACCAAGTTATTTTCCGTTGTTGAGAGAATGACTAAAGTTTTTCAGCATAAAAATGCTGAAGGATTAAGGTTAATAATGCCTTTCGAGATGAATTTTCGAATCAGAAACGATTCTGAATAGCTGCTATAGTACATTCATTTTTAAATATTGAATAAGACAACATAATGAAAAGCACTAATATTAGGTATTTGTATAAAATACAATCCCAAGTCTGTTTCAGGTTGTGGTTGGGTTTCTTTTGATTGTTTGATTTTGTACTTTGTTTACATATTTATGTGTCTGCTTACGCATCTACCAACTTCTATGTGTCTGTATTGATTTATTTGGTCAAATAATCTGTCTCATCACATAATAATAATAATAAAAAAGAATAATTATTTGTGTTGATAATTGTGATCATAGTGGCACAGCAATAATGTAAATTACACATAATTATGTAAAAATTGCATACTTGTGGGTAAGAAGAATTCTATAAATGTAATTTTTATGGAAGAAAAAAGCAGATTGAAAATCTGATTTTCTCCACAATTACACTGCAAGTAAAATATATGTATATATATATTAAGTTTAATATTCTTTAAATGGTAAGCAAAATCCTTCTTTAAGCATATAAAGAGATACCAAAATCCCCCACCACACCCACACCCCCAAATGGTCCCTGTATTTCTGCAGACTCTCATCTCAATTATAACTTCTACATTACCAGCATAATGCAAGCACTGCAGTAATAACAAAAAGCAGTAATATCCCTGTCTTTCCTTGAGTTTTATTACTTGAACTCATGTATTAATCTGTCTGCAGGGCTGCTTTGTCAACATATGGAGAGCAAAACCTCTATTAGAAGAACCAGGGAGGGGCATATTCTCTTATTTTATTATTGCTGTTATTATTTTTGACCACAGCCGTCAGAGGGAAATCATTAGAGGAAATCAATTCAGGATGTGAACAAAGCAAACACTTTTAATAACAGACCTTTTTATGACTCATTGTTCTCACCAGTTGCTCTGACTCCGTGGACTGTTTGTCCAAGGAAAGTTCACCTTCAAACGTAAAAAATTAAAAAGTCCGTGAAAGCCTTCATGGCGTCATCCTGAAAAACACATTTGGCAGTCTCCTGTCAAAGGTTGGTTCCAAGTGTTCTGGGGGAAAAAAAAAAAAAGAAAAAAAGAAAAAAGAAAAGAATAGAAGTCTTTTCTAGGTTCACTGGGTATTTCAGCCTGCAAGGATGGGTCTGCATTCACAGAAACGTTTCTCCTGACTCTTCAGCATGGCTTTTGCAGAAGACGTTGGTTACCTAGGCCAGAAATGAGATATGTCTCACAGATCATCTCTTGTCCACTGCCCTGCACTGGCTTTTTTGCATCTCTGGATTGCAATGAAGTCAAGCCTGAATGAGCGCAGAGTAAATCTTCATAAATAGATAACAAAAAAAGGTAATATACTAAATAGATAAATAATTTTACCTGTAGAATAATCAAAATACTATTAAAACTGATAGAAAGAAGTGTCATTTTAATATAGATATGGAGTTCCTTAAAAGGACAAAATGAAATTATATACTCTGAAACCAAAAGACCATGATGAGTGTCTGTCCCAGCATATACTATCAGTAGCATTTGTCAAAACAGCATTAAGAAATTAATATGCTCGGAGATACTAGTAAAGAAAGAGCTTGTCTCCAGGCTCAACCAGCTGTTTATCTCCCAGCTCTTGAGGTACAAAATTTCTCAGCTGCAGATCAGATATGACATTTTTCCATGTATGTTGTAGATTTGGTGAGACACTGGCCCAGGCTGCTGAGACAAGTTGTGGATGTCCCATCCCTGGAGATGTTCAAGGGCAGGTTGGATGGGGCTTTGAACTGATGTAGTTGGATGTTTCCTTGCTCACGGCAAGGGGGTTGGAACTGGATGATCTTTAAGGTCTCTTCCAATTCTAACCATTCTATGATTCCACGATTTTTTAATCTATAAACAAAAAATTAAAAAAATACCTTTTATTTTCTTATCAAAGACAAATATTTGGAGTATTTTGGTTAGAAGTAACAATGTTTAGCCAGAAAATCTCAGTTCTGTTTGGTAAAAAGTGGAAGAAAAGCAGATCTCACACCTATTAAAAATTTGATGTGAGCAGCCATGAAATACTGGGAGTAGGAGTTGAAAGAGAAGGAGATATAAAATGTCTTCTCACCAAGAGGATGTGGAATAACAAACTTCATGAAGCTGCAGTGCTTGATTCATTTGCAATAACTTGATTCTGGATTTCTCACATCCTGTCTGAATACATTAACTATTGTCTATGTTTTTCTCACACTTTTTCTTCCTGTACTGCCAATCAGACATTCCGTTCTCAACTGAAAAAATGAAAATAGAGCTGAAACCAGTATATTTGCTAGAGAAAAAATATCTCGATTAACTGTTTTATTAAACCTATTATGTAAATACATAAATAGAGTATTTGAAGCTCAATTTGGAAGTGAAGCACACAAAGACACTAACTAAACAGAATTTAATTTTCCTTTCCACTGGAAACTGAAGTTGTCTGTGGACATCAAAGGTTTATTACAAAATTGTAAAAGTTTTGTGAAAATCTTTTTCTTCTGTCATAAAATGTGTTTTTGAAATGAATGTTTCTATACTAGTGCTGCATAATTTAAGCTTTTTGGATAGCATATCTGAGTTGGATACTTGCCTCCACTATATAAGGAACAAAAAGGAGACTGAACATTTAGAAGGATAGAAGGAGGAAGTAAAATAACTGAGGGAAATCCACTTGACAGAGAAGAAGAAAGAAAGAGTTCTAAATCCATAGAAAGACCTGATGGCCAAGATAATACAGGAAGATGAACAGAACTGAATGGAAAATGTCTCTGATGTAATACAGAAATTTTTGTAAGGCTGGAAAAAGGAGTTTGTGCTTAGAAGACAACCTAGGGGAAAGCAATTTATCAATTGAAAAGAAAGAAATTAATACCAGATCAAGGGAAGAAAGAGAAACCAGACAAGAGAGATGTGAAAAGAAGGACAGGGAAAAAAAGCCAAACAAATATTTGAAAAAAAAAAAAACCCGAAACAAGAGATTGATGATGCCACTGGGCTAAGATCCTTTCCCTACTGCATCAGAATGATTTCCCTCCAGGACTTCATTTTTCAAAATAAATTTATTTTCTTTTTTAGCTCTTTGTGGCTGAGAGCTGGGAGGGGAGACCTTAACTATCTGAGTCATACACAAATGTGAGAGCTAAGGGCTGAGAGGAATTTCATCTCTGATTCTTTGGGGCGTGGGGGGAAGTCTCCCCATTGTCTAGTTTAAATAACATTGACTAAAGGAAAATAAAATACATCAGCTCCTGTTTGTTAAATGCTCTAATAAGGTCCCCTCCTTGGGTAACAGTGTGTGTAATGTTCTTTTGCAGTCCTAACCTGCAACATCCAGGCTAGTGGAGGGCCTCTCGCGATTCATGGATGAGGTTCAACCAAGGGGATGGTATGTATTCTCAATTACAAGTATCATGCCCTGGTTCACAGGGCGTAAAGATTTTGTTCAGAGAAATGCTACCCATTGTGTCTTAATGCTCACCACCGGAGCAGAAGGAGAAAGCTTCTAATCCTCACAAATTGCATGGTGCATTTTAGGACACCACAAGGGGACATGGAACACACCTTCTCTCTGTATCACATAATATTTTAATCATGACGTTTAGTGCATAGGCAGGTACTGATCTATGTTTAAAAAATAAAAAGAAAGAGAAGGGAGGACACAGAAATTTACTTAAGTCCCTGAAACCAAAGCCAGCTTCTAGGAGCCCTAATTTCTTCTTTGAACCTCACACTGCATTTTAATGAAATTATTTTCCCAACTGGTCAGTGAAGTAGAAATATATCATTCCTATATATCTTTGTAAAGATTGGGCAGCGGAGCTACATCTTTAATAATAACAAATAGTGCCAGGAAACTTTCCTAGGCAATGGAACTCAGTCACCCACGCTGTTAAATTGTTAATAATGTCCTTAGTACGTTGTTGGCCCAGGCCACCTATCAATCTCCAAAATAAATTCCTGGGTATGAGTTGGGAGTTTACATGAGGCAGAAACTATTCTTAACAAAGATTGTGGATGTGGCCATCCCAAGAGGGGAGAGAATGAGGGCTTAGGGGATGCAAACCAGTCTGTAATAGTTGTTTTCAAGGTCAGAAAATAGTTTTTAGACATCTTTCATTTCTGAGCATGGATGTAGCTTAAGACGTTAAGTTGCTGAATGTAAAGGAAAAATGAGTAGCATCCAAAGCACACAAATAAGAGTTCTCATGATTGAGGTGTTCAGCACAAGGGTGGCACCCGTGTGTCCAACCTGATCACAGGCTCAGGTTAACTCCTCACCTGAATATAAGTTTGAACGTCATCTCTGTGGATGGTGACTCTGCACTTGGGAGGCAGGCATGGTGCAAGGAGCAATTGCAAAGGAATTGCAATTTCTAGTCTCTATGAAAACCAATAAACCAATTTATAAACTGCTAAGAATCAGTGCATCAGCCCATCAGCAGTCCAACTGCTAAAATAAATCCCTCTGCCTTACAGTTCAGTTAAACAGAGAGGAGGTATGTGGTGGCTCTCCACCTTGCCTTGACATGATAAATCTTTGAACATCTGTTTCCAATGAAGTGGAAAATAAATCCACCCTCTGCCATCCAAATATTATTTGAGCCAGAAAAGCAGGATAGAAACCTGTGGTAGGATTCATCCCATTTTGTTCTCAGTATTTGCACTGTAGAAATGTACAGTCACCCCAGATTCCATTGACAGCTGAGATGAAGGAGTGCTTCTAGAAGATGATTCATCTAGCTTATTTTCCCATCTGTCTTTGGAGAAAATGAATCATGACCAAGGAAGGAAGGAAGGAAGAAAGAGAAAGGTAAGAAAGGCAGGAAGGAAAGGAGAAATAGAAAAGAAGGAAAGGAGAAATCAAAAAAAGAGAGAGAGAGAGAAAGCAAGTGAGCAAGAAAGAAAGAAAGAAGAAAGGAGAAGAAAGGAAAAGAGGAAAGGTTAGCTCAAAAGATATGTAGCAGTAATAGCAGTAGCTGTTGATGTTCCTGTCCATCCTTTGGGCACTAGTCACCCTCACCTTTGCATGTTCAGCCCCACCTTTGCAAGGCAGACCTTGAGCTGCCTGGAGGGCAGAGAGATCCCTGTGGAGTGAATCACAACCCCCATCTGTGAAGGCACTCACTGGCCTTTTCAGAGTGGAGAGGAAAAGTAAACAAAAACAAGGCCTGCTGGGTTTGAAGCTGAATTGGAAAAAGTTACCACCTGCCGAACTGACATCACCCTGACATCACAGGTTATTGGTGCCAACTTACACACGAGTGGTTTGGGTTTTTTTATCCTTTTTTTCTTCTTTCACTTTTTCCATTCTAATCTCTACTATTCATTAGCTTCAGCTGTTTTGTCACTGTTACCTTTTCTTTTTACCTACAGTGTCAATACTACTTTAACTTTCCAAGTATTGGTTGGAGACTGGAACTGACCTCAGAACAGAAGACAGCAGTGAGAATAAGCAAAACACCTAATCTGGCCACGTGCCGAGGATCTTTCTGCTCAGTGATGCTTGGATGTCTCATATTCGTCCCTTGGAAATGATGAAACTGATAAAGTTTATCAGTGAAGCCAGGATTCCTCGAGTGTCCTCTGAGAAGGACAAGGATGAAGCCAAAAGGAAATCCGGAAATTCTAGAGGAGACTTCCTGAGCACAGGGAGAAAGATCCAAGACTGTGTCTGTACGATTTATGAACAGCGAAGGAAGAGAGATTGCCAGGGATGGTTTTGCCAGTAGATCTTCCCTGGATATCCTTTGAATCAGATACAATATTGGAAGGGAGCCTCTGCTACTCCCTTTGGTGCTGTGTAGGCAGTAAATATCCTTGGAAAAGCAGAACTGTATTTTAATCTGTTTCCACGTAGCTAATGTCTGAGGGGGAGATTATGGTGATGTCAACATAGAAACAACAGTTTATTGTGGCCCAGAATGCTAAACTTTGCTAATTAGTGTATGAAAGGGATACCTGATTAGCTGCCTCAATGCTAGTCTTGTTTTTAAATCCTTATTTAGATATACTGTGGTGCGTATATTTACCTAAATCTTCACCAAATTGCTTAGAGTGTGAAGGATTACTGATGGTGAATTAAACTTCCGTCAGCTCTGCACAAACAGAAATACTACTGAGCCGTAAGAAAAGTGAGGCTGACCCCAATAGGGTCCTCTAGAAAATATGTACAGCTCATTTGACAATACTAAAAGCTATAAAAAGAGTAATTAATAAGAAAAGTGAGAGCACTTCCGTCACTGTTAAGATATCAGAGAGATATTGATGAAAAATTAATATAAAGCAAAGAAAAATCAGATCTGATCTGGATGTCGTTTCTGTCACACTTTATTAGAGTACAGATGTCAACATTCACATGTACACATGCGTGTATACAGGTATATGACTGCCCAAAGGAGCATGATATATTATATTCTTATATTGATTTATTAATAGTTTTTATAACTATTTTGAAATTTACAAACTCAAATTCCCTCTGCTCAAGGAATAGTCTTTTTTTTCTTTCTTTCTTCTTCTCTTTCATCTTCTTTTTCTTTTTCTCTATCTTCTTAACTTCCTCAATCTTCATCTTCATCTTCCTTCCTTCCTTCCTTCCTTCCTTCCTCCATCATGATTCGTTTCCTCCAAAGACAGATGTGCTGGATGGCTCAGAGGGCTGGAGCCCCTTTGCTGTAAGGACAGTCTGAGAGAATTGGAACTGTTCAGCCCAGAGAAGAGAAGGCTCTGGAAGACCACATTGTGGCCTTTCAGTACCTATAAGAAAGGTGGGAACAAACTTTTTAGTAGGACTTGTGTCAAGAGGACAAGGGTTTTAAACTAAAAGATGGCAGATTCAGACTAGATATAAGGATGTTTATGGTGAGGATGGTGAAGCACTGGAATAGATTGCCCTATCCCTGGAAAAATATAAGGTCAGGCTGAACAGGGGTCTGAGCAATCTGATCTAGTTGGAGATGTCCCTGCTCATGGCAGGAGAGTTGCAGCAGATGACCTTTAAAGGTCCTTTCCAATTATTCTATGATAACTGTCTATTTTGAAGACACTTTTCATATTGCAGTTTTTAACCTTGGAAGAACTGGACTATCTGTAACTTTAGCTGAAAGAGTTAAAAGTTCCCTACAGTGACACCCATCCATGAGGCTCTGATATGAATTTATTATTGTTATTCTTATTACCATAACACCAGCGTCAATGCATCTATAGTCCAAGTACAGTTTGGCACCGTGTGAAACACAGTAGCATTTAAGAGCTTGACAGGTTACTCCTTTTTTCCAGAGCCATCTCATGACAGAGTATGACTGGACTCTGATCAACAGGACAAATTTAATTTGATCTTAATTTGTTCTCTTAACAAGATATTAGTTCTAGTGTTGGAAGCAGAAAAGAAAATCAGAGGTCTCTGGTTCTGGCTTCCACCCTCCTGGGAGATAGAAGGGAAAAAAAAAAACCCACTTGATTTTCTGTCTGCCGGAGACCAAAATCTTCAAGGAACAATCAGGTGAAAAATAACACTGACAAAAGAGAGTAAAACAGCCCTAACAAAAATCCCAGTAATTTAGTTCTCCGTTATGTTTCCGTGCAAGTGAATGTGAGTGGAGAACATTTACTTTTTTCTCCACCCTCCTCATAAACGAGCCAACAAGCCAACAGAGACCATTTAAGTGACTAAAACCCCAAGCCATCAAGCTTTCTAGGCTAACGCTTTGCTACTTAAGCCTCAGGGAGAACTCGTTCAAGCTGACCAAATGAAAAACAAAACAAAGCAAAAAAAAAAAAAAAGCAAAAAAAAAGCCACATAACAATAATATCTCACTCATGTATAGCACCTTCTGTCCCAAAGGATTTCAAAGCACTTCATGGACTCAGTAAAGTGAAGTTCTACAACCTGTTCAACAGGACCCAGCAGCTTGTTAACCGTGCAACACTTTTATTCCATAGTTCAGGACACAAAACAGAGTCTTGTTGAACCTGATAATCTTGTGCTGTCAGCTCCCTTCTTGGAATTTACGATGGAGGTTTGCCTGCAAGAGATTGCCTCCAGCTGAAATTGCTGGAGAAACCCTAGGAATAGATATCATCTATATGTGGAAATACCCAGGACAGAAACCCTTAACACTCCTTGGATAAACCCCTCTCTATACTGTCCTATTTATGCGTATCTGGTCAAAAGCTTGCTTATCTGAAAGGCACTGCTTTGAGGAGTTATCAAAACAGTGTTTCAAAGAAAAGGAATGGCTTTCCCTGGCTTAAATGTTACATTTTTGTGTAGAAACCAGGATGTCTTTGGAGCTCTCCCACCAAAACACTGTTTGGACCCGGTCATGTTTGGCTTAGAAGGACCAGAAGAACCACATCACTGAGCGGCCGAGCTTCAGTTTTACTCATCATTCCCAGGCTCAATCCAGACCTTTACAGTAAGAGGCGCTGTCCCGCCAATGACCTTCATGCTATTAGGGAAGGTACACCCTTCCTAGGGTTGAGGAAACCTTACGTATCCAATTTAGGTCAACCCTGGAACTTTCTATAAAGCGACTGCCAAATGTCTGCTACGTCGTAACTAATGAGTCTGTTGGCCTGGCCAAAGCCAAGACCTGCTCTCTTGAGAGGTATAACTTAGTGCTGAACGCCAGTCACAAGCATTAGGGCTCACTGGGTAAAAAGGTGGGCCAGAGAACAATTTAGAAAACCTTTACAGGCAACAAAAGCATGCAGTCGAAGAATTAGGTGAACCTCAGATGTTATCTTTTATTAGTATTATTCTTATTATTCACTGTAAAAGGAAAACTGGATAGAAGACCCCAGAAGATCATCAGGGAGTCTTAGCATTCCAGTGAGATGTTCTTTGGTCTCTATCTCTGTGAGTGAACCTTTCCATTCAAAACAAGAGTATTTCACAGGAAGACTACTTCATTTGGCCCACTAAACTGTTTTGTCTGCTGGGAACCCTAAAATTGCGCCATTAATTTCACTTTTCGGTTCCCAGAAAGAGAGAAAGAAGGGAGAAAAGAGAGCGAATAAAAAGAATAAAAAGAAGAAGAAGAAGAAGAAAAAAGGTTCTCAAGGGATGTGTCTTTGCCAGACAGGAAAGTATAAAAGTCAACATTTCCATGAAGACTAAACAGGTGGAAATTAATCAAGCCAGAGAGAGCGCAAGAGAATGAAAGGGAGAGTTGCGGGTTCGTAACTAATTCTGCTCTGTTTTGGGTTGCCTGCAGCTGCCTCGGTAGTGGGGTTTACGACCAAGGTCAAGCTGTTCATTCCGTCTGACTTGTATCCAAAACAGCAATGTAATGAAGGTTTGTGTCTGTGATGAATATAGTCATCATAAAATAAAACGTGAAACCTGACAGCTCTGAAGATTAATTCTGTTAATCGACTGGGCATGCAGCTCTACTTCTGTTCAGCTTCAAGCCCACTCTATACTCTTTCCTTTCGCCTGTTTGCTGGGTGTGTGTAATCGCGTGTGTACGTCTGTTCTCTCTGCTCATGCCCTCCTTCTCTTACTTGGATTAGAAAACAGCTGAAACAAAGCCACCAGCAAAGTGGCTGTCTCAAATAAGACCATCCTGGCTAGAAGAGATTAGGGATTTAATTCCTGAATTAAAGGTGGGTGATTGGCATATGTTAACAAATCCAGGGATGTATTAATAGAGTTGTGAATGCTAGTTTGAGTAGCCTGCTTTTAAAAAAAATAAATCTCGGAGTATTAGTCGGGGAAATGACACAAGTGCTTTTAGCAGCATCTCCGTTTTCCTGTAGCAACATGGAGGCAGTGTCCATGAGACAAGAAAACCAACAAACAAAACTAATGAAATCTAATAGAAAGTCAAGTAAGAAAATACCTAGCAGTCAAGGTAAGGGGGAGAAAGACTATATTTTCCCAGCAAAGAATTTTGAAGGAATAGCGTCCCTTCTAACCTTCCTGGAAAGATCCTCCTCTTGAACAGCAAAACTGGACTAGAAGTAGGAGAATGTTGTACAAGTCTGGGAAAAAGGAAGAAATGGAATAGCTCAATTTTTATTACCAGCCACGTGGTAAGAAGTTCACAGTTTGGCAAAAATAACCAGATTATAAAACTTTAAACTCCAGAGGCTTGGAGCCTGAGCCTCGACTGGTCCCCGAGAGACACTTGTGGGCTTTGACTCCTTAGTGACCCTGAAGTAGCTCATCCAGCCAACAAAGTACTAACTATTGGGCTGAACTTAACTAGGTTTGGCTTTGGCATCATCTCCAGTCTCTTAGTAGCCAAGATTTAATCACTGATATTGAATGCTGATAGCTGAAGTGGCAGATTAAGAACTTCCAGACTCAAAGTTCCTTGTAAAGTAATCCACAACGGATTGGCAAAAAGAGAAGCCTTCAAAGTCTAAACTCTCTGTTCATTTCTACTTTAAGTCTTCAGAAAGGAGCTCAAAACTTACTTCTATTAGCTGTCGGGTAGCACATTTGGTAGCTTGGTCATCAAGTTGCACCAAAAAACAGAATAAAAGAATATTTGCATGTGTGTAATTCACTCTGTGTATTGAAAGGAAGACAGGAGGAGCTCCAGTTAAGTCTCAGTTGCATTTCTTGGCTGTTAGTAACTAGTTTCTTAGAACAGAAGACATGAGATAACAATCCCGACAAAAACGTTCAAAAGATTTAAAGTCCACAGCTGTCAGTTTGAATAACCAGAGATTTTCAGGATTGCTCCCACAGCCTTCTCTCTAGGTGAGTTTTTGGTTCTGACTTCCTAAACTTGCTGTGAGTCAATTAAAACTGATGTCAGCACTGCCTAAACGTCATTCCCCTGACTTGACTTTCTAGGTCTAACAACTACCTTGCTTCTCCATTGCATCCAAAACTACTCTGTGCTGTGTTTCTCTGCTGGATGTCCATGCCAATGCTCCCAATGGAAAAGGAAGCAATGCCAGTGTCAATAAAGCCCGTCTCCTACTAGGACTGGGCCTTGGTAGTGCATCCCATTTCAACAGTTGCATCGACAATAACTTATTCCTGACCTGGAAAGCTTTTTCTGTATCCTTCATTTTAGGACTCTGTTTTGCAAAGAATATTTCATTACGTGATCTACATCCAACAGGCCTTGGCAGTACAAATAAATTAATTAATTAAAATTAAGGGCAGACAGGAGTAAACCACCAATAGACATCTACATGGTCTGCCCCACTGACTTCCTATGTATATCACATTCAGTCAGCTGAAGAATATTGAGGCAAAAATGACAGTCTATGTTTTCCTCTCAATTTCACGGCTGTTGACTCCTCCAGGCAAAGCAGGCACCACGGCCCTCTTTGTTGATGCAACTTCTTCTCAGCCCAGCTGTCTTTAACAAACCACATTGCTCAGTTTTTCTCCAGCCCAGTATGATAAACCTTAACACGAGAATGTCCAAGCATCTCCCAAGCTCAAATCTCCTGACATACACTTCGCCGTCTGGGTGACCTTACACAAAAGTCTCGCATGAAACCCTTTTTGCAGATAAGAGCAGTCAATCAAGAGCAATACACTGGGCATTGATGCCCAGCACTGTAATTTCAGGTTATGTATTGCTCTGGTGGACTGCAGGGAATCTCCGGCTACAGGGAATTTTATCCCCAAGAGATGGTGTCCCTGGTGATTCCGTTGGGTCAATGTGCATGAAAAAGCCATTTACAACCCTTTGTGAACATTGCTCCAGCATCAGCTGTCGGCATGTCTGGCACATGATACAGGGCAAAGGAACTTGTGTCACTCAGGGAACTTCCTGCCAGCGTGTGTGAAACATATAATACCACAGAGATGGAGATTAATCGCTCCCCACTGAAAGTATACATATATCTTGGCAGTTCAGGAGCGAGCCTCACATACACGTTTGTGAGAGGTGACAGAAATTCATAGCATCCACAGCCAAATATTCCTGAGTGGGAGGCTGAAAAAATAAACAAGTAAAGTACTAGAATGGGGTATCTGGGGAAAACAAATGCATATTTCAGATATCAGGTAGGATGTTTCTCTCAGCTGAGGGTCTTAACCATTAGACTATGGGGCCAAACTTGCTTCTCCTTGCTTATTACCCTTGAATTTTGTCCTTATGTTTTCTGGCTGATTGTGACTGAAAAGAAAGGGTGGAGAATAGCATTCTTCAGAATGAGTCATTTAAGTCTGCTCCTGCCACCCCAAAATCCCTTTAAGGTAGGAAGAGAAACAGAAGATAAAGAGTGTGAAACAGAAGCATCGGATCTGCTTGTGGAATTGTCTGTTTGCCCCCATGTCTATAAGGAAAGTTCAGATTTAGAAGTCAGACTTTTATATTCCTGAGGTTTTCTGAGATGACTCCCATCCAAAGGGCTTACCTTCTTTAGCTAAAGGAGATCTAGACATTCTCAGAAGCATAATTGTGGAGTATGTTAAGATCAAAACACAAGGTGCTCAGCAAAGCCAGATGCTCAGATGGGACAAGTATGGACAGCTGGATTACAGTTTGGATATTCATGCCTGAAGTCATAGGAAGTCTTCTTTTCAGGTCCTAAGTTTTTGCGTTAGATGTTAAGAATATTTCCAGTTCCATAATCCAACTTTTAAAATTATTACATATTGCACAAGTCTAAAAATAAAGAAAAAGTTGTCAAAACTACACCTGAAATAAATACATCGCCTTCTCCATTACTGGATGTGTTTAAATCAGCACTGGAATCAGTCTGTGAGATTTGCTGTAGCTCAAGACTTTATAGTCTTGAAGAAGGAATTACTGCATGAAATTCCCTGGCATGTGTTATGGAACAGGTCAGAGCATATGATTATAATGGTTCCTCCTGGGCTCAAGCTCCAGACTAAGAAATTATGTTCATTGCCAGCACCTCTGAGGAGATTGGAATTATCTGATTTTTTATTTATCATCTTTACCAGAACCAGTGTCACTCAGAGCCACCTGAGGTTTGTGGTGCAAGAAGATATTTACTTTATTTTGATGGGCCTATCAGTTTGTTTTATGAGTAATACATACATATTTATAATCACTTAAACTATTTTTTTCTTCACTCCCACACACATACTCACTGTCAAACTCAAGGTAAACTTTAACACTTCCTCCTCCCATTTCATATCTGAACTTGGCCTTCTGATTTATTTTCATGAGTAAGACAGTTTTTTCCAAAGAAAGAAACCTCCGGAATCTTACAAAAGGGCAGTCATACAATACACAAAGTGAACATGACAGAAAATTAATCACACGCAAATAAATCATGAGTGTAAGAGAGGGCAGATGAGTACTTTGTTCCTTCGCCTGTGTTTTGTCATGTAGTGTTGTGTTCATTTTCACCTAATTTCAGGCCCTTTCTAGCCCACTTTGGGGTTATCCACTCTGTTATGAGGAATGTCACACTGGAGGATGATAATGATCCCTCCTGACAAAAAAGCATGAACATCATTTAGAAACTTTATCCCTTCCCTTCCCTTCCCTNCTATTCCCCTATATGGAAACTATAAGGAAAAAGTCTTCAGGGAAATCCAGTTCTGTCAAACCAGGCTGGTGTCTGAAAGAAAAGCAAAGGTGGTCACCATCTAAATATCTGTAAAGATGGAACCTTTTCTTAAATTACATATTAGCAAATCTGGAGGGCATTTACTCTTTCATTTGCACAGCTGATACAGGCTTTTCAAGACTTCACAGAAGATGCTATTTATTAGAGGGGCTGAATCTTGACTCTTCTATTTGAAATGGGAAAATGAGGCTGGGTGGGACAACACGTCTTTTTAATCCTACAATTTGAGCCTCAGCAGCCTCAGAAATTTGATTTAAAGCAAAACCACACTGAACCACATCAGGATTTTGGCTCTGGGTTTTACAGTCTTCTTTATTATTGCTATTATTTTAATATCCCTGTCCTTGACATACCAACATAACAGAGCTTTCCACTGAAACTTAAGTTGGAGATGCCGGTAGGATGGTGTTTCTCAAGGAAACACAGTTAGAAAAGTGCCTTTTGCTGTGAAATGAAGGCTCTGAGTACGAGTACATAAAAAAACAGGTGCAGATTAAGAATAAGGTGGAAAAGAGGACTCTAGATGGTTTTGGCAATTAAAATAATTGAGTAACTGCATAGTCAAAAGTCATTGTTCTGCTGATTTTTGATCATGGGGATGATCAAAAGGGATTAGGAGGGAACATCTGTCCATTGCCCAGGCCAAGTACTCCCAGCGAAAGCAGGGAGGTGGCTGACACACATGGACACCTGTAGAGTCAAGCAGTCCTGGAAAGAAGATGAACCTTATCATCCCAGGGGATTTAGTTGGATACTTCAGTCCTACCCATCTGAAGTCAGCTTGCTATGTTAAGTCCTTCCTCTTTGGAAACTGTTTTCTCTTTACCATTTCAGCTCACAGATACAATTCTCCCAGATAAAATAAGCAGCACTGCAGGTCTTTGATCAGCCTTTTCCACTTCTGTTCCAGTCCACTTCCCATTTCCAATAGGTCTTCCACCCTTTCTTGTCTAAAACAGGTTTCCTTATTCTCCTGAAAAGCAAGGATGTGAGAAATTATCTTCATTTCCTTTCCTGACTACTTTTTTTTTTTCAGCACCCTTCCTACAATATCCTGATACGATTATACACCAGATGGTACTATATAACAAAGACAACCACACAAGAAAAAAATAAAAAATCACTGCTTTTGGTCACCATGGCAGAGAACATGTTTCTGAAGCATTTTCTCAGCCATCTGACAACACTTGCAAATCATCTTGATTTTCTGTGAGGGTGGTGATAAGCAGGAGGAAGGCAATTGCTCCTGCAGGACCCAGGCATGTGTTGCACATACATTTACAGGAGGGCAGAGAGTGATATCAGGGCTCGTTATTCGTGCGGTGGAATGAATATTGAGAAGGGAGTTGTGTCTATAATTCTTCACCAAACTGCCCTAAAGAAAATAGGAAACAGTTTGCTGTTTTCTGAGTGGTGGCAGTGTAACTACCATGAGCCAACGCACCAAAGATAATCTTTTAAGGCCATCTATTAGTATTTT
Source organism: Thinocorus orbignyianus (assembly GCA_013400375.1). Lineage (NCBI taxonomy): Eukaryota > Metazoa > Chordata > Aves > Ciconiiformes > Thinocoridae > Thinocorus > Thinocorus orbignyianus. The sequence continues at coordinate 595,026 of VXBW01007085.1, forward strand.
ACCTGTGTTGTACAGTATCTGTGTATCTATTTATGCAGAATACAGCTCTGGTGCAAGTATCTGAGATGATGCTGCTAGCGTGGGTCTCTATTAGCAGACCCAACAGCAGGCAGATACCCACAGGACTGCAGCATTTTCTGCTTTCGTATACAAACAAGATATTATTCAACACTGAAAATCTACCAGTCTTTTCCCCAACAACCTTCTGAATCTCCCAGATAGTTTCACTTCAAAATGACCAAACTAGAGTTTTTGAGGAGAGGAGCTTTTTAAGTGTATTGGTAATAGGCTGATTATTGGAGATTGCCTATCAGCGCCTCCACTGAAAGAGGTGTTAATAGACTTGTCTTTTCCTTGGACACTGAAGCAACCCTTGCTGGCTTGTTACATCATAAGGCAAGCATGAGATTTAGGCATAGATGTATTTATTTCCAAGGACAGATGTATTCAAAGCTATCCAGTCCAAACCAGCCAGAATTCCAGCTCTAAACTATCCTATCAATCGAACTATCATCAGACTTTTCAACAACAGTTCTCTATGATGTCTTTATTGTTGATATATATAAGTGAATAAATTATAAAAGGGATAGATTTTCAGAAAAATTAGTATCTCAGCTTTGCTGACGGTAAAGCCTCATTAGGCAAAAGTATTTTGGGTCACCTTAGCAAAATAGGAAGCTCCCAGGACCATGAGTCACTTGTGAATATTTGTAACCGGGTATTTAAATACCGTGATGTTTAGGTTTACCATGCTACACCCTGTCTGAAGAACTGGAAACTCTGTGAATACTCCAGGAAATACCATTATTGTGCTTGGCAGAGGTCCAGGTTCTATTATTGTCATCTGCTGACCGGGTTGTGTAGGGGCCCAGCAAAGAGTAATGCCACATTGTAAAAGACCTTCCATGTACACATGAGACAGGATGCCACCGGAGGCCAGTAAAGAGGCAAGACTGGTAAAAAAGCACTTATTATTCTCATTTTGTAAACGTTTCGAGTTCTGGGACACCTCCCACCAGACCAGGTTCTCAAAGCCCCATCCAGCCTGGTCTTGAACCCCTCCAGAGATGTGGCAGCCACAGTTTCTCTAGGCAACCTGTTCCCGTGTCTCATCACCTTCCCAGTAAAGAATTTCTTCCTGATAATACAGATACATGCTTCTCTTGTTCAGTAATCCTAGGTTTAAATCTTACAACCAGCCCATCAAGGCGTTTTGTGATAACATGGCTTTAAATTTCTGAACGCAGGTCTTGGATAAAACTTCCCCTGTAGTTTCTCCTGAAAGAATGACAATGGAGGACATAAAAATAGGTTAAACAGGTAGTTTCCAGAAGCCTATAGAATATTTCTTGTACCCTTTTCCACTTCCATGCAAACTTTATTCTGAAATACTCTATTTTTTTTTTAATTTTTTTTTTTCCCCTCACACACTCTCCATTGACTTTTGATGCACATGAAGACCTCTATGTTTTATTAAAGTTCTCCTCTACGTATCCAGAAGACTCATGTGACCATTGATTTTCAGTTGGGAAGCCACCCCATGTTTTCCTTCATCCCTGGCAACTTCTACATCATGAAACTGTCTTTACCATGTTCACATCTACCTCCTTTCCCTCCTGAGTTCCATGGAGACCAGTTGTTTGATAAGAGTGTGTCATTGAAGTGTCACTTACCAGAAAATTCAGTGGAGACCTATTTTTTATGGAACTTCAAGCATTGAAGAAGGATTCATTTTATTTTATTTTATTTTATTTTATTTTATTTTATTTTATTTTATTTTATAGTTCTGTTCTGTTCTATTCTATTTAATTCTATGTTTGCATCATATGGAAAATAGGTATCTTGTGAAGATGCCAGACTCATTAAAAATCCAGGCTCATCTCACCTAATCACAAATATTAGAAGAAAGAAAGAAAAGCATCTAATATTAGTCTACAACAGTTTTTCTTATCCTCTCTCCTTTAAACACTCATTATATTTATAGCTTATAACTTCCTTGCCAAGAATAGAATTTTGCTGCTGGATTTTGCTTGATTTGTTTTTCAGGTCAAAACCATCCAACAGGACCCAATAAATGCAAGAAGTGAGATTTCTTTCACCTCTTGACAATATCTCATGGTGGCACACCAAGCTTCTTTGTCAGTCAATTAAAGTAAGTAACACCATGGCAGGGGATCTGAAGGAGATATTCGAAATTTCTCCCAAGACCCAGGTTGGGATTCATGGGATGCATTTCAGGAGGAAGATCTCAGAAGTCTTACCTTTATATGTATGAAACAAGCCACAGTAATTCAACCCACAGTTTTTTCATCAGTATGATCCGTTTGTATCTTCATGTTGCATTGATAACCCAGGTGTTAAATTAAGCATCGTCCCACCCGAGGTAACAAAAGATGTTACCTAACTGAATTAAATTGTAATCTATGCTAGAACAAAACATCTGCAAAGAAAATTACATCTGTCAGGGCAAGGAACATATGCAACCAGGTTGTTAAGATGAGAGGATTGTGCTCCATGAAAAGAAGCAATTCAATAAGCATCGTTTTTTCTTCCCTTTTTGTAGTTATCCCAGAAAACAAGTCTTTAAAGGAGGATTTTGAAAGAAGAGTTTGGGAGGAGCAGCCACACTGTCCTGAAAAGTAGCCAGCAAAAACATTTCTGCCAAAGCCATTTTTCAACAGCAAACTGAGGTTTCACCTAAATTATTTTTTCCACAAAAAAATAAGTGTCTGTTTTCTGTGGAATATTTTGACATTTCATTGAAAACTTCAATGCAGAAAAAGTGAAATGTTTCCAGCTGAGAAGTTTTATTCTGCAACTCCATCAGATTCCCCTACGGGACTTATTGGGGATATACTTCCTGGTCTCATTTTCATTTGTGGGCCAGACTGCCAAGGCAGCCTACATCTCCCATAATGCAGACGGTCATTAACTCCTAGAGAATTAAACATGAATCCTACTCATTTATAACTTGTGAGAGATCATCTAGTGCTGGACATCAACATAGCTTGTCTCTACCTGTATTGACTTTTTCATTTCTAAATTTATTTTATTTTATTTTATTTTATTATATTATATTTTATTTTATTTTATTTTATTTTATTTTATTTTATTTTATTTTATTTTATTTTATTTTATTTTATTTTTTGCTGATAATTTCCAGAAGAAACGGTTTCAGGTTCAGCCAGTCATCATCATTTCAATTTGCATTTAATTTTTTAGGTGCCTTTAAAACCAGAAACATCATTATTTTCATGTCCGAAGTATAAGCCAAAAGAGTGGCAAAAGGTTAATCCCTCTTGGGACATAGCAAGGACCAGAAGCAGAGCTTCAGGACTTTGTAATTCTTCCCTTGCTCTGACTGGTTGTGTCACTTGGACTGAGTTGCTTCCCATCACTGTCCTTTGCGTTTCTACCTTACGTTTCTGTTTAGGTTATGAGACTTGTAGGGTGAAGGCTGTCTCTCACAGGTGCTTCTACTACATCACCCATGTTATTGAACCCCTACAAATTCACTAACAGCTCTGGCTAGTGAGGGAAAAGGAACTTTTTTTTACATTTTGAGTGAGTTTGAAAGAGGAAAGGATGGATTGGGACCTTGAAATTTGAGCAAAGGGATGCTAAGCCAAAACATTTAGACCAAATCAATGTTTTGAAGAGGATGGCAATTAGATCTCTAGGTTGGCCTAGATCATAGAGTTTTGGAACAGTTTAGGTTGGAAAGGGTCTTAAAAATCATCCGGTTCCACCCTGCACTCATGGGCAGGGACACCTCCCACCAGACCAGGTTGCTCAAAGCCCCATCCAACCTGGCCTTGAACACCTTCAGGGATGGGGCAACCACAGCTTCTCTAGGCAACCAGTCTGGTGTCTCACCACGCTGATAGAGAAAAATTTCTTCCTGTTATCTAACCTAAACCTCTCCTCTTCCAGTTTGAAGTCATTACTCCTTGCCCATCACCACATGCCCTTGTAAAAAGTCCCTCTCCAGTTTTCTTGTAGGTTGCCTTCAGATACTGTAAACCTTCTAGAAGGTCTCATTGGAGTCTTTTCTTCTCCAGGCTGAACAACCTTCACTATCTCAACCTGTCCTCATGGGAGAGGTGCTCCAGATCATGTCAATGATAAAAGTAAATGACCATCACCTCACTGCTATTGACCTGCTCTAAGTATTTTCTATTCCTTTACCTACTCTGCTTTCTCAGATACCTTTTCCCCATCCTGTACCTAAAAAGAGGTGAGTCTATGAAGTCATATGTGGTGTGCACATGCACACGTGTGAACAAGCAGCAGGAGGGCCAGCAGCGTGTGTGCCTGTGAGCATGCGGAGGGCAAGGAGGGACACGGTTTCGTTGCCGTTGCTAAAAGAAGCTGAAAATAAACGCGGTGAACTCTACGCTCCATCCTACAGCTGTGTAAACTCGAACTGCAGGCCTGCTCTCGTGTGGCCAGTTACTTCTGGAAAAGGAGTGAGGTATAGCTCGGCACCGAGGGACTTGCCCATCAAACTTTCACACTGTTGGTCAAACAGGACTCTTTGAATGAAGGAGGGGAAATAAAATGTAACAAAAAGGAAAAAAAAAAGAAAAGATATTCCCTAATAAATTGAAGCCCTGCACCTCTCATGGCCTTGGAATGATTACATTTTTTTTTTTTTTGCTACATAATCATCAATAAATCAAGCATAGCCCATTAAACAATAGATGCCTCCGAGGCCCCTCTTCAAATGTGCTTTTGATAAGAGTCAGAGAATTTTTTTCTGGGCTTGTAACGTTTTTCTTTCCTCTGTTTGTTTTTTCTAAGGGTCAAATAATGCTGTTAAAAGAGCAGTTAATATATAGATCTATTTTTCCATATTCCAGTCATGGTGTTTGACTTTGGGAGATTTATGGAATATCTTTTCCCAGTTCAACAATAGTATGTTTTGTTGTACCGAAGAGGTATTTTAACATGAGTGGAGATTCTTAATAAGTTCACTGCTGTCTCCTTTCCAAAACAGGCCCCAGCCAAGACAGAGAACAGTATAAATGTATCTATATATATAAAGAAAAAGAGACATGTATATATTTGTACGTATAACACACTCATCTGGGTATCACTCGTTTATTTTCATATGATGAACTCCAAAAGGTTGGTATGTTCTGGCCAGAAGCCACTCTTCACCTTTTTCATAAGGCATAACACATAGTTACATTGAAAGTAGGAAGAGTTAAGTGGCCCAGGCCAGATCTTCGGATGGGGTAAATATAGGGGAGCTGTGCTAACTTCAGTGGAGCTCTGCCAAACTGTGAGAGACGATGATCCCTCCTGGTATGTTCAAACGTGCTTCAGATGTTACGTCTCTCCAGGGAAAGGTGCGGCTTCAGCCAAGAAAGGTTCACGCAGGCCCATCTGTCCCCCAAAATCAGACTTAGCTTCCCATCAGATTAACCCTGGATTGTGAAAGAGTTGGGTGAGCTGCTCAGCATCATCATCTTCAATGTGATTCAGTCCCTCATGACCCTTTTAGTCTTTTAGACCCTTTTAGGGGTCAACAATCTGCCCCACACTTATTTAATACAGTTCACCGATCTGACTTCTTGCAATACCATGCTCAGAGACTGTGATTCTGCGGGAATGGAGGTGTTTATTCCTGCCCGGTTACAAGAAATTATCTCCTAGTTTCCACTTGGGATTTCAGGCAAGGTTGCAGGATTGTTCCCATTTCCCAAAGTCTGTACCTCATGTCCTAGGGATCTTCCAGCAGGACTGTATCTTTCTTGGGAAAGTTTTCCCCTGCATAAGAGCTAGTTGATCCCAGCAAAGTAATATAAAGTGTTCCTCTTCATGTGCCCCTTCTGGGGCTATGGGGATGGTTGCGCTTTCCCTGGCCAGAAACAGGCTGAGACATAACCTGCACTGCATGATGCAATGACAAAGTAGTGCTATGTGCTCCAGAAAATCAAATATCCTGTGCAGGGCACCATGCTAAGACACAAGTTCAGATAGTAGTAGTTGTCCACCTGTCTTATGAAGAAAAGTTAGATTTTTCCTTTTCCCCAAGAGGCTACTGAACCAGGGCAAAGCACCATGTTAAGGCAACATCTTTCCATCTAGGTTCAAATTTAGCTTATTCGGTATTGGCTTGCAGAGCTGTACACTGTGTTCAGTGCTGATAAGCCCTTATTCTAAGAGTCAGTCCTCAGTCCTTTTTACATGTGGTTCTCCCATCATAGAGCTGTCACACAAGACAAAGAAGTCAGCTTTCCTATTTTTAAATGCTTTGTTTTGGATGATATTCATGAATGTTACTTGTCAAGGGCAGGCCCTGGCTTTTTCAGCCAAAAGAAGCAGCTGTGGTGCTATTTGACTGGAACACAATCTGCTTCTGGAGAGATCTCCCAGGTGGTTCAAGAGAAAAGGCATATCATGAGATCACGTCTTGTCCTTTTCTTGTTTTTTTGTTTGTTTTCTTCTCCAATTCTTCCTCCCACAGAGCTTCACTTGCTCTTTGAACATCAGTCGATGATGCTGTACCCTCCTCTACAGGCCCTCTTTCGCCACAAGGTCAAAGTTGGACCATGCCACAAATCCTGAATCTGCAGATATGTTTGTGGTTTTACCCGAAGCAAATGTTCCTGATTTCCAGCACATACTGTTAGAAGCAAGTAGCATATATCTTAGCTGTCCCTCTCTTGGAAGATCAAAGGAAATTCAAGGGATCTCATGATGTGGACTGAAAAAAGGAGAAGGCTGTCTCAAATGAAGCATCTTCCACTGATTGCAACCAAGAGAAGTTTTATGGCTCCTGCTGTTACTTCTTTCAGAGTAAGATGCCACCTTGGGTTTCTACGATGGATATAGGAAATGTTTATTGAATTTGATTTTTATGCAATTAATAGAGAAGGGCAGGGCAGTTGAAACTAGATGGTCTTCAGAGTCCTTTCTAACCCAAACCATTCTGTGATTCTATGAAAATTCCACTTCTGCAGATGCCAACAGTAGCAATGCCACTGACATCAGAGGGGTCGAGATTTCAGCTTAGAATTTTTCCTCCTCCTGCCAAAAGGACCTGTCACAGTGTACACTGTTGAAAGCACAGACTGAGGTCACCCTTAAAGCATTCTCAAGCCTCTAAACCATAATGTTCTTTCCCAGACACTTTTACTTTAATTTGTTCTCCGTGGAAAAATAAATGGAGGGAGAAGTAAGTGAGGTGGGATTGGAGAAAGACCATCACCCTTCAGCAGAAACCTAGACCTCTGTCTAGCTAATCAGCCAGGCAAGAGAGAACACAAGTTGTTCACGCAAAAACTGTGACACTTGGGGTGCAGCAGTGACTCAGTATAAATCAAAAATAATTCCCTTTTCACAAACTCTATTGCAATCCCTGTTACAAATAGACCAAGCTGGCTCTGAGGCACAGGTATGTTTGTAGAAAACAACATGGTAGGTACATTTCAAACCAGAAGACAAGCACCACTGTCAGTTCAAATGCAACTAAGTGAGTTTTAGAAATATGAGAGATAAGTTTGAGCAGGTACCCAAACTCCTGATCTAGTGTAGTTCTTATGACAGAGCCTGTGGAATTTTTTTTTCTTGACCTTGAAAATCTGTATCTGAAAGAGATATTACTTCATTTTTCCAGGAAAAGGGAAGGGAAAGGGGAAAAAAAAAAAAAAAAAAAAAAAAAAAAAAAAAGAAAAAAAAAACAGAAAAGAAGAAAAAGAAATTAAACGTTCTCCAGATTTAAATCCAAGTCCAGGTTGGGTTCAGGTTTAGTTCAAAAGTGGATGGCTAGGTCTTGTTTTTACTGAGACATTTTCCTCATCCAAATACAAACTCCTCTGAATTTCACAGTGGGGAGCCTGTGGAAGAAATGGTTCTGTTTGAGTTGAATCAGAGCACCAGCCTCACAGTCTGCCAGAAATGCTGACCTTTCTCAGTCTGATGCAAAATGTCCTGAATCTGTCAATTTTCCACAAAACCTTTGCTGCCACTTCTGCTTTTAACCTTCTCCGTGAAAACTCAGCTTAAGCAAGTTCACAAGGGTTTCTTGCTTAGCACTTGTTCTCCCATGCTCTTACCTGACCCCACAACTGAATCTTCATGGACTGAAATATTTAGAGTCATGGAATCATTTGGATTGGAAGGGACCTTAAAGATAACCTTGTTCCAACCCCCCTGCCACAGGCAGGGACACCTCCCACGAGAGCAGGCTGCTCGAACCCCCATCCAGCCTGGCCTTGAACCCCTTCAGGGATGGGGCAGCCACAGCTTGTCTGGGCAACCTGTCTCACCACCCTCAGGGTAAAGAGCTTTTTCCTAGTATCTAATCTAAATCTCCTCTCTTTCAGTGTAAAACCTTTACTTATCATCCTATCACTACATACCCTGATCAGCAGTCCCTCTCCGGCGTTTCTGTAGACCCCTTTAGGTACTGGAAGGGGCTATAAGGCGTCTCTGGAGCCTTCTCTTCCCCAGGCTGAACAAACCAAACTCTCTTAATCTGTCCTCACAGCCCTCTGATTATTCAGACTTACTTCAACAGGTCCATGTCTTTCTTACGTCGGAGGCTCCAGAGCTGACCCCAGTACTGCAGATGGGGTCTTACCAGAGCAGAATAGAGGGGTAGAATCCCTTTCCCAGCTGGCGATGCTTCTTTTGATGCAACCTCAGATGTGGTTGGCTTTGCAGGCTGTGAGCACAATTTGCCAGCTCATGTGGAGCTTTTCATTCACCAAAACCTCCAAGTCCCTCTCCTCAGAACTTCTCTAAATCTGTTTTCTGCACAGCCTGAGTTTGTGCTTGCCATTGTCCTCCCCTGAACGCAGGACCTTGCACTTGGCCTTGATGAATTTTGTGAGGGTAGCACAGCCCTCAGCTGGTGCTTGCTTGAACTTAGCAGCAGGTGTTAAGCCTTGTAGCAAGAAAAAAAACACAAAATAATAATTAAAAAAACCTGTAAGTTTAGCATCTGCATATCTTCTTGCATGGAATCCACCCCCCTTACAAGAGAGCTATGGATCTCCCATACAGTGCTGGACTGAAACTAATGCAAGCCTGAGTTTTCTCTGCTTGTTTCCTCTGGGAGTCTCCTGTATATTTATGTAGCATGTAGTCCATCAGCTGGAAATAACTTTATGGAACATCTCACTTCATTATTTTCAGTCAAACTGCAGCTTTATGTCCTGATGCTGTGGTGTCAGGTAAAAGCAAAAAAAAAAAAAAAACCAAACAGAAAAAAACAAAAACCAACCCAAAAAACAGAGAAAACATCTTAACGTCTTGCTTAACGTGTCTTCCATAATCATTTCAGAATAAATGAGCTCTCTGTGGAGTGTATCACCTATAATTACACCCCAAAATACACTTTTGGGTGCCATTGAGAGTCTGGATTAAATCCACTTGCAGGAGAACCGTTTATGAAGTCTCAGTTTTCCATCAATCTTCAGGCACCTTTCTCAGGGGACTTGAAAGGGAAGGTGGTTGGATGGCAAAGGAGAAAGAAAATGGTTCAAAGAAGAGAAACATTTGGTGAATGGATGACTCAGGAGAAGGATAAATAGTCAGGACAATTTTAATTTCTAAACCCCAAACCAGAAGGGAAATCAATCTAGGCTAATGGATACAGCAGTAGGATGGGATTTCAGTCGCATGAGTCCCATTTCTGCACTCTCCTGTTGTTTCATTGTATGACCTTGGGCAACTCTCTTGATTCCTGTTTTTTGCTTTTCCACTGCATTCATGCTGCACCTTTGCAGAGCTCAGATTGATTCTCACTGTGCGCTCATACAGCGCCATGCACTGAGGCAGCACAATCTTGGATGAACTTTGCAAACACCACGGAAATTTCTATCATTTCCCATCATTTTCCACTGCTTGCATCCCCATAGGATTTGTCTTTTCCACCAGAGCTGAATACACTCATCACAACTTCTGGGAAGTGCTGTTTTGATGTAGTTTCTATTGGCAGTGACCCAGACTCAACCCATCCAATCTTAGTTACCTTTAGAGATCCATAGGAAAAAAAATCACAGAGGACCTTGGATAACCACATTCTTATTCAAACACCTGAGCTGAATTCCTGAGTTTAAGAAAGAATCACTTTTCCTTGTGCTGGAAGCTTTAGACAGGGAAAGTATTTACACAAGGCTTGTTAAATATCAAGTACCTGGCTGCTTGTGGCATTGAAAATTACCACAGGTTCTCAAATACAATAGAATCATAGAACGGGTAGAGTTGGAAGGGACCTTAAAGATCGAGTCCTGGCTTCATGGCCCTTCTACCTTGTTGATAACCTCCACTTAGACACCTTGCCAAAAGTATATCCATGAGAAATAACCCTAGGTCATTTCCCATGGTTTGCAGAAGAGTCAACTAAACCTCATGAAGTCCAGAGCATGGAATAGAATTGAACATTTTATAGCCATTAGAAGAGCCCCTGTTTAATTTTGAATGGAGACACAAGTATGTATGAGGTGAGGTATGAGGAGAGCTTTGTGAATATTTCCCCGCCAAACCTTAAATTAAGAACTAAATAATAGCAATAAAAAGGTTAGGTAGACTGCCCCCTTCCCTCCAACTCTTAATAACTTTTTCAGTGGTTACATTCCAAAGGGTAAATTCTCAGTAATACCATTTACTGATAAAAAAACTTAATACCTTTTTTCCTCAGAAAGAAATGAAGAAAAACATTAATCTCATAGTTGCTTTTCTCAGATTAGGGACATTTATAGAAAGTCAGAAATATATTTTTCAGAAATAAGACAGAATTTCAAAAAGTTATAAAAAATTGCTGAAAGTAAAATTTCATTTTTTCTTTTTCTCCCTCTTTATTAGCTAAAAACTACTTACCTGTAGAGAACAACTTTCAAATCAGTTTCAAATCAGTTTCATTACCTTGAAATAAGCATGTATTCTATGGCAATATCTTCCTACCTTACTCTTTAGGAGTCTTTTTTTGTTTGTTTTGTTTGTACTCCAGTATGCGGTTCAAAGATATCAGAATATTACCACTTTACAGAGGAAACATTCCAGATATTAAACATTTCACCTCTATATTTTAATATTTATTTTTTTTTTCCCCTGAGTGGACTGGGATTGTTTGTCTCAAATAGAAAGAAGTTCTACAGTCCTTGTGTTTCACCCTGTGTGTGCACTACTCAACACAACAGATTCTGGGCATCACTGCAACTTCTCAGCAGTAGTCACGTCACATCACGTGTCACGAGAAGGTGTGCTACCTAAAATCACAGAATCAAGGAATTGGTAGAGTTGGAAGGGACCTCTAGAGACCATCTAGTCCAACTCCCTGGCTGAAGTGGAATTGCCCAGAGCACATCACTCAGGACTACATCCAGGTGGATCTTGAAGGCCTCCAAAGAAGGGGACTCCACATCCTCCCTGGGCAACCTGTTCCAGGGCTCTGTCACTCTCACTGTAAAGAAGTTTTTTCTCATCTTTGAATGGAACTTCCTATGTTCCAGCTTGTGCCTATTGCCCCTTATCCTGTCACTTGGAACCACTGAAAATAGTCTGGCTCCATTCTCCTTCAACCCACTCTTTAGATACTTATAAGCATACACCTAAAAGCAAATATTACAAAATAGTGATGTTGAGTGCATAAATCTAGTTATGTATTTTAGATGTTTACTCAACATGACACTCAAGGCTCTTCTGATGACTGTGGTTAGGTTGCCATGATGAAGGGAAGTCAGTGCGATTATCCTTGATGACAATATCTATATTTAGATCATGACCTCCTCTTTCATTCTCCTACATGAATTGAAGATAATTCTTACTTTATGATTCAGCTATCTTATGTTAGAGATTTCCAAGCTGCAAATCATCTTTATATACCAATATCCGCTTTATACATAAAGATTTTCAGAGCCTCCTGAGATAAATGGGTATCTGAAAATAGCAATTTGCAGCTTTAGCAAACTTTTCTTTCCTACTTCAAAGTTATCCAAGCTTTTAACTCAGGCCATTTCCCTCCACTCATTTGTCATGGCTGCCACTGGGACATGTGAAAGTGTCATTAACTGTGAGAAAAGATGTGAAATCATAGTATTGCCACAGAACTAGAATTTGCTGTGATACACAAGGAAAAATCACTTGCCCATTTTACCCCAAATTGCTTCTACATATCCAGATCCAACAGCACAAATGTCCTGCATGAACGGAACCTCCTGAGCCAAGTTACAGCCCAAATCAATGCATGAATGAATTGTAATTTCCACAATATTAGGGAATAGATGACTAGTCAAAATCACATTTGGGTTAGATTTGCATTATGATGCATCATTTCCCCAAAGATGGTTTGAATCCAATATTTGCAACTTGAAAAGCTAGCTTTCAGCATAATTTTTGTGCTGTTTTAATGACATTTGAGCTGTTGCATCTCACTTTACGACTTACATGCTGGAAAAAATACGTGTGTGTAGAGTAAATATATACCGTAGAAGATATTAAAGGGGGTGTAACCATATAGACCACAACCATAACAGGGTCAAGTGAAAAAAAAAAATGAATGAAGAAATGTTTCCGTGCACTGAGAAGCAGGGAATTGTCTCAATGTCAGCGCAATCCTGGAAGAAGGAGCCAGAGCAACCTCCCATTTCAGACTAGTAGATTGTAGGGCAGCTGCAATTAGGAATCAATATTCTGCCATTTTCCCCAAACTAAGTAGCACAGAGCTATTAGAATTGCTCCAGAGGCTAATTTTTTACACAAGGAGACCATTATTGTCTGGGAAACGAATGAGAATCAGATTTTTTCCTCCTACAGGCATGCTCATCACCCAAAAATAATGATACTTATTTTTTTATGACTCCTTATGGTTTTAAGGCTATATATATGGATGGATGGAAAATACTATGTTTAGACCCAGCCGCTTGGCCTCCTTGAGGCAGATACTCCCTGAAGACAGAACCTTGTTGTTTAGTCTCTTGGCCAAGGTGCCAACAACACAAATAAGATGAGAAATATATATTCTTACTGCTTTCCAATTCTCTGGGCGTGTAGGAATCATGGTCTACTCTCTCGTAGGGAACAGGCATGAGCAGAACTTTTTGTTTCTCTCCTGGGTAGCAGATATTAAGTAATTAATTAATTTTGTTATTTGTTAGGTTGGGGTGGTTGGGTTTTTGTTGTTGTTGTTTGCTTATTTCCCTCAAGAAGCTATAATTAATACTACTTCTGATGTTCAGGTTCTCATTTTGAATTATTGACAAATGTGACTATTTCCCACAGTGCCATTCAGGTTCTAATCCAGAAGAACATGGAAAGCCTGTAGTTAAGGAGAACAAGAGGAAACATGATGGTAGGTTTTACTACAGCTAGGTGTAGACAATTCCAGGATGAACATCTTCAGCTGGCCTAGTCACTAAGGTAAAGATGGGCATTCCTACGGTCAGGTTCACCTCCTCTTCAGGACTTCCATCGTTAGCAGCCAAACCATCATTAGCTACAGGAGAGAAAGAGCAGTGGCTTGTGAATGGTGGTCTCCGAGGAACCTCCTAGAGTGACAAAGCTGATGTCCTAAAACTTCAGCTGCGGGCTTTAGTATGAGCAAGTCAGAGCTCAGCTACCATCCCTCGTGTTCTCATGTGGATGAGCAAGTCATCTACTAATGAGACGACATCTGTAGAACTCTCTCCTCACTTCCTTTTGGTTTTGTTCCAACCACTGGAACTGCAGCATGTGAGTTAACTGAAGAATGGTGATGATGGATTTAACTATCCCAAACACTACCAGGGCATTTCCCGAAGTAGATGTCAACTGTGTTGTAATTATTAAAAGATCAACTGTTCCATATAAGTGGTGTAATGTGAGACTTACGGGTCACAGACTATGAGAGTCCAGAGCATTTGAAGCACAGGGAAAAATACACTTAAAAAAACCCAAAAATCACATTTTCAATAAACTCTTTTTCAGCCCCAAGGGGGTTAAAGTAATTTAGCTGATAATTCCCATAGTACTTTCATTACAGTACAGTTCCCAGCTGAAACTGCAGATTGTTTTGACGTCTCCAGAGGTTAAATTCTATTTTTTAAGGCCAGAGTGAGGGCTTGCATAAAGTGGGTTCTTGAGCTGGATTTTGTTCTGGATAAGGATAATATTTTCTGAAGTTTCAACTGCGTTTCAAACATATATCCAAATTAGACGCAGAATTTCAGGTGTCTCTGAATCTGACAAAACTTCAACTTCAGCCATAGTTTGGTGTCTGATGTTCCTTCTAATGACAGCTGACAGAGAATTAGGAGTTCAGGCTGTTACTTCCACTTCCTCCAGTAGCAAAGACAGAGAGGAGAACTTTCTGGGAACATTTGTCTACATGTTAAGAAGGTCCTCTCAGGTAGGTGGAATAAATCACCAGGTGTCAGTACCTAAATCCGTATAATTAGTACAGGAGTGTCCTGAAATATTTTGTGTGGAATTGATACTGAACTTTCAAATTATTAAATTTACATTAAAATAATTTGGGAGGGTTCTTCCAAAATCAATTTTGACCTCTCTCTGACTTGATAGAAAGTGGCACGTTGAAAACCAAGAACAATTTCTGGAGAAAATGTCTGTCAAAATATTATGTTTTTTTTTAAAAGAAGTAATTTTTTCTCCTTTTTTTTTGTGTGCTCAGAAACCTTTTGTATTAATAGCGTTAAATCCTCCATCTCTAAAATGCTAGTGATAATCAGCTGCTCAACATAGTCCATTAGATATCCATAGAGCAGTTAGCAAGAAAGCAATGAAGCCCTTAAACACTCAGGGAAAACAAGACATAAAGCAATGCCAGCAAAACAAAAGAAAGCAAAATATTAATTCTTTTTTAAAACCTGTTTCATGCATTCCCATCCATCCCAATATCTGCTCTGTCATCTGGTACAATTACACACGTGTTCCTGACTGCAAGGGGTGCAGAGAGAGTCGGTGTAATGTGCTGTCAGTGTGCCTTTAGCATCACCCCTCACAGACCAGAACCCTCCTGCATCTTAAACTCTAGAAAACAAATCGCTGTTGGGTCAGGCTGGCCTGACAGTTTCCCTTATGCTGGCTCGTAGCAGTAAAGGATGGGTTTCATCACAGAAAAAAAAACCCACCAAAAAACCACCAAGTACAAAAACAAAAACAAAATGTGGACATGAAAGGCCTTTTCCACCCATTTGTACCTCTGCAGGGGGGCTTGTATGGGGATGTTGCACTGATTTACAGGCTGTCCCGAGCATCCTCTCTTGTTCTTACTTTTTGCAGCTTCCTAAAAACCCTCGTGGAAGAGGCACAGCAGGTGTTGTAGGGCAATTAATTTTATTTTCCTCAACAGGAAAGTTCAGGAAGAGATACGCAATTAACAAAAATGTATCTTTCTTTTTTTGAAAAATCAGATCCACAAGGATCATCGCAGACCTTTGCCAGCTTTACAGACAGAAATTCCTCTGGCTTCCATGGTTTGAAGTGCAGGATGAACTGATGCTGAAGATTCAGAAATATCTAGTCTTTTAGTTATTTACTATTTCTTTTTTTTTAAGCAAAGCTTACGGAGGCTACTTTATCTTCCTTGTGTTCACTAAAGTATATTTCCTTGGAGTAAAAGATGGTGGATTTTATTGCCTGGGGATACTATGGGGTCCCCAGCGCTTGCAGATTTAATCCTAGATCTGTCAGAGAAGGCACAAGTATAGGTGAGATTGATAAGAGAAGGGTCCCCTTGAGATCCCTTCTAGACTTGCACTTACAGCATCACTATGTGATTAGAAATCACTTAAGATCTGTTTTACAGTAGACACCATTACAGAAAATATGTTTACTACCATTGGGGATGCAGCTTTGAAATCTTCTTGCAAGCAGACTGTGAACTTAACGAAGTAATAGAGGTTCACTTTGTTGTTAATTTTTTCTCTCTGTAATCTGTGGCTCTCCCCCATGGAATTTCTTTTCCATGTCTCTGATAGGTGTTTTCTTAACATCAGACATCAGGGAGTGTTGGTCAAACCCATGGCCACCATGATCATCTTGCTGCTTTCTGAACTTAATGCAACACTTTTTAAATTCTAGCTTGGATATGAATGATAACTCTTTCCGGGGGATGGTCAAGGTGTTCCACCTTCACAGCCAATGGTACTGGGAAGATTCTGTCTGACACTACGTCCAGGGAGACATTATAACAGTCTTCCAGTACCTGAAGGGACCCTACAAGAGGGATGGGGAGAGACTCTATCAGGGAGGGAAGTGATAGGATGAGGGGAGTGGTTTTAAACTGAAAGAGAGGAG
This sequence comes from Thinocorus orbignyianus, assembly GCA_013400375.1. NCBI lineage: Eukaryota > Metazoa > Chordata > Aves > Ciconiiformes > Thinocoridae > Thinocorus > Thinocorus orbignyianus. The sequence goes on from VXBW01007085.1 coordinate 611,277, forward strand.
ATTTAGACTAGATATCAGGAAGAGATTCTTTGCTGCGAGGGTGGTGAGGCACTGGAACAGGTTGCCCAGAGAAGCTGTGGCTGCCCCATCCCTGGAGGGGTTCAAGACAAGGCTGGATGGAGCTGGTCTGGCAGGAGGTGTCCCTGCCCATGGCAGGGGGTTTGGAACTGAATGATTTTAAGGTCCCTTCCAACCCAAACCATTCTTCTGTTCTATGATCCAGTTCGAATCTTCAGGCACTTCCATTCAGCTAAACCGAAGGAGCAGAACAGACTGTAGCCACAGCCCAGAGTGAAAACCAAGCTGCAGTCTCTAGAGTCACCATAGTACACTTTATCCAAACCACAACATCCTCCTGACAAACATTTTAAAAAGTCCCCAACACTGCAAAAATCCAATGCATTTTGTCCCATGGACAGACACACATACAGATTAATTGGTGAGGTTACAGATTGGTCCTTAATTGGGAGGGGAGGTGGTGGTGTTTAAACAGGACGGAAGCTTCATGAATTTTGAATTTTTGTGTTGACATCAACAGCTGTTCAGGTCCTGAGCCGGTTTGTGGTGTTTGCTGCAGCTGAGAAAAGCAGGACTGCACTGTAACACAGATGCCAAAGTCTTGTCAGTGTGGCTGCTGGCAGGGTCAGACCTTGCGATTACCGAGCTCTAAAATTTCCACACAGTCTGTGATACATCCTACGAGGAGACAAGGACTCCCTGCGTGTCTTCTTCTTGACGTTGTAAATAGGAAGGGTCTGCTGGTACGTAGCTGTGACTCCTGGGTAGCTCTTTTTACCTGATAATGGGCAACTTGTATGTTTTGCTCCTAAGTAGGGATACAAACTGTTGTGTCCAATATACCCATATGTAACTTCAAAAAAAAAGAAGGCAAGAGGGTTGTTTTGGTTTTATAATGTGGTTTGTGTGGCTTTTCTGCTCCCTGTGCAGATGGATATGGTGGCCAAAAGAAATAGGAACCCAGTGTCACTTTACAAAACTTTCAGGCAAGAATATATTTTGTCTCATACAGCACCAACCACCACCACCACCCTAAAAAATAATAAAAAATTAAAAAATGTTTAGAAGCCTGAATTTTGATTGGTTCTGGGTAACCACAGGAGAAAAATCAGGACAATAATCCTGAAATCTGACCATCTGATGTCATCTGACTGCCTGCAGCTAAGGTCCTGCCTGCCCATCCAAATCTTTTCTTCCTGATCAGGCTCGAAGTGGTAACGTTTCCTGGAGACCTTTTATTGAGCTCTGTGTCACTTTTAGAACACAGTTATCTGTATGGATACAGTGGGCAGTGAGAAGGAGCATCACCCAGAGGGGAGAACTGGTACACAGAGGGTGCACCAAGGGCTCTGCTACTGGCTCACTGTGTGGCCTTGGATGGGTTGTGCCCAGTGTGGGTTCAAAGCCAAGATTTGTCTTTGAGTCTGTTTATTTTTTTACTTTTTTTTTTTCTCCCAAAGCCAACAGGAAAATACCTGTTTCTTTTACACGGTCTTAGTGTATTTGTCTTGAGATTTACAGCTTAGCTGCTGCTGTTCAGTCTGTTTCCACAAGTTTTAGGCTCTTGCAGTTTTCCTGCTGCCCAAACACTTTGGCTGTCCATGCTCCCTGTATGTCAGATCTTATTTGGCTTCATCTTATCACGAAAGCTAAGAAAAAAAGATAAGGAAAAATGATGTCTTTTATACATTCTGCTTTCATAAGCCTCCAGAACATAGATAATTTAAGTTCTATTCCAATGTTAACGATTCTGTGATTCTATGATTCTAATTGCTCTGGAAAATTGTAGTAAAGTTAATCAAAGATTGTTAGATAGAAAAATGGTCCATGAGGCTTGCCTGTGTGCTCTGATGGGGTAGAAAAAAAAATGCTGTTTAAAGGCTGAATGTATATATACAGCCTCTGCAACAAACAATGTACAAGTCAAGCAAATAACAAATGGATACCAGCAGGTAAAGATAATCAAATGTGATGGATTGGTGAAATCAGCAGAGGTCTCACAACTTCAGCTGCCAGTCATGATCCTCCTCTAATTCCAAGTCTGGATCTGGGACAAGGAGCTGAGAACACAATGCTTCTGGGGAGCTGCCGTGTTGTGACCGTGGTGCAAACAAGCAGATCTGTTTTCCGTAAATGTTTCCGCCCTGACTTGCTGCCCTCCGAGGAGGTCAGCAGGGAGTTTATACTTGAAAGGAAGATGGGACTGTTGTTTTGATCGTCGTGTGGAACAAGCTGTATTTGAGCTGCAAAACTGCACAGAAAGACAGTTTCCAGCCCAGAGTATGGGCTGGAAAATGACACGCATCTTCATATTCATTCAGTGTGCACAGCTGAAGTTGCTTTCTATTAGTAGTGTTGATATAATTGCAAAATCTATGCAAAAGTTATTTATTGTGTCTGTTGTAGGACTTAATTTTTTAGCAGACGAGGTAAAATCAGCATTTGTTTGCTCCTAAGAGAGTAAAAGCCTTCATAGCAATCATCTTTTATTCCTTCTGTAGCACATATTTGTTTGCATCAGATGGTTCTTTAGTCACTTGGAGAGGATAATACCAAAATGCTAGTATTTGAAGTCAGGAACTTCAGGATGGCAAAAAATCCACAAGGATATTGCAGGAGGAGTTTTCACGGAGCTGTGACTTATCCCTTATTTTCTACCTTTATAAGGTATACATATTAGAGTTCAACCACTGATTTTTAGATTATATTCAGAGCCTATCAGGTAAAATTCCATGATGCAGTTAATGGAGTTTAGTTAACGGTCAGTTTAGCATATCATAGCAGTCTGTCCTGGTTTTGAACGCTATTAATCTATGAAAATGATGAATAAAATTATTTTACAGAACAGTCTCACACACATAGGACAGTCCTCAAGTTTAACTGGTTCATGGAAACAGTTAAGTGACCAGATACTTACTTTGCCTTCCCAATACTGCATTGTCAGTGGTTTCTTGTAGCTTTGAACGATTTTGGAAAGTTTTCCTGCTTGTGTATAGGAGTTACAGGAAAGGATGACTCTTAACCTTGCTCAAGTCTTCTCCTAACCTTGAGGTTAATAGACCATTGCTACTTTGGGGAGGGTAACCTGCAGCGTTAGGAAAGGCTGCTCCATAGCTACATTGAACAAAAAGTACCTGAGATTTGCCAACATTTTCTATAGGTGACAAAAGAAAAAATAATAAAATAACAGAAAAAGGAAAATTAAAGAAAGACAGAACCAGAGCAATGTGCTTTAGATGGGCTTTTCTCACAATCCAGTCTCAGTCAATTTACTCCTTCTTAGAAAGAGGATGGGGATCACAAAAGTTGAATTGGTACCACTGGGACTTTAAATCGAAGACAAACGTAAGGGCTTGGTTCTGTTCATCCATCTTTCCCCGCACACACTCCCAAATCCTTATCTATAGTTTGACTTGCCTTTTTACATCCAAGACCGTTGCAGTTCTCCCCCACACCACCATGGCTAACATTGCAAGACAACTCGCTAATGCTGAAATACAGTAGTATAAAAGCTGCTACTGTTCTCTGGATGGGTTGGAGTTGCAGATTTTCCTTGGCAAGTTCTGAGACAATATTTGGAGGTTGTTGATTCAGAACTGTTAACTATATTAATCATGTAACAAACATGCGCAGAGACTGCCAGGCATAATAAATCTTACTAGCGTGCAACCTCCCATCATAAACACATTCAGAAACACTTAAGCAATCCCTGAGCCTGGGAGATGATCATTAGTTTCCTATCATATGCTTTAGGTTTGCTGAAGCAATCAATAGTAAGCCAGGATGATCGTGAGTTGAACTCTCCAAATCACTTTCCATCCCAAGAGACACGTGTAAGATAGATGCCTGCAGCCAACTGTCTAGCGTTGCAGCCTCCCAAGAAGCTGTTTGCACATTGTAATTATAATTATTGTCAAAGCTCTTCTACACACAAGATTAGCATTTTATTGTGCTAAGTTCTCTACAAAACTTGTAATGTGCAACAGGCCTCCCCTGTCCTGAAAAATTCCCTGTCTCAGTAGTGGAGAAAGTTCAGCCTTATTTGGTGATCAGCGTAGGAACTAAAACCCAGCCAAATCAAATAATCCGCATAACATTAGTAAAGAAGACAACAGAGTCAAGAATTAACACAAGTTTTAAAAGTTTTTTTCTAGCTCTGTGGTCAAATCATCTAAGGTAGCAGAAAACAGCCCCACTGTGAAAACCTTACCCCGATGGAAAGACATAAGGAAGCTGTCAAGTTTCTCAGATTTTAAGGTCTAAGTGGAATTAGATCATTTGATCCGATCTCCTACTCCTCCCACAATATTACATTTCACCCCAAACACCCTTTTCATGAACAGTGCTTTTAATAAAATTCACTTATAATAGAAGGCTCCAGGGAGACCTTAAAGCAGCCTTCCAGGGTCTGAAGGGAGCTCCAGGAGAGCTGGAGAGGGACTCTTTGTCAGGAAGTGGAGTGACAGACAAGGGGTAACGGTTTTAAATTGGAAGAGGGCAGACTGAGACTAGATATCAGGAAGAAACTGTTCCCTTTGAGGGTGGTGAGGCACTGGAACAGGCTGCTCAGAGAAGCTGTGGCTGCTCCATCCCTGGTAGTTGTTGTAATAGCACTACAACACTCACTAGCAGCAAGTTATTGGAAGGAAGAATTCAGTAGTATCTTTTATCCCTTTACTTTTATTTTTTTCCCCACGTACACTGGATTTTTCATGGCAGGAAAACATAACAACACTGAAGACTTGGAAGAACAAACAGGAAAAGCTCGAAGACACCTGGCAAATACATGGCAGATCTAGAGAAACAAATCAAATCCCTGAATCCACCTCAGTCCTCAGAATTTGGCTTTGAACTCATTTCAAGTGTCATATACAGACTTTTCATTGGCAAGGGGGGAAAAGAGGGACACAGGAGTTTTAGTTTCTGCCATCGCTGTATCCGTGCTCAGAACCTTCCTTCCATATGGCTGTCTGTGAAGCTGAAAAGGTCTTTGGATTCAGCCACAGTGAACTGGCATCTTTGCACCAATAAGGGAAAAAAATAGAGTGAATGTTAGAAATTAATAAAATGTGTCCTGTCTCCCTGGATGTGTCTGCTCTTCTGCTGCCCAGTTGACTGCACGATTTAAAGCCTTTTCCACAACTCTATCTTTCTTTCCTTTTCCTCCCTCTTCCTTCTTTTTCCGTAGAGACCTAATGACTAAAAATAGTGAAAATACCCATTGGTATTTATTGCAAATGTCCTCATTAAACATCCAATTATTCTTCTCATTGGCTTGCAGAGGTAAGTCATATTACCTTCAAAAAATGCCCACTATATTAGGCATCTGTCTGCTGATGATCAGACAGAACTGGTTTTTGCTCTGCTTACAAATCGCCTCCAGAGTTTTGGTGATATTAAACCTAATTTGGGGGGCAGTCACAAAGGAAAGCTTAGACAGCATCACATTTCTCCTTCTCTTCAGAAATAAGCCCAGCCATATAGAAGAGCTTGAATAACTGACCTGGTCTTTAGTTAAACCTAGGTCACATCAGCTGGAAAATTAACAAGTGGAGGGTTGCTGGGGTTTTTGCTTTGTTTAGTTCTATTTTTTGTACGTAAAGGCCTATAAAATCTTGAGTAGTTTATCGATGCATTTTTTTTCCAGGGTCTTTGCTATAGAGCTGTCAGTTGAAACAGCAAAATGTCCCCTGAGTATCTTCCCTGGAAAGCTCTCCAAAGGTCTGTTTCCTATAAAACAGAGAACACACCTTCTTCTCCCCCCACCCTCCTGCTTTTTTTTTTTTTTT
>VXBW01007085.1:617110-663817 GCA_013400375.1 Thinocorus orbignyianus
ATTTTTTATGTAAACCAGGTCATCCATCCTGCCAAATCCAGAGTCACTCCTTGGCTAAAGGCTGAAAGTGCTTTCTACGCTCAGATGAAGTCAGGCAAGTCAGAGAGGAGGTGGTGGGTGAGTTTGGGTTGGGTTTGTGAAGAAAGAAAGGAGGAGGGAAGCGTACCTCTACGGCAGGCAAGGAGAAGATGGATTAATTCACTCACTGTAACGCACTGCGGCACAAAGTCAGCAGAACTTCAAAGGAAATGAGCCATAATTCAGGAGAAGTAAAAACAAGCAGCCACTCTTCTCAAATCCCTCTCTCATCCTTTTTTTAAATTTTTTTCTTTTTTCTTTTTCTCCCTGCTTTTTAAAATTCCGTTGTAGTCAGAGAAATCACAGTGGCCAAATACAGAGGGGTTTTAATCTATTAGTTTTATTTAACCATGCCTTCTGGCAGGAGATAAATTGCTGTGCTTTTGAAAGATGAACGTGCTCAGAAGAAGACTGACAGGAGAGATTCCCACCTCTTACACCCTTTTCCTCTCCACAAGCACAGGTGCTTGCTGCAATCAAAGGGCTTTCAGGTTGCTACCATAAAGCAGCAGAGAGCCTGAAATTTGGGGCATGCACCTCCTGGCAGGGGTTAATCTGGTCAGGTTTAGGAGATTTAAAGCGAGATATAGGAGTCTTGAGCCACCCACCCCAAACCTCCTTTAAAGCCGATGAAGGGAAACAAATGAGGGCAATTCCACCACGAATTCAACAGGTTGTTCTCTGGAAATAGCTTTTTCTCTCCAATAATTTTAATTAGGAGCCCAGGATGACTCATTAGGATTTAGACATCTAGTCACTGGAGACCCAAAATTAAGGTAAGTGAATCCAACCCAGAGAAGACTACTCAGCTGTTGCAAATTCTGTCAAAAGGACTCCCTTTCACAGATCCTTGTGTTATCTGTTCCTTTGAATTTAATATTAAAAATAAGAGTATATCAGAAAACAGCAGTTTTTGCTAAAAGAGGGGGGGAAAAGAGGGAAATAAAAGGGAAATAAACTGAGACTGACCAGCTAGAGGGCTCCCACCATATCCAGAGGGAATAGCTGCTCTTCTTGTTCAGAAGATGCTTCTCACAGAAGGTCCACCAGAGCATGCTCACAAAAGAGAGGAGAGAAAGACAGGAAAAGTGCTGTTATGCCTTTGCTACACTCCATTTCCCCTGCAGGGAGTTACTATTGCCAAATGGATGTCGAGTTACCTTATCCAGCAGATTGACTATACCTATGCTATTCCCAAAGGAAAATAACCAAACCCAGTTTGTTTTAGAAACTCTGTAAGCTGTAACATCAGATCTCTTATTAGAGCACTCCAGGTATAACAGGTTTTGGTTTTGACGAGGTGCTGAGTTATTATTTGTTTATTTATATTTAGATGGCGTCACTGACAGAAATATGTAAGTGTTATAGTCAAAAAATTCACTGAGTTTCTTGATGACATGTATATGTCCGCTTGCCTAATTAATACTGAATGTGGAAATAACACACTCTCTGATGTGTTTGGCCAAAGTGCTTTCTTCTTTGGTAGTTTATTATGAGGGACTGCTGTGTTTTATTTTTCTTTCCCAGTATTTAACCTAATCACAACACCTGTAAGTAAAAGTGTTCTTTCTTCTCCCAATTCGTGATCCTCTTCATAGTTCTCATCAGCTTGAATATATGCTCAGCACAGCAGAGTCCTTGTTGGTTTTTTTTTTTTCCCTGTGTAGCTATTGGTTTCTTTCAGCAAACCATAAAGAGTTAGACCTGTAGAATCAAGGGAGATCCATGGCTGGGACTGCTGCAGAATCACCAGAAGGACTTAAAAAAGGATCATATTTATAGGTGAACTATGGACACATTAAAAGTGGTGAGCACAGAAATTATCCAGAGGACATTCTTCTTGAATAAGAAGCAAGTGAGCTTTTTGTGACATATGTTAAGAAGGTTTGGTTTGAGACTGGATGGGAAGCACTAAGGAAAGCTGGTGAATTCACGTTTTTGTCATCAGATCAGATTGCTCTGCAGCAGGGTTGCAGCTCTGTCACGGAAAGCACCTGAGGAGATTAAGAATTTGGATGGAGTTGGCAGTTGCAGAATGAATGTTTTGCAATTAACACAGACAAGAAAAAAATAAACCCACTCATTTGTAAGGCTGGATGATTCAGCACACAGGGTATGCTTAAGAGCAATGTTTCAGGCATAGATAAAGTTGTAATGCAAATTTAAATTCTGATTCTTTAAAGCAACACATGTCATTCTGGTCTTTGCTGTTCAAAAAGATTCCATTCTGAGTGCAATAAATGCAATAAAGGCTATAAGGTTGATTGGGGAACTTAAGAGCCTCTGCAGATGAGGAAACTATTCTTGCTTAGTCTAGAAGCACCTGAAGTATGTAAATATTAGGAAGACAGAAAGCTGTGTGTACTAAAGGATGATGGTGGTACAAGGATACAAAGAAATTCATAGACCATAACAAATCTCAGGTCAGAAATAAGAAGATTTAAGTGTTTTGGAAAAATTCCCTAATAGTAATAGTAGGGGCAGGAGTCTTTAGTGATCTTAAAACGAAACTTGATAAATGCAGCTGGGAATTGAAAGATTAAATTGCTTGGTGTGGTTCACAATTGCATACAATGCCCCCAGATACACTTTTCAGTCTCTTGTGGTCATTGAGTCCAACCCATTTGATTAGCACCAGGCATGGAGCCTTATCCATGAAGCTCCTTGGGATGCTCAGTGAGGTACCAGTAAAGGACCTCAAATCTTCTCTGCAAAATTACAAGGCCAAACTAATTTCACCACTTGGTTTAGAAGGGCCTCTGACTGCCTGGACTTAAGTTTGGATGAGTCTGAAGATGCACCACAGGATCCCTGACCGCCTTCTATCGGTAATGAGAGCTCAGAGCTGTTCTGCCAGAAGACCATGATTAGTGCCACCACCTCAGGCAAATTCCAGTTTGAAGTTGGTTTAGATTTTTCCCATATTGTCAATCAAAAAAAAAAAAAGAAAAAGAAAAAAAAAGTTTAAGAATTTACTATTCCACTATGTGCATGCTTCACACACAAACCCCTTCCTAAAACTAAACAAACCCCAAACCAATCCCTGGAATCGGGATTGCCAAACCTTGACACCATTGCAGATACCATGGGCTGGTGGCCAATCAGCAAAAAACCTCACAGATGGAAAATGAAGCAGCAGTTTGAGGTTTCTCATAGTGCCAGACTAACATAGAACAGAGACTGATGTCCAAATCAAACCCCAGCATGGAGAAAGAGAAGTTTCCTGAAGAGTTGGTCAGAGATGCTTGCTCTGGAGGGATTTGCAAATCTGAAGAAGGATTCTGGGAGTTGGTTCTTGGGCTGAGGTTTTACTGGTGTTAGGAGGAATAAACTATTAATTTATTCTGCTAAAATATTAGCAGAATAAAACAACTTGGACAAACTCAGGTATCTTGCTGACAGGATGCTACAGGAAAGGGAAACCATGTGCAATAGTGGGGGCAGCAGAGTCAGTGGCTTCGCCAGCAGGAATCTCAGAGCGATTCCATACGACAAGGCAGGTCCACGGTCAGAGCCAGTGGGATCTTTCACGTGCTAACTTTTGGTTGCTATTATATTTCACCAGTTGCATCTAATTATGACTTGCTTTACACTCTGAAGTGGTCATATAAAGGTGGGCTGAAGGTTTTCCTAATAGGCCCACAGAATTAAAATGAAAATCATTGCACCTCTGTTAATGCAACACAGCATCATCCACCTTTCTCCTATTTAACTTGGTTTTCCTTTATTTCTAGGTTCTATTAATAAGTTTTATTCTAGTAAACAGGTTATTCTTAGTTCTTCCAGAAACTCACTCTCATTATTAAGAAGATTTTCTTAACTTACAACCTACATTAATTTATGACCAGTTTAGACTAATTTATTGTTATGCTTTCCTCTTCTATGTTGTATTTTACTCATGAACAAACCCTGGGTTGCCTCTCAGCAGCACTAGATTACCCAAGACAAAATTTCCTGTATCCCTCCAGACACTCACCTTTCCATTTCCAGGGAGTCCTATTAGTACTTTCCATACTCTGTTGCTAGTATGAATTCACCTTTCCTTGCAGAAAGCCCTTAAGCTCACAACACATCTCAGGAAGAAGGATTTTCCCATATTTAATGTCCAAGAAATCGAGGGCTTGCATTTCTGGCCTCAAATTGGGGGCTTATGTGCTGTACATCCAGTCACTCCTAAATGTAGCCAGCATCTGTCATGTATCTATATGGAAAGGGAGAACCAAAAGTTACCTTGTCCCACAGAGAAAAATGTTTCCTAGCAATAAGTAAAAGTGGAATAATGATCGTCCTGTTCAGACACGCTTTAGGAATATAACGAATAGAGCTGACAGGCACAATTGAGAAGTCTTAGAAATATATTTATCATCAAGGGATTAAAATGGAAAAGGCTTGGGTTACAAGTGCCAACAGAAAATCCATTTCCTATCATGTGATGGTGGCAGGCACTGATTTACCTTTGTAAGCAGTACACCAGTCCCATCTGAGTGCCCTGGAGCTATCATTTTGTCCCAGACACCCGCTGCCATGCTCTTTGAACCCACAGAGTGAGGTTTAGACTGTAGATTAGGTTTGCTTAACATGAACTCCCTTCCCCACCCAAAAATCTGACGTCTTCTTCTCTGATGGAGGAAATGGGAGGTCAGAGGACAATAACCCAGTTGGGCATGGGAGAGGGAGTGATATCCTGACAACCAGGGGCACCGGTGGGATGCTGCTGCCACAGCCTCAGTGGTTGGAGGCTGGTTCTTTTGTTACCAATAGGAGGCAGGTGCTAGGCATCTCCAAGAAGTTAATTTACTGAATATCAGTGTTTTTTTGATATGACAGAAAGAGAGGGCTTTACAGGATATTCATGACCTCATCCCTTCTCCTGAAGCTTGTCACCTCTTTATAAAATCTGTGAATGTCTAAGGGAAACAGGGAAAGAGCCAATTGTTCTTCCTCAGATCATAGTGAAAGTGCTGACTGATCAGTTTGTTTTGTCTTGGGATATTTCCTGGAAGAAGCAATTTTATGTTTTATAACTTCATGGCCATAGTCCATCTCTGTTCAGCACGCTTTAGAGTAGTTCTGGAATGATACAGCCCATCCTTATATACTGCTTTCTGTGCTGTCATTCACCAAGAATCGTACCGTTGCCAGACTGAAAAGCAACCAGAGGGTCCCTGGCTAAAATGTGATCACTCTTAATCAAGTTAGTTGACTATTATGAGAAGGGGAAATTAATTAGTGCTTATTAGTTTTGTGGGTGGTTTTGCTGGTAAGTGGAAGATAAGTCGCACACCCAGGCATCCTATACGGGCTGGAAACAAGGGAATACTTTAAAACTGTAATAAAAATACTCTTCTTTTTACCTCCTAGACAGAAAAAGCATCCAAGAAACACACCCTCCTTCACGGAGCCCTTCCAGACACAGGCCCTTTGAGAATATTGTGCTCTCATGAGACATCCAGGGCATCTCGCTGCTGCTGAAGAGTGGTAAACATTCAAATGAGTTTCCTGGAGAGGATGTGGGGTTTCCATCAGTGCACGTCTTTATGAGAAAGTGAGATAAACATCTGTCAGTATTAATAGAGGCATATTTGAACCTGGCTTATAGAGGTCTTCTCTGAGCCGAGAGAGATTCAGCTGTCCTGTTCAGAATTCACGTGTCTCGGTGCACCAGTTTCTAAGAAAAGAGACATTTTTGTCACCTAATGACCAAAACATCATGTCTTGTCATAATAGGACATTGTAACCTCGTTTTAGTTGGGAAACACCTGGAGAACACAGAAAGCCCAAGCAGTGAGAGAATCTATGTCACAGCTAGGCCTCTGTTCACCTGAACCATGTAAGAGTAGTTCCAGAGGGTTACCATTAGGATGGAAGCTCCATTTTCTGGGTGATGCTGGAAACGGTGATCCTCGCAGACATAAAATTTTCAGAGACATCTTAATTTGTGATCAGCACAGTATTTGCTGCATTGCAATAAAGGTAAGCACGTGTGAGTTCTTCTGTCACGTTCTTTGGTCTATTTTGTATGTCAGGAATCATGTTCAAGCATCCTTTTTTGCTGTCAGAGTGAAATCATGGCGCTGCACCTCATTTCTCACCTTCAACTTTGAAAGAACACCGAGGGAAACATAGGAATGGTGCTTCTGAGTTCTGTTGATTTATGGTGACATTCTAGTAATTATTATTTCTTTATAGTAAGGAGAAGACAAGGACTTCCATAAGGGGAAGAAGAACTGATGCATTTTATTTTAGTTTAGTTTAGTTTAGTTTAGCTTAGTTTAGTAAAAGAAAAAAAAAAGCAGTACTTCCATCAGGATGACTGTGATGTCTCACATAGTTTAATGAGAAACACCTGAAGTCAATCATATGTTTGAGAAGGGTAAAGGAGGTGGAGGAGGTGCTGTGCATTTTCAGCAGTGCTGCCAGTTGAGCAATTTGCATCATCTTCATTGAATGATCAAGCCCAGAGGGATGGACAGTTTGACCATGTTTGTTCACCATTAACATATCCAATGTCCTAACTTGTGCACAGCAATAAAACTGGAGGAGGTTGTCCTCCCCTTGCAGATATGACTCTAGAAAAACTGATTAAAATTAAACGAAGTTCACTTTTCAGGTTTTGATCTGCAATATAATAAAACGTAAGATTGTGCTGGTTGAAGTAGGGGCACTTTCTATCAGAACATCTTTTACCATGGCTATTTGTTTGGAAGACACCCAGTACTCACCATCAGCTAAGCGATGTTTTCTTCAGTATCTTCTTCAAAAAGCCTGTGTGGAGCTAGGTTGGTTTAAATGTTTCCACTCAAACTGCTTTCTGATAGAATATTAAGATTCTTGGCAAAAGAACTTTTTCATCCTTCCAAAAAGTGTTTGCTTTCCGTGGCGTATTTCAGTATTTGCAGTAAAAGGAAATACTTGAAGACCACAAATGTTCCCAAGGACAAAGCACAGTAGAACCTTGTGGGAATTGTGTTTTTGGTACCTCAAGTCCCCCTTCTCTGGTCCTGGCCAAATTTTTCACTTAGACTACATCTCCCATGATTCTGTAGAGCCAAGTGGTCTCATTATGTTCTCCGGGAGGTGAAGCTACAAGGTATTTGCTGTCCAGGGAAATGAGTGGGTACAGAAACCGTTGGTATTACAATCCAATAAGAAACTGCTATACATTTTCCAAATGTGTCTTTTCAGTCTTTAGCCAAAAGCTTTCATCGTTTTGGCTGTATTGGGTTCTACCAAAAATCAGTGTTTTCTATGGAAAAATCCACATCACATTCTAACCTTTTTGGTTTTAAATTGCAAAGGCAAAATGAATCTCAGAGGAGTTATACCCAAAGGAATGGATTTTCAGCTGGTGTCAATTAGCATTACAAGCACTTGTTATGAGGGGAGCAATGCTGACTTAGAGGAGCTAAAGATTAAGCCAAAGTTTTGTAAAGTACTGTGTGTTCTCCAGACCAAAAGCATTACATATTTTCTCTTTAAACCCTGGCTCAGGCAGAAAATATAGAAGAATACATTGTTCTTCCTAAGAGTCTTTTTAAATATCCAATTGTGCCACTGTTCCTGTTCTTCTGTGCTAATTAATTTAATTTTTAGAGGTGTGTTGATTTATGATCAATGTCCTATAAAATCAGAAAAAAAGAAAAAAAAAAAACCAACCCAGAGATATCCATGTTTTTACCATCTGGACACTGTGTTTAATTTAATATCTTGAGGCTGCTTCTTGCTTTCTGTGCCCATTTGCACCTACTGCTTTCCGTATTTTTAGAATGGATGTGCAGTTTCTGCCAAGCTGTCCGTAATACAGGAGGAGTCACCTGCAAACATCTTGAAAGGTGCTGTATTGATCTTTCAAACCCTCCCTTACAGCACTCCTTGTCTTGAAGTTATACAAACAACCTGACAACATTTAGTTTTCTGATGTTATAGATATTATGCTATTCAATATAGTTGGATTTAGCAGATTGAAAGCAGGCATGTGTGTGGATTGTATGTATCTGCGTCTAAAACTGTCTTCTGAGCCTCTCTTTCTAGACAAAGGAGAGAAATGAACACTTTTGGGTATGATTTGGCTGATCTCTTTGGAACATCTCCTTTAATATGTGGTGTTCTGCAAGTTAAACTCCTTTCACAGAGTTATATTATATCTCCATGAAGTATAAAGGGAGCCAAGGGTGACCAGATCAGATGGAAGTGTTATTTGGAGAAGATCACGGAGTCAGAGAATCATTTTGATTAGAAGAGACTGTAAGGCCATAAAGCCCATTAACCTAATGCTGCCAAAACCACCACTAAACCATGTCCCTCAGCACCACGTCTGCCCGTTTTTTAAATTCCTCCAGGAATGGTGACTCCACCACTTCCCTGGGCATCCTGTTCCAAGGCTTGATAACCCTTTCAGTGAAGAATTTTTTCCTAGTATATGTCCTAAACCTCCCATGGCTCAACTTGAGCCATTTCCTCTTGTCCTATTGCTTCTTAGCTGGGAGAAGAGACCAATCCGTACCTTGGTATAACATCCTTTCAAGTAGTTGTAGAGAGTGATAACATTTCCCAGCAGCCCCCTTTTCTTCAGGTTGAACAACTCCAGCCATTCTTCATAAGACTTGTGCTCTAGATCCTTCACCAACTTCATTGCCCTTCTCTCCAGTACCTCAGAGTCCCTCCTCTAGTGAGTGGCCCAAAAAAGAAGAATCCAAACCATAGTCTGTCTAGCTTTTTACAGAGACATGAAATATTCCCTCCTTGTCCCTCCACATGGCTGGAAGGATGTCACTTCAGGTGCAAATGGTGGTGGTGGTGGTGAAAGTGTGATTTTTACTTCCATGTCCTTTACATATGAGGATAAGCATGTCCACTCTTGGCATAGGACAATCCTCCACTTTTGCATGGAGCTGGGGGTGCAAAACTTCAGGTCCTGTGGCAGATGCATTTGTGGGTGCAAGAAGATTTGGAAGGAAGAGCCAGAGATCCAGGGAGTGCTGCAGGAATTGTCCTAGCAGGCCAAATTCAGCCTGCAGGACACGATGCCCACACAAACACTATCTCTGTTTCTTTCAGTGTCTAAGTCCCGCTAGGCTATCCTTACCCACACCCTCTTCCAGGCTTCCTAATCAGTGTTAGAGAAACAGTCCACATTATTCTCGGTCACCTCAGGGCCGCTTTTGATCAGATATCATAATGAGAACAGGCATGACGTAATTACCTTTCCCCCCTCTCAAACCAAAATAATAATAATAATAGTGATGCTAATAATTTATTATTATTTCTCTTTGTATGTTTGCCCATTTTGGAGAGCTAATTTAGCTACAAAGGGACATGTTTTCAATTAAGCAAAATGGGATTTAAAATGGAAAGGCACTGACCTTAAAATTAGACCGGGAGTTTTCATCTCAGCGGTCAGCTGTTCCTGGCAGTAGTGGCCATGGATCATGAGTAAAGTCGGTTTGAAAATGGAAAGCATTTAGAACAGCCGTGCCGAACAGATTTTTGCACACTTCTTACTTATTGGATCTGCAGTGCTCTTGCTTTTACACATAAAGGTAATGGTCTTCTACATCTGGAGATAAGTAGCTTTATATTGAAGGGAAAGAAAAAGGAAAAAAAAGAAAAAAAATCATTTGAGCCATGTGTGGTAGTTATAAAACTTCTCAAGAAACGTTTGGATTTATGATGAAGTTTCTGTCCTCTTGTGTATCAGTGCTAATTACTTCTTTGCAGATGTACATACAGAGACATAACCTGTGCAATGGGTTACTGGTGCCATTTCGGAAAGCTTTTTAGGAAAGGAACAAGAACTTTAGGTAAGGAAAAGGAACTTTTTGAATTAAACATTTAAAACTAAAGTATTAAATTAATTTAAAAAAAAATTAAATCCATTAACCAGTTAAAATACGGACTTAAAATTAAGACTTATTTTTCTTTGTCTGTGGTGAGGTCCACTAAGCAGTGTTACCTTCTGGGAGTCTGAACAGGCTGGGGATCCCTTTCCAGCATGAGAAGGCATCTTCCTAACAGTTGCTAGAAACCTACTGCTATTTCTGATGTGAATGGCAGCCCTAAGTGTCCAGCATGTGAGATCAGGTGTTAGAGGTCACAACCATTGCCCAGGAAAATCACTTAAACGTCTACTTGACTTGAACCATGTGTGTGATGGTGCAACAGCTCAAGGTGGTTAACAGGTCCCAGCTGATTCCAGCTTCTGCCTAGAGAAGATGCGGCTGTCCCATCCCTGGAGGTCTTCAAGGCCAGGTTGGATGGGGCTTTGAGCAACCTGGTCTGGTGGGAGGTGTTCCTGCCCATGGCAGTGGGGTTGGAACTCGATGATCTTTAAGGTCCCTTCCATCCCAAACCACACTATGATTCTATGAAATGGAAGATGACAGGGCACAGGGAGATGGATCAACTAATGAATGAGCAGGTGTGAGAGAAGAAGGTTTTTCTCCCGTGGCTGGTTAATGGAAGGGGAGATATCTAGGAAGTAGAAGTCATTCCTCTGTGTTATTAATTAGTTTTCTTTCTTCTTTTTGTTTTTAGTTTTTTCTATTTTCTTTTTTTTTTTTTTTCCCAATAACGAACAAACCCCCGTGAAAGGATGTTAGAAGAATTCCAGAATTTAGCTTAGAGCCTAAAGGAAACCATGCAGCAGTTTATGTTTAAATCCCATTGTTATCAGGATGCCATTGACTTGTAGCCCAGAGTGCCACCAATCTGGGGCATAAATGACAACATTTCAGTGCAATGTCCATTGTTGGAGTAGCTCAGAGCTGCCACTCTCCTATATTGAGTGTAGGAGTCACACCATTTACTTCTGTCTTATCTTTCTTCATTCCTGGAAGGTGAGCAGTGAGATCCCAGCTCTGCACAGCATCTCAAGGTCCTACTAATGGAGCTTTACCTAGAAAACAAGGTCCTGCTGGGAAGCATTTGGCAGCTGTAACCGACCACCATGAATGTTTCCATTGTATGACCTGCAATCTCCAACACGAGCCTTATTCCATGACCTGTTGTGACACTGTCTCATGTGTCACGGACAACAGCACTAGCTTTTCCAGCAGAGAAATTTGCAAATACGGAACGCTTAGACTTTGACTTCTAAAGAAGTGAACACTGATCACAAAGTCATATTTTCAGCATTTACTGTACATTATTTTTACTTTAAGTCTTAGTAACCACTGTGTATGCAGAGCTCCACATCATTGCCATTTCCGATTCCAGCTGGCTGAAGATGTTGGCAAGGAGGCTATCAACCCAGATGCAATTTATTATAATTGCCTTCTCCCTTTGTCCAAACATTTTTCTAACCTGTTAAGCTTTCTGTGATCGATAGTTTCAGATGATTTTTCTTTTGCCAAGTGCTGAGCTAAAAATGTCTTTTCCTTAATCAAGAAAATATCCTCAGGGGCTAGAATTTAATATGGAGTAGTATATCTAGGTCTTTTGATTAAAAATGTGGAAAAAAAAATAAAATTGGTAAGGAGCCACCAACTGATAGCAAATTCAGTCTGTAGTAAAGTAGTTTTACTACATGAAATATTACTGTATGATGTTACAGTGCATTTCTCGAGGATGAATTGAATCAGGTTTTTTTTTCCCTGAAGTTTGTAGTTAGATAAGTGCCAGGTATCCATTTTGTGTACCGAGCCAGCCCTACAGCTCTTTGAAAAACTGATCGACCAAAAGGCATTAGGAAGTTGACTCTAAATCCCAGGTCCCACTACTGAGGTGAGCTAACCCCATGGCAGGCTTCTTCTAGCATGACTCCACTGCTATTTGCGCAAGAGCTTGTTGGGGTTCATTGCCCGAAGGGTAAAAGCAGCTTACCAAAAAACTTCCTGGAAAGAAAAGCGTAGCATATTAAGTGACTCTTTTCCTTTTTTCTTTTTTTTTTTTTTTTTTTTTTTTTTTTTTTTTTTTCCATTGCAAAATAGAGTCAAGAAATAACAGAAGAGCTCCAAAGACATCTTCTGGAAAAGGGCCTCGTAGAGCAGCAAGTATGGAAGAGGACTACAAAGAGGGAACTGAATTAGTTGTCCAGTTCTTGTGACAGAGCAGCACATGGTGTGTGGCTTTGGGTTCTTCCATATCCCTATCATCTCTTTGCTGGAACAAGTCTGGAAAAGGGGGGTGGAGGAAGGATCATTTGTTTTTGCTGGAGATCCATGCACAGATCATCCAGAATAACTGTGAAAATGCTGCTGCTAAAAGATGGATGAAAGAACAGGGATAGACAAAGGAACTTCTGGATCCCAATGGTCTTTTTCAACCTGTATGATTCCATGATTCTATGCTTATTTTAGTCACAATTCTTTGCTGAAGTTCTGACCCATTAAGTAGCTTTATAAAAAATGAAGTTAAACCTTCTATTAAAATTGGAGGTATCTAGTTAATAGTTTTCAACTCCCTCAAAAATCCCAGTTTAGATGCCAATGAAATATGCTTTTATTCAAGGCCAAGGAAACAGAAGTGGATCAGGATTACAGGCAGGGTATAAATGAAGTGGATTCTGAAATCTTTTTTGGCATATCGGCACAAGCAGGTTAGTGGTGGCGAGTGGGATCAGGAGGCAAAAGGCAGCCCTTCTTCATACTCCTCTGAAAGAAAAAGTGAGCGTCTGGTTGCTTCCAGATGTTCTGAAAGAAAAAAAAAAAAGAAGCAGGGTTAGGCCACATCACAGGGGAGAAATCCAGCAGAGACTTAAATGTGATTTTTCTCAGGAAGTCTATAAAATCGATCGCTGAAATGTAGGAGGGTGTGGTGGGGAACAGTAACTCTATACTGTCTGAGTTTATTCTATTTTTTCCTTCTGTACTTACTTTTAGCATCCTGTGTTGGAGAAATAATCCTGGCCTAGGTTGCTCTGACAGATACAGCCAGTTTTTATACTCTTACATTCCACTGTTCTGTCAGGGGAAGACACTATCTTACAAAACCCGTGTAATTCTCAAAGCAATCTGATATGGCTTATAACAGCCCATTGAAGACGCGAGCAGAATTAGTAGTTGTGCTAACATCTAGGTCTGGATTCTAAGACCTATCTGTACGAAAACACATCATTTACTTTTTTTCTTTTTTTTTTTCAGTGTAAACCTTTATGTGCTCACAGAATAGAAAATTAAACAAATTATGGAATATGAAATGATGCAGAAAATGTTAAAGCTTAGTTTAAGTTTTATTCGGTTGTAAATGAAAAATGTCGAGTCAGTTTTGGAGAAATTAGTTCATGCTTTTTTTTGCTTTTTTTTTTTTTCTCTTTCTTTTTTCCCCACTTTTTTTCCTGTTAATTGATCTGTCTTGAACTGAAATGGATTGAAACATCATTCTTATGGCTCTCTGTGTTGTTGGTTCTAAGCAAAACTAACGGGAAAAGTCAAAATGGACCATAATGCCAACTTTCTTCACACATTGTAAATAAGTTCTGTGATTATATATTTAAGGTAAGGATCTTTCCCAATTTTTTAAGTCTGGAAAGAAAGTTTTTAATGTTTCATTTCTGCTAGCTTCTAGGGAAATTTCATTTAGTGGAAGTTGTAGAGGATTAGAAAACATTTTCTAATAAAAGACTGCACTCCAAAATATTTTAAAGAAATCCTCAAAATTATTTCAATGAGATTCTTTTCTTTCTTTTAAAAACAAACTGAATAAACCTGTAAGGTGAGATTTTAATATGGTTAAAAGAATAATACATATCCTTCTGAATGCTATTAACACATTTATGAAATAAAGCAAAAACCCATATAACTAGTTTAAAGCATTTCTTAAAATGAGCTCAGAAAGCTAACTTCCAGAAAATGAGGGCATTGAAATCCAAATTGCATTTATAACCAGTAAAAAATCTTAATTAATCCAACAGAACATCCAGGAGATCAGCTCATGTGCCAGGACTCTGTCACAGCATTTATGCATGAACTGACCCAATACAAATGAACGTCTAAAATTAAACTCAAAAGTTCTGAGTTCATACGAGTGGCAAGGAGCATTACGCCCGTTGAGACATTGGAAGGGCTAAGATTTATGCTGCTGGTTTTCTGTTTTCCAAGCCATTCCTTCCCTGTTTTCCGGAAAAAAAATAAAAATAAAAAAAAATAAAATTGCCACATTTCTTCTAGTTATGGAAAACTTTTCAATTACACAACAGGTGTTTGACCAAATCAGGGTAAGAGCAAAACCAACAGACAAAGAGCACAGCAAACCTTGCCCCCTGCCTTTCCCTCCTTGGGCTTCTCCAAAAGGTAACGAAAGCATGTAAATATGTTATCCAAAATCCCCTTAGTGGTTTAGTAAGGTCTGAGGTCATTCCGTGCTTCAGCTAGTAACCCAAGGTGACCTCATAACCAAGTGCATGACTGTATTGCAGTTAAATTGATTAATAGTGGTACAATCAAAAGACTCCAGTTCTCCTGCCAGTAACGAAGACCTAGGTACCATGGGTTAATTCTCCAAGTAATTTTCTTTACATAAGTTTGTCGACTCCTTGGGTTCCTGGAGACTGATTTGTTTGTAAGAGAGGGCATGAAAAACAGGAGCTTGATGAAGCTGCCCAGTTCCAACTGTCTGGAAAGAATCCTTTTTATTAGAGATGTTGAATGAGCTTTAAAATTCATCCTGGACTGTGTAACTCAGTTCCTCTTTTCAGACAGTCCTCCTGGTTCTTACAGATAGCTGGAAAGAAAGAGGCTTGGGTTGAAACCACTAAGGTTTTTTCCCTCTGCTTTCTTCCATTTTTCAATTGCAACAAAAAATGTTGAAGTAATGAAACTTCATGCATTCAAATTTGTACAAATTTCAGATGAATGTCATGGGCTTGGCAGATGTTAATTCTAAGCAAACTGCTAAGACCAGGACAAAATCACCATGACTTTAAAATCACAATTACTGTACTTGCTAGTTGTCTGTGAAAGACTATGCTACAAGTCTTGCAAGTTTGCCTTTGAACAGACTTCTTGTATGTAACGTCTGTGAAGGATTTAGTGCATGAGGTGCCGAAGGCAGCAAAAGATGGGGTTAATCTTTCCTAATTTGCATAGTTCAGAAGGACTTCAAATTCATGGATTATGTTACGTCTTCTGGATTTGGGCTTATCAAAATTGACATGTAATTTTAGTTTTTATCACAACAGAATGTGATAACCAGAAAAGAGTACCTGGGCATTCAGTCCAAAACACAGAACTGGAAAAGGTCATCCAAATTCCTTTGGGAAAATATATTTTCTATTAAGTTTTCTGCTCCTCTTTGAAGTCCACTTTTACATGCAGTGAAAGTTTTTTTTTTTTCAGAATAGATTGTTTTAAATAAAAATAGAATTCCTAAACTAATATTTTCTTCATAAAAACTTATTTGCAATTCTCTCATGACTTTTGATGATTATTTTCACTTCATAACACTAGAGACGAAATAACCACAATAACTGACATTCGCCATCAACTCAAATCCTAGTGTTTTTAAAGGAGAACAGAAAATTAAATCCATTAAAATATTGATAAAATATAATGAAAATATTTTAATGTTTCCATTTTTAAGCTAGAAACCTAGTTTTAAATTTCTGAACATTTAGTGGTATAAGGAAGAATCTTGAGCAACTCTTGCAATTTATTATGCCCTGAGTGGAAATGTCTGCTGATAGATTACAAATAATAAAACAAGATTTCTGTATTGGGATATTTTGTTCATTTTGTTCATATCATTTTTTAACCTGCTTCTCATGGCATTTAACTCTTTTTTTTATTGTCACTCTTTGCCTTTGCAATATTTGTAGACACTTACTCTAGCTCTGTGCTAGTAATCCCTCGCTTTGACAATTAAACTGTTCGCAGCAGTTGTGGGAGAAATCGTTGGGAACTGTCCTCTTCATTTAATTTTACAACTGCGGTAATTCCACCCAGCTGGCTTTCTGGATTGTATTATAAAATACCTCCAGATAGTTCCACAGTTTACTAAGTGCACAGTGTGCTTTGAAGTCAAACTGAAATATAACAGCCTGACTCAATGGGATTTCTTATTTCAGTATTATCCTTTGTGATTCTTGTGACTTTACCTATGAAACAGGCACCATGGCAAACACCTTCTGCATCTTAATATCCAGCTGTCCTGGGTCTGGCTGTCACCTTTGTGGTGGACACGGTGCAATATAACCCAACAACGGGGGCTGAGGCTTTTGTTAGAAGCATAGGAAGTTAAAAGTTGACAGGAGTTTTAATGATGGGAGAAAAATTGTAGCAGTGGTCATATCTCTAGGCATGTCATCCTCTTTTACAAGAATAATATGTGATGTACTGCATAAAATGCTAGATATGTGTTACTGACTGTTGCTGCCACTTTTAAAGAAGGATGTATTCGTCAGCCTCTAGATATCTGAAGGCTGGAAGCTGAATGTCAAGACTCTGCCAGCCACATGGATGGCTTTTATACCACTTGAAAGACCCTCAGCTTTTACAAGGCTCAGTCCTTTTGGAGTAGCAGCTAGACACTGGGTGGGTTGCACCTAGGCAGCTCACAAGGCACTAGACTCTTAAGTGTGCAGATAAATCGATAACTCACAGTAAGGTAGAAGATTTAAACTGATAGTCTTCCCCTCTACTCAAGGGAAAGCCATTAGACTCTTTACAAGAAAGTTTAAGCAGAACATATGAATGAGATGACATCTCCTGTAGATGAGGCTTGTCCCTTTCTATTTACTTTAGAGAGGGCTCAGAAAACACACATAGAAGACATTCAAAATATCTAAGATTATACATAATAAAGCTGATCCCTTGCCTCTGACCCATCCAGTGGCAGATTTACCTGTGTCAAACCTGCAAAGTCTGATCAATGGTTTCCTTGTGGCAATATTGTGGCACGAAACTGGTTTGCCAGACATGCCAAAGTATCCACATAACCAGTTCCTAGAAGTCTTTCTTTCGGCTTGCTTGGAATTTGAATAAAGGCTGATCGTAAGGCAGGTTGGAAAATGAGACAAACAGAGCCTGCTCTTAATTAGCTTTTCTCAGATCTAATGCCTTTTTTTTTTTAAAAAAAAATGTTGGTTATTTCTGACATGATCCTTTTGCACAGATGCTGTTGTCTGCAGTAGTTAGCACCAAGCCAGGTCTTAGATGCTTTGCAAGGTTTCTTCCAGCGCCACAGGGGTCATTGGGTCACCTTTTTTCCTATTGAATTGTTAATAGCCAGTCTTGATTCGAAGTCCTGTTGTCAGATGTGAAGGCTGATAAAGGGGCTGCTAGCAGAAGAATGCTATTTTTCATCACTTGTGTTGTTCAGCGAATGTGTTGCAACACAAGGCTGAAGTGTTCAACATCCAAAGCCCAAAGCACTTCGCACTTCTAACCTCTTCCTTCTGCCTCTCATCTCCTTCAGGAACAGAAGGAGGTAATTTCCAAGGTCAACATGCCCCCTTTTATTCAGATACTCTTGAAAAAGAAAGAAGGAGAAACACACATTCATTTTGACCTGTGAATTCCACTTTTTAAAGGACTCTGATGAATAACCCTCCCCTCCGTTTGAAAGGCTCATTTCTAACATACCTCAGGAACAGCCAGATCTGATAGGGTGTATCATTCGGAATTCTTTCATGTAGCTCATTTCCTAATCTCTTTGCTCCATCACTGGAAGGTTAATAAGAAAAACAACAAATGGGCATATTGCTGCAATCAAGCAAAAATCCTAACTCTGTTTACATTGTTACACAGCTTTCATGTAAAGATGGCAAACAGATGGCTCCCTCAGCAGAAAGACACCTATATCTCTACTTCTTTTGCTTTAGTGGGAGGTAATTTCATTCTCTACTTTGTGATGCCTGGAGGCCATCACTGGGATGACAGATGTGTCAAGCAAGGTGCTACAGAGATTAATCCCTGAGAAGTAATAATTAAAATAATTCTACCCCTGTTTGACTGAGACCTAGAAGCTTATGGCTGGGCTTCCTTTGAATAAACAGGTGCATCTCATGTGAATGTCTCCATCCAAGCTATTACACTAGGCATCCTTTGTAGTCAAAGGAAAGAAACAGGACCCTTGAAGTGACTTGCTGGAAAGCGGTGACCTCACCACAGATTAATCTTTCACATAAACTCCACAAACAGACAGGGAGAAGTGGAGCTTTGCTAGTGTTCATAGAGATTTCAGAGCTGGAGTGGGCAACCTCCTAAAGAAGAAAAAAAGAGATACCAGTCATTGAGCTAAATTCTCTGCAACACTAATAGACTCCTGTTCCACAAAGTTCCTTGGAGTTAGACTTGATACTCTCATTCATCAGGCCATAATTTTTGACAAGGTCATGGTGATTCAAATGTTGTTTGGTAGACAAATTGAACGTAAGCCAGAAATGTGTCCTTGTGGTAGAACCACAGAATAGTTGGGATAGGAAGGGACCTCTGGAGAACATCTAGTCCAATTGTCCTGGCAAAGCATGGTCACCCAGAGCAGGCTGGACACGAACACATCCAAGCAGGTTTTGACTATCTCCAGAGAAGGAGATTTCACACCCTGGAAGTTGTGGACATGGCCCTGAACATCCTTCTCCAGCTGGCTTGGACCAGATGATCTCCAGAGGACCCTCCCAACATCAATAATTATGTCATACTGCATTGATGTATCCAGACCTGTAAAAAGAAGGGTGGAGCCTAACCCAGGCCCAGGTGAAACAGGAGAATGAGCCAGAAAAAAAAGGAGAAAAATGTAAGAGTCTCTATTTAGCAAACTTGCACATGTTGGTCATTGACAGGAACTAAGGGTCTCACTAATTAAGGGTTCTGTCTGTTTGGCTGATAAAGGAAAATGTGCATCATGCTGCATGGACCAGGCTCCATAGCAGCAACCCCTTTCTTTGCAGCAGGGAGATGTTTATTTGCAGCACTGAAGAACATACATTCCTTAGACCAAGAAAATCAAATAATTAAAAAAAAAAAAAGAGGCAAAAGCTAAAGCAAATAAATGCACCTTATATCTTACCCACAAGGTAAGAAGAAAAATCCTGGACAGAAGCCAAAGAGGAGGAAATTCCAAAGTGAGAGGGAGGGGGAAGCCCTTGACAGAGAAAACGCTGAGTTACTGGTACTCACGGAGATCCAGGACAAAGGGGAAGATCTATTTTTTTACTCCCTTATACAGCTGTTGCTGAGTTTCAGCATTTCAGTTTTGACTTGGGATGAAGTTGATTTTTTTATGGCCTCGTGTCTGTTAGGAGGTTTTAACCAAGAGCAAAACAGGTATAAAATATCCCCCCATGCCGCAACGATAGATCTAGGTATGCACTTTGCCAAGGTATCAATGACAGCATCGAATTATGCTCATAAATGTGAAAGATCTCATCCAAGCCACATTGAAATCAACTTTGTTAGACTATGGAAAAATTCAGTCTGGCCTCAGAGACAGCAATGGGGCTTTGAGCAACCTGGTCTAGTGGAAGGTATCCTTGCCCACAGCAATGGGGGTGGAACTAGATGACCTTAAGGTCCCTTTTAACCCAAACCACTCTATGATCAAAACAGCTAAAGCACAGGTTTCTCTATGACATCCCACCATCCCACATGTACAACCAGAACCCAGCAAGTGCCAGCACGAAAGAAATCTTACTACTTGATCATATCCTTCACTTGGTCCAATCTGAAAGGTCCGAGGCATGAACAGACTTTTCAGTTTGAGACTCTGCCCGTGGAAATTGAGTGTCCAACATGAGGGTAAATGGCTGTGGAGAACAGTAGCTATTTTTGTCAGTCTTTTTTATCTGTTTTTTTTTTTTTTTTTTTATGCACACTGCAAGATGACAGAGAATCAGGCTCTAGAATTCAGTCTCTGGGGCCAGAAGGTGGAAGTGTTTAGGAAGTCACTCAGTCTTGACTCCCCCAAAGTCTTGGCTATAACTTTTGTTGCTGTCAGAATTACCTGAAATAGCTTTAGTCCTCATTTAATTTCTGCAATGCAAGTCAGGATACTGTACCTGAAAAGAATAAGATAAATTATGGAAACCTTTAGTCAGTGCTAAGGCTTTAGCTTTGACTTTTAGTCACAATTTTCAAGGCATTATGTCGGTCCTCCTGACATTATACATTCCCTTCTTTTTCTANACTTTCCCTTTTTTTTTTTTTTTTTTTTTTTGTTGTTGTTTTTTTTTTTTTTTTTTTTTTTTTTTTTTCTTTTTGCAGGTGAGTCTTGACTGAGTAACCCAGAACCGTTCTGCTAATTGGTAACATTCCCTTGTATATATTCTCAGATATATACAGATCCACACCCACATGTGCTTGGGTGAAACCTCATACCAGCATTTTTGCTCTTATATAAGACAAGGTTACTTTTCTTGTCTATTTTCAGTGTGGTTTTCTGTATTTATATCAGTATTAAATATAATTTATTAAGTTTACAGCCTTGACAGTGTGAATACATTGCCATTTATTAGGCATTGGCAAGGCATTAAAACATCTGTTTTATAAGAAACACAGTACTTCTCTGGAGCTTTTGTTCCGATAGATGGAATTACGTTGGGAAGCTCTCCAGAGAGAAAGCTCTGGCTCAACATCTTCTAGCCACATTCTTGCCAGAGTCCTTGGTGCAAACTTGGCATCTGCAGCAGGGGAAGTTACAGGATTGTTCTTTTCCTAGACTCTGCTGCAACATCCAGATGACCCAGGGAAAGAAGGAAATAGAAGGAGAGAAGCACAGAAAAGAGATGAGGAGAGAACTGGACTTGATCTCTCTTAAGATGCACAGCCTGCATATATTTTGAGGCCAGTAGAAACCATCTTCTGGCAGCCTAATCTGAGCTGTAGGCAACACATCTCAAGAACTCACTCATAGGCTGAGGGACTTGGATAGTTTTATTCTGGAAAAGAGAAGATTGAGAGTGGATCTTACCAATGCTTGTAAATACTTAAAGAATGGGTGTCAGGAGTCTTTTTTCAGTGGTTCCCAGTGAGAAGACAAGAGGTAATGGGCACAAACTTGAACACAGGAAGTTGCATCTAAACACGAGGTGGAACTTCTCTCCTTTGAAGGTGGCAGAACCTTGGAATGGGCTGACCAGAGAGGTGATGAAGTCTCCATCTCTGGAGATATTAAAAACCTGCCTGAATGTCCTGTGCAACCTGTTCTGGGTGGACCTGCTTTGGCAGGGGAGTTGGACTAGACGATCTCCAGAGGTCCCTTCCAACCACACATCATTCTGTGATTCTGTGACAGATGAAACCTGATTTATGCCTTCAAGTACAAGTACAGAACAAGTATGACTGGAAAATATCAGCATAATACATGGCAGATCTATGTGTGTGACAACTCTCAGCAGAGGTCAAACGTGGGACTAATGACTGAAATCTAGATTTACCAGATCTCTGGAAGGAGCAGTTCCAGTCCTCTTAAACAGACTTTTAATTGCAGAATCACGGGAAAGTTTATGTTGGAAGGGATCTCCATTGCTATCTCATCCAACCACCTTTTCAAGGCTAACTGTAAAGCTAGAACAAACTCTGTCCAACTTTGAAAATGTCCAAGGATGGAGACTGTACTGTGGGACTATGGGATTATAGGAAAGACACTAAGAAAGAACAACCCAGCTATAAAACCTGTACCAAGGGTGATAATGACACCAGCAGGCTTGGGACAACAGCTTCCAAGTGGCAATGTGCTGCAATGCAAAAATTACCATTGAACCAATGTCAAATAAAATGCTTCCGGTCAGATCAGTGAATCCAAGTGAAACATTCTACTTTCAAGAAATGCTGAAATATTTCATTATTCGTAAAAAAATGTTGAAGGAAAACATTTTGACAGATGCATTTCCATTTAGTTAAAAAAAAAAAAAAAGAAGAACTAATCTTCTCATCCTAATTTATAATGAAAACAGGTCTTGTAATCTTAGAATACTCCCCCAAATCCAAAATTATAACTATTGCTCAGTGTGAAGAATGTGTAAGGCCTGTGCAAATTAGGAGATGAGTAAAGTAGGTCATATCGGTTCCTCTGGACCTTGAAATCTGTCAATTTACTCCATAGCCATGAACATTTAAATGCATACACTGCTGCATACAAATAACCATCTCACTACCCAAAAACTTTGCAAAGGATTTGGATATATTCCATTTATTTAAAAAATCCTAAATCAAACGTACACTCCCTTTCCCAAAGGTAGCAAGTTTGTTTTACCTGCTGCATTAAAAAAATAATCAGTAAAATCTCCCTTAAAAATCATATATCAATCCTTGGATAGTTCTCCATCCTTAGCTATGGTGGAGTTCACTACTGCATGCTGGGAATACATGCTTTCAGCTTCATCAGTCCACTTTCTGTGATGTTTCAAAGGTTCTGGCTCTGACTTGATATTTCCTGCCACTGTTTGCTGGGTTTGTCCCCCTTTGGAGCAGAACAAGCACTGTCCTACAGCTCCTTGGGGGTCAATGGCTTGGAAATCTAGGAAGGACTTCCAAGAAAATCAATCTGAGGGTGACTGCAGGAGTCACTTGGATGACAAAGTCATTGGTGGATGGGTGCTATGTTTGATGACAGACTTACTGGGCTCCTGGAGCCTTGCCTGAGGAAGTAGGGGATCTTGTGCCATTTCAGTTGCCAGTATGTTTGAATTCACTGTGCAGACCCTGAACACCTGCCAACAATGAAAACAAGTAAGGCAAAGATAGTTCAGAAAAATAGAAAGGCAATCAGTCAAACTAGCGCTATCCTCCTCATCTGCTTCATTATAAAAGAGATGTCAAAAAGTACTTCAAGCCAGGTTTCAGGGGACTGCGGATAAACATCAAGTACACAAGCCGGAGTGTTCTGTGTATGAAAATAGTTTAAAGTTGGTACTACCTCTTGGTATGGTCAGTCTCCTTCTGCCAAACTAAACAAGCCTGAGGGCTGCTCCAGTTCATGCAAAAAGTTTATAGTTGTAAGAAGTCCATACTACAGCCAGGTATTGGCTTCCTGCCCCTCAGAGTTCACCAGGGAGATGGAAAGAGGTGAAGGAGGAACCGAGACGAGACAGGTTGATCTGCCAAGACTAAGAACCAGCTAGAGAAAGAGAGAAGAGAACTCATCACTGGGAAGCTATGCTGTTGGGACTGGAAGGTCTGAGGTTAATGCAAGTAGCCATAGATGTAGAACATTTCTTTCACAGTGAATATTTATAGTAATTCTCCTTTTTGATTTAATCTGTTTCAGCTGCAAGGTAAAAATGGTGTCTTTCAGAGATGAGCACCAGTTGCTGTGACATTTCTGAATGTGAAGTATTGCATAGAATACAGAGTCCTGTGTTGTTATTTAAGCTTATTCACTGAAGAAAAACCCGACGCATTAATCCAGACAATATTAGTCAACAGAGGAAGGAAAAGTTGTGTCTTATGACAGAAGAAGCCAGAAGACAGCTTTGAAAAACGATGCCTGGCAAAACCTGCCAACAAAAGTAAAAAAGGGTGCAGAAAAGTGTGAACTGTTTTGAATTAGAGAATCAAGTGGATGCAGGGATCCAACAGTTTGAAAAAATGCCTCAAGACAGAAGATTTAAGTTATTACGTAGTTTACTCTAGTCTGAACACTTTGATTATCCCTACAAGTGGTCAGGGAGAGTAGTGACTTTTTAGAGATGTATTTTACAAGCTTCCTGTAGGAACAGGCAGTCAAAGCCAAGTTTGGAAGCAAAATTTTATGCTCCATAGATGGATTCACCCCATTTTTTTAAATATATATTTATTTTTATTTTATTTTATTTTTAAGGGAGGTCGGACTAGATCAACTTTGGAGGTCCCTTCTGGCCTGGATGATTCTGTGATTCTATGCCATGTAGGCTTCACTTCTTGGTCTTTCAAGAAAAAAAGGGGCATGCAGAATGCATAGGACAGTTGCTGAGAAGGGAAAGAAAGCGTTTCCCCTCTGTGCTGTGATGCTCAACGGGTATCACTAGGAGATGACTAAGATCACAATTGCCCTTAGCAAGGAGACTGCCTCATGAAAGAATCAAGAACCTAATGTCAGGCTCACAAATTAGTACACTACTGAACTTATGTGCTGCTTCTTATCGAACTCACTCCACATGTAATCCTGTCAAAGTGAAATCAGACATCAGAACTTTTGTCTGCAACACCCCAGTGAACAGGAGTAGAGTGGCTTCAAATCCTAGAGATGATTTTCTGAAATACTTCAAGGTTGACAGAGCTAGCCTTCAAGCAGGGTTATAAAATGAAGATTACATGCAAGCACACATATAGAAGATTTATTTTTATTTTCAGGGATAAAGAGTAAGTCATTCAGCCATCTCTTCAGACACTGTGGTTGGAGAAGGAAGAGCCAAAAAGCATTGGAAAGCCGATTTATCTTGTGTTACTGATGGTGGGTTGGACTGGTTGATGAAAACTCAGTCCTCTATTAGCATAAGGGATGACTACTGGTATGTTACCTCCCTGTGTGTTGGTCTGACTGTTTTCCAAAGCTAATGCCAACAAGAAGACTAAGAGAAAGGTATTTTAGTCCCATGATGCTCATTGCTTCAGTTTAGATTAACTATAGCAGGTAGAGGTCTAGATGTGGAAACTCTGGACAAGGGGTTTACCTCCCATCTAGTTTCTCTGCTTCTGCATACAATTCTTTACAGACCATTTTCTAACACATGCTTCAGTCTACTTGAAGTGATCTGGAGTGGTGAGACATTCTTGTCTCAGCAGGTAGATTACCCTAAACCTTATCATTTTAATGTATATCCACTGATGGTCATGGAACATGAAGCTAGATCTCTGGACTGGTCCCATTTAGGCATGGTTCTCCTTTTAGGATTTTTGTTTGGTTGGCTTTTGTTTTATTAAAGAAAAAGGCAAAAAACAATTAAAAGAGTTTTGGCTTTTGAAAACTGCAATCTGTTGTTAAGAACAGAAAAACCTGTTTCTAGTTAGAAGAGGAAATGTTTTCCTCAAAGTGTCTTCTCAAAAACCATTAATTCGATTTTAATTTTTAACAGAAATATAAACAAGTAAAGAAACTGTGAGCCCGGTCATGTGAGAATTAGTGATGAGATTGTGCTTGAATTTAGCATACCATGAAGGTAGGGCTAAATCAATTGGTTCCCACCAAACGTCCATCAGCACAGTAACCTGGTGTGGATCTTGGCCAGCATGATTCTTCACAAAACCATACAAGAATATTTGAAGCATGGAGTGATCACAGTCCCTGGGCTTCTGATAAGATCTTTCCAGAAGTATAGAGCAGTTGTTGGCGAGGGGATTCCTAAAAGGTACTTGGTTTAATATAAAGCTGGCTCCAACCCATCTGGAACAGAAAAATCCAAAGTACATGGACAATGGCTTCAGGAAGTGTTGTTCAGAGCT
The DNA here is from genome assembly GCA_013400375.1 of Thinocorus orbignyianus. Taxonomy (NCBI): domain Eukaryota; kingdom Metazoa; phylum Chordata; class Aves; order Ciconiiformes; family Thinocoridae; genus Thinocorus; species Thinocorus orbignyianus. Next base: position 642,481 of record VXBW01007085.1, read on the forward strand.
CCTGTATTCAAGGATACTCTGGAAATAGGAAAGGAGTGAGTGATCAAACACAAACTTACAGAGCCAAACAATACTTGTGAAGAGAAAGGAGGAAGGATAAAGCAGAATGAAAATTACTAGCCAGAGAATTAATAAGTCCTGAGTGATGAAAAAGGTGAAGTTTTGTTTCTTATAGCACAAGGTCTTGTAGTTGGAATCTTCTGTGTCTACTAATGTGTGAGTTCAGATTAAAAGAAATCTCCTGAAACCAGGTATTTGTATTATTTTCTAACTGTTTAGACTCTTTAGTGTCACATTCACATTTTCTTTTGGTAAGGCACTCATAGATTCTCTTTCCCTTTCCTAGCCATATTTTTTCAGCATAACTGTGGGAAACTTAATGCTCCCTGCCTTCTGTCAAACTTGACAGTAGTTGATCAAAGGATTCCAAAAGGATCACAAGAAGAGTGCATAAGCATCAATGTGACACAAGCAATATTAGTTTCTGAAGAGTCCTAGTACAATAACACATCCACTAGAGTCCTGCAGTAGCAACTTTATGCCATCCACCAGCACTTTTAATTGTACGGGGCATTTTGATTCCCAAACTCTCTTTTTAGGGGCCTCTGGCAACAGTTCTAAGACAGTCAAAAGATCAAAAGATCTATGGGATTTGAGCAGTTCAGAACTTTCCCAGTAGATTGCTTCCGAAGATTTTTGGCAGATAAATGCAGGTAGTGGAGTACAGGAGCAAAGTAGGGCAAAGAGCGAAAAGCTCTGTGGTGGTGGTAGACCTCTTCAGTTTTGCAGATCCCTCAGGGTCTTAATGTGAAGTTAACCTCCATCTTTAAGTGAACTTAAGAGTCTTTTTGAGGTTTTTGCTACAATTTGTTAGTTGACTTTCCCAGATCATAACCCATCTTAGGTTTGCAATCCAAGAGTTTAAAACCTTAGCTTCAAAAACTTAAAAGAGCCTTCCTGAGCTCGATCCAGAGCTCTTTGACCTCAGTCATAAGAGTGACTCAGTGTGGGCTTTGGATCAGACCTTGAAAGGTCTGTAGCTTTTTACCAATGGCCTGTCCTCCATGTCCCAGCTCTCCCTCCTCTCTCCTGTGTTTGTTGTTCCTTCTTTCCACCCCAGCAGATGTTTTCCAGGCAACAGAGCAGGATCTTGCTTCACTTGGAGCCAGAGCCAAGCTCTGATGTTCTTGCACTGATTAATACCAATGGGAGTGGCACCTCTGAACAATCAGAAGCGTAGGGCTGGGGAAGTGCCCTTCCTGCCCCTGCGCTCACTTCTCCCTGGGTTACCAAACTCCATAAATAACAAAAGAGAAAATAAAACCCAGAGAAACTACTAAAGCAGGAAGAGAGAGAACGCCTCGGTTTTATTCACATCGCCTTTCAGACTGTCTTCATGAGCCTCCATGGGAATGAAATTTAGGAAGATCATTTTTTCTGGTGGAGCCTGTAAGGGTGGGCATCTCCTTTGGGTACCCTGTTGCTCACTCTTTCTGCTTATTAATACCCAGCAATATCTTCCATTCAGCTACAGATGCTCTGCTTCTGGGTGGGTTTTCTTTGCCTGATACTAAGGATCTAGGCATCTCCATCTCTTTTGGGACCATTAAATATGCTGTAAAAGAACAGTATTGGATACGTCAATAGAAGCATATGTGTTTTTTACTCAAACTATTTCAGTGTTTCCATCCACATTTACCTTCCTTTTACGTTTTATCCATCTTCCCTGCACCCTGCTGAGACAGGGGTTTCCTGCGAAAAAACTGAACATTTTTTCCTTAAAGGGATTTTTTTTTTTCTTAAATCAAATAAAATCCTCCTATATTCCAGCTGAACAACTTCCTTTTTTGGATTCTTTCTTGCTTTTCACTCACATTTTTCTCACAGAGAAACTATAAGTAGTTTCCTAAACACCACTTGTCTCTAGTTGGCCATTTGAAACAGAACCTGAAAAACCTGCAAAATAGAAGGTTGACATTTTTAAAAAAAGGATGGTTTATTTCTTTAAGCATCTCACTTTATTTTTCTCAAAAGACTAGAGTTTGTTTTGCACATTTCTTCATGTTGTAACTGAGAAATCTATCTGGTCTAGTAGAGTGGAATTATTCTTCCTGCAGCAGAACTATGAACTTCTTTTCCCTTTTTTAAGTTAAAGAGCCAAAGTATTCCCTCAGACTGGAAAAGATATTAATGCAGTTGTGCCTCCTGATCTCAATATATTGTCTACCAGTCTAGTGATGCTTTCCAGTAGTCCAGGGGAACGAATCATCACAACAGCTGGGTGGTCTTCAAGACAAACCCTCTTTCATCTCCTTCAAGTCACAGTCAGAACTGTACGAAACCAAAGAGATTAAAGGTCTGCTAAAATGTGTACGGTCACCTAGGAAGTACAGGGCAGAAAAACATCACTTTAAAAGTCAACAGTATGAAAAAAAAAAGCATTTGGTTTGTACATAGAATCATAGGATTGTCTAGGTTGGAAGGGAACTTTACAACCATTGAGTCCAACCATCAAGCTAACACTGCCAAAACTGCTACTAAACCATGTCCCTCAGCACCATGTCTGTCCATCTTTTAATACCCCCAGGGGTGGTGATTCCACCACTTTCCTGGGCAGCCTGTTTCACTGTTTCATAATCTTTCCAGAGAATTCTTTTTTTCCTATTATCCAATCTAAACCTCTTTCCTCATGTGACTTGAGGCTCGCTACACAGGACCTGGGAGTCTAAAGTACCTGGCACCCATTTCTGCTGAGCCAGGTGCATCCATCCTGCAGCATAATAAAGCTTAAACTCATTTCTGTAGACCAGGGCTAAATTTCATATCCAGTTGCTGTTTATACCTTAGGGATGCTAAGCAGAACCTGGAATTTAAATTCTACGGTAACAGATTCCATTTTGGTTCACTTAAAAGGGAAGTTAGAAATACCTCTTTACACTATTTTTTTGGGGATGAAAAAAAGTCTATGTCAGGGTTTGAAAAAGCTTTGAACTAACATTTCAATGAATTTGAAAAACATTGTCAGTCACCAGTGTATTCCATGGAACATGAAAAACTTTTCTTGTCCAAAGGTGAAAATATTTGTCTTAGGAATTATTTTTTTTCCATTTTCAAAAAAAGAGAAACAAAATGTAGACAATTTGGCTTGTTGGCCCAAGAATTTTCCTACAACAGGATTTTCCAACTTTAATTTGAAATATTTCAATAATTCCTTATATATGCTTCTTTCATTAATCTTACGTCTTTCATTAGTATTGCATCTCTGTAAATGATCAGGTTAAGAGTATAACTCATGAAAATCAAGGCAGATTTAACATGGTATCACTTGAGCTTTGTTAGCTCCCAGTTTATAATTTGAAAACAAACTCTGATGCCTAAAGTAAAAAAAACATCATCACTTTCTTTTAGTTTCTATACCCTTGATATGGATATGATGCTTCCTTTTTTTCTCTTGCTGAAAATTATTCCTGAATAAAAAAGGAAATATAGAATGCAGTATTTTGGTTCAGTGATTATTTCCATTTTATATTTTTTACAGTGAACTAAAATAAAAAACAACCATAACATTTCCCACTTTTTTCTTTCATATCCTCCCTCTTTTGTTATCAGAGGACAAAAGGGGTAATAAATTTTAACACCCCCCCCCAACTTCACACCAAAACAATGTCCTTTTTTTTTTTCATATAGTTCAAAATCTGACAATTTTTAAATACAAATGAATGCTTCATTTTGGGTGAAGCCTCTGTCAGAAAGTCTCCACTGCTTTGCAAGTGGGGAAGAATGCAGGAGTCTCAACCACCTCCTCTTAATATCAAGAGGATCTTTCTGTGATTTTACTGAGCTTTAGCTCAAACCCCACAGCCTTCATCCAAATCCTATTGGAATCAGTAGAAAGAATCCTATTGACTTTGATGGGCACTGGATCACATCTTCTATGAATGACTGAAAGAACTCCTCCAGATGAGAATTTCAGCTCAGCATTGCCTAAGTGTCCAAGCTGGGAAAACTACGTTTGCTGGAACATTGCTTTAGGGAAATCAAATAAGAAAAGAAATAACCAAGCTTCAATCAAAATTAAAATTGCCCTTTAGAAAACAAAAAAATAAACCTTGCCATCTGTGACTCTCTCATTTTACACAACATTTTTATTAAAAGCAGCCGGGTGCTTCCTCTCCCTTTGACGAGTTTAAGCAAGAGGAAGATGTTTATTTAACATTCATAATTTGTTTAGAGCAAGCAAACGAAATACCTTGTTGTGCATGAGTTATTAGCTCATTGCAGAATTGCTCTGTTTAAATGAGCATTTGACGTTGATTCATCTAAGTATTTGTGTCTCCTAAATGAGAATCATATGCATGGTGAAACCAGACCTTGGCATTTCATCAGGGTGTGATTTGGGAACACAGGCTTGAAACTCTCCATAGTACTAAAAAGAAAAGGGTTGAGGGGGAAGATTTTGCACTATTTTTAAAGAAGCTGTTCACTTGGTAGGGTGTTAGTGCTGTAGTAGATTCGTGCCATAAGAAAGTTACCAATTCATTGACATTTGCATTAGTCATTTAGTGCTAATCATTTTTAGCCACTTAACTTGAAGGATCAGTACAGGAAACGCTACTAATATTGTGTACGAGAGGCCAAGGAAAGCATGTAAAAAGGAGTGTGTGCATTGGCCAAAGTTGGCTAATGTCACTTCTACTTCTATATAAAAGCAGGACAAATTGTTTGGCTTTCCACCCAAATAGCTGCAGGCATCAGGCTTCAGCTGTGTGTGGGTTTCTGAAAATTCCGACCATCATACCTGCTCATTTATACGCTCAGTGAAGATAATTGACACTTTCATGGCTCATTTTCCTCTCTGGGATTTGAAAAGCCTTTTGCAGACCAACGAGCCAGGTGCACCAGTGGGCTACATCACCCTTGCATTAATCTGGCAAGCAAAGCAGCCGCAGTCCTGCAGTAACTTACTGCTCCACCCAGGTGAAGTTCTCTGCTGGAGTGACTGAGGTTAACGACCATGGAGTGAGAAACGTGATCCTTGATCCACATAGTTGTAATCAGCAGCTAAATGTGCAGAACTCTCTGGGGTGGGATAACACTCATATAGGTTTCATCTTCCACCGATGAGATGATTTCTTCATCAACTTCTCTTCTCAGCATTTCTTTCTTCATCTGACCACACTCATGGTTTTAGCTTCTCCTAAGTTTTCTTCTTTGAGGTCTTGGCATCACCCTAAATCAGTATTTCCATAGAGAATTCCAAGCATCCCTATTTACCAAGGAAACAGCAGGTCTCTTACAGGGGATGCCTGTCCCTCCTGTTTGATGCTGTGATAGAAAGATAATAGTGCTGCACGTGGCTTTTTTGGTGAAGCACCTCCCTTCCTCATCGAGAGCTTCACTTGCTTTTCATCCATCGTGACCTGCAACTAATTTGAATCAGTCCTGGGTTTTCCAAGACTTTTCTAGACTAAATTCCTGAGAGAAAAACAACAATTCTGGTCCCACTTACACACGGATAAAATTCAAATGTTATGTCAGGAATGTAAGTGGAGTTACACTCAGCTTTGCCCTGAATGCGCAGGGTGTTGTTTGGTGACAAAAGAGCTAATTCTTAACTTTATGGCTTCACTTTATACTGAATATATCTTGAAGCAGATTAATTCTCTTCTACTCTCAGAGTGTTTTCTCATAATTAGGCCATAAAACCCGACCAAACTAGCTTAGAAAAAAACCATAAAAGTCCTGTCTCTGTCTGTTGGGGCTGAACTAAAATGAACCTATAATTTGTCCCCCAAATCTTTCTCCTTTCTTTTGAGAATTTTCCAGGTTGTTGAAACACAGTTACTTTAAATTACACCAAGAATCTGGCTTGGCTTAAAGCCTAGAATCTTAAATTGTTGTTCATCTTGAGATGAATACACTTTATGGGTGGATTTCATCTGTTTAATCATAATTTTTAGTGTCATTTAGTCACTGTAGAGTCTCCTGCTGCAAAACAACATGAATCTTCTGTACATTCTGTGTCATATCGACATATGAAAAATTCTGGAAAGACTAAGGGCATCTAAAATGGCATCAGATGTCTATGGGTGGTCTTCTGCATCTTGCCCTGAGGTATAAATATCTTCAGTGTGCAGAATGTTGATCTTCCTAAGACATAGAATCATAGAATGGTTGGAGTTGGAAGGGACCTTAAAGATCATCAAGTTCCAACCCCCCTGCCATGGGCAGGGACACCTCTCCCTAGAGCAGGTTGCTCAAAGCCCCATCCAGCCTGACCTTAAACACTTCCAGGGACTGGGCAGCCACAGCTTCTCTGGGTAACCTTTTCCAGGGTCTCACCACCCTCACAGTAAAGAATTTCTTCCTCATATCTAACCTAAATCTCCCCTCTTTCAGTTTAAAACCATTACCCCTCATCCTATCACTCCCCTCCCTGCTAAAGAGTCTCTCCCCACCTGAATGTCCCGCTTCAGGTACTGGAAGGCCATTATAAGGTCTGTCTGGAATATTCTCTTCTCCAGCCCTCTGATCATTTCCGTAGCCCTCCTCTGGACTCATTCCAGCAGGTCCTTTCATTTTGAAAGGTACCTTTGGTCAGGTACATTCCAAAAGCCCCTATGGAAGTGTTGCCTGTCACTCAGTTAAGACCAGAATTTCCCTGCCCAACTAACTTTTATACCTAACTTCGATATACCTAGTCTGAACCAGGACTATAGACTCCCGTTTTGCCAGTGGAGAAACACAGATACCTCTGGAAGGTAGCTCAGTTTTTGTAGATAAGTAAGTAATTGAGTATCTCCTGGAGGTGACTGGGAACTACTTATTAGGGATGTTTGACTTCTAGGTGGCCAAAGTGAGGTGAGAAATATTTTACTCTCCAGCTGCTTTGAGAAACCCCATCTCAAGCTTACTAGATACAACCTTCCCAGCACCTTGTCTGGGGTAATCTGTTGGCTTCCTGCTGAGTTCTACCCTTTCAATTTGGGGATGGTTTCACCCTTCATTAACTTTAAGGAAAGAGAACGAAAGGTTGCTATTATTTTTTTTTTTTCTAAATGGTTCTGTCGCTCATCTCCCTGAATTTCCCCACTCTGTCAGCAAAATCTCTGACATAATAAGCAAACAGCAGGCAGAAATACAGATTTATGACAGTAGTATACTTGGCAAAAGCCCATTTCCTTGAATGTTCTCAAGAGCTGCATGGTTCCTACACTCCTCTAACCTCAATGTACATAACAAATTTCTTTTGTTTGTTTTTTGTCACTTTCAAGCTGAAAGACCATAACTAACAACAAATGGTGGTTTGTTTTCTGCCATAGTTACGTTATTTATGTCCTGTCTGTGTCTATAACTTTCACCCCCTCCTCTTTTTTTCACCAAGAAAGGCCTCTGATGGCCATTAATTTGATGCTGTATCTGGAAGAGACTTGCCAACACTTGTCTCCCAATAGGTCATAATTGACTGGAACAGGCTTGGGCCACTTCCAGATAATTGGGTTTGTGGGTTTTCAACAGAAGAGCTGCTTTTTACATCTGTGTAAAAAACAGATGAATAATAAAGAGGGAAGAAAAGCATAGTGAGAATAAACAGCCACCTTTTCATAAAAAAAAAATAAAATAAAATAGGATTTTTGTACTTCCCTCAAGGGCTAATCAGCCGAGTCCAAGCTTCATGTGTTGCCAATTGAGATGTCCCACTGGCATAGCTAGGTGCCACTAAAGGTAGAGATTGAGAGGGTGCAAAACATAAATAAATGAATAAAAAGCAGAATACAGAGAAGCAGAGTGGATCATTAGGCATTCTCACACACAGAACACCTAAACCTATCTCTAATGCATCACAGATTGCATGCATTCATTTAATTAAAAAGAACACCCTATTACCTGTAGCACCAGCTGTGGTACATTTCTTCAAACAGTGGGAATTTGTAGGCTTGCTTTAAGAAAAGAATGTGTTCTACCATGGGTGTGGGATTGAGCACTTGGATTAATGTACACACATGTAATAGCTTCATTAAGCGTATCCCTTCTGGCTTAACTTTCAGTACCTGGTTGGTACCGATCTTCCACAAGTCCCGTGCTCTATCTATGATTCCCATATGTGTATTTCAGATCTCCCACAGCACCTCAGATGTTATCAAAGATATCTTCAGACATGAATGACCAAGCTCTCCTGGTAAGACAGTGGTGATCTAGTCAGAGGGGTCCAGAGAGCCCTCATCTGGCCACATCTGGATGTCCTCTGAAGAGGGAGATGAGTCTCTCTTTAGCCTTCATTAATTAGATCTCCATTCACTATTTTCATGATCATAAGAGAGACACAGAGATTACCCTGAAGGTGAATTCATCTCACCAATCTCCAGTGTGTAGGAACTAATTATACTACACATATAATTCCCTCTTTTCATTTAGTGCATGGTAATGGTTTTAGACAATGAGGATGTCTGGCATAATGTAATATCTTTTAGCAGATTAATTATTACAGGGTGGAAAAAATGGAAAAATCACATTTCAGGTGCGAAAGCCTTCCCTCTAAACCCAAAAAGGAGATTATCTCCTCCTTTTCAGCCAGGAGCACTGTGTGACCCAAAAGATTGGCTGGAGAGGTAAGGAAATAAGAAAATTCAACACATGCTCTGATGAGTTGAGTGGCGGCAACAAAGAAGTTGGGTTGAGTTCATTTGTATAAGTTACAGAATAATAAAATGGTTTGGATTAGAAGAGACCTTAGAGATCATCTATTTCTAGTCCCCAAACAAGAAACTGCAGTCATATTTACGGCTCAGGTGTTGCCATGTAAAAACCAACTCTGTTTTGGCCTGGATGTGATTGCTACTATTCATGTTTTCCCCTCAAGTTTTTGTGAGGTTAAAACAAGGAACATTTCACATTTTTTTAGGTATCATTTTTTTCAGTTGGACTTTTCACAGGAGTCATACATAGAAAACATTTGACCATTTTTTTCCTAGAGAAACCTGACTATTTTTATTATAATAACACTTTTTTAAAGGCAATATTGTATTCTTTCAGATTATCTGTTCTGCATGGGGAAATAATATACTGTTTGTGAGAGCAGTATGGTTACTTCAAAGCAACTTCTCCTGGATTTCAGCCATCACATAGCTAAAATCCCCATTGGAAATGTAACCTTTTAAGATTCAAGCCCACCCAGGAAGAATGAGGCTTTGGTATGGATCACTCAGACCAAAGACAGGTGCCACTCAAGTGAGACATAACTGCTGAATAAATTGCAAGATGGTTGTTCCCAACCAAATCAGTTACTGCCTCTTAAAACTTGCTCAGAGGGTGAGATATGTGTAGCAGTAATAGTACTGGTTGAGGTCCCAGAGAGCAACATTGTGGTCAGTGGTCTGATCCCCAAAAGCTCCTTCAGGAAGATTTTGTGTCCTAATGGGGAAGGTATCGTTATGGATATGATGTTTGGAAGTACCAGTCGGGTTCAAGTCCTTATTGTCCCTCTGCCAGTTTCCCTGGGATGTTGAGGATGAGGTGAGAGGGCAGAGGAGACCAGGTACCTCCTACTGCATACTCCTCGTGCTGTTAGGAAAGCCCAATTTCATCTAGACCCAAGGCCACCCTATAATAGAAGCAGTAATAACAGGGATGTGTCATGGATTGGCTGGTTAACCTCAGGAACAGGCTGCGTGCCTGCAGGGGGGCTGAGATATCAAACTGATTGTTTCACCCAGTGTTTTAACCCTCTGTACAGACACTGCTGTGATGACATTTCTATATTCTCTCTTGCTCCCCACATCAGCAGGCTCTACTTTCTTTTCGTTTCTACCATCAAGGTATTGTCACTTGAGAGAGATTCGGTAAAAACCTGGCAATCAGGACATGGCAATCCCAGGCACAAATATAAGTTGGGCAGAGAATGGCNTTTTGGAGCTCCATGGACAGCATCAGGGTTAATACCTGCAGCCCACGTAGAGGAAAACAAGACTGAGAATAGAAGCACAGAAAAACAGAAGGGCTGGCAGTAGGTGAGCTGCTGTGTTGGCCTTATGGTTGTAGCCTGCCCTTTGAGGGAGGCTCTTGACCTCTGGGAAGGGATGTGCTTGGAGTCACTGAGGGCAAAGCCATGCTCTTTGGCTCGGGGCTGCCTGGTTTTCCAGGGGGAGCACGTGGGGTGATCTGTCCCACGCTGTGCGGTTCAGGAGGGAATGGGACAATGTGCTCCGAGGAGCCTGGCCACAAGCAGCCCTTGTGCAGAAAAGCTCAGCATAGACCTCTGAAACTGTAATGAGGGGCCTGATTCTAAACCACAGTGTGTCTTCCTCCAAGGTCCCATGGGCACCCTTGCCATGTAGCTCTGGTCTGGCTCCCCCTGAACCCAAAAGCCCTTCAGGAATAAAAACCTCCTTTTCTCTCTCTCTTTTTTTTTTTTTTTTTTTTTTTTTTAAGGAAGAATACTTCAATCTATTTCAAGGCATGACACTCCCTTGTGGGAAAAAGCTGGAGGTCTTCAAGACCTGCTTTTGTTACATGGTTTCGCCATGTTCTTAGGCAAATACTTAAGGACCATATTTTCTAAAAGCATGCATATAAAATACATCTTCTAATTGGAGTACTATTTAAATGACTAAGACCTGTTAGCTCCAGTGAGAAAGCAGAGAAATACAAAGTGCTGTCTGCTTCTATCGTCATCCTCAACTGGTCTCACGCACTGTTGAATCACAGAGTGGTTTGGATTGACAGGGACCTTAAAGACCATCTAATTCCATTCCCCCTGCTGTGGGCAGGGACAATTTCTACTAGACCAGGTTGCTCAGTTTCATGAGGCTTAAGAATCTGAATGCAGCAGAAAATCCCGGCTTTAGTTTAAATTTAAAAAAAATAGCAAATAACAATTTTCTCACTTTCCATTCTGTAACTTAAAATGCCCCTGAGATACTGAATGGCTACAATGAGGGACATTAAATAAAAATACCTATATAGCCCTTGTCATCTCAAAAAGTTATCAGAGAGGCAATTCTTAGAAGCCTTTTTTTCTCCACCTTCACCATCAGTGCATTCGGGGTTAGCATTGCAAAATAATTCATTAAGCAAGAGCCAAGAGGGGGTCTGAGGGTTTTATGGCAGATTTAGGACTTGCTGGTTTGCCCGTAGGAACTTTTCCCATGGAGTGTGCAATACCTTGGACCGGCAGGAGAAGTTCACACGCTTCTTATGACAGATGCTTCACTCAAATGGCCAGCGTTGATAGAAATTACATCACCCTTCCAACCCCACCCACCGGCAGGGGAACGGAAAGGCAGATAAATCTTGCTGGACGTGGTTCCTTAGGAAACTGACCCATCTGCCAGCCCCCTTTCTTGGGGTTTCAGATGCTGTTATCTTGGACGCTCTCTTTCCTGGCTGGAGAGCGACAGGAAGCATTTAGTAAGTGGGTAATAATAGTTTCATGTTCATAGGAAATAGCAGGCTTGGAAGTAGCCATATGTCTGAGAACTAAAAAAGGACCCCACAGCTTTCTGAGCATGTGTGGGAATCCCACAAGCCTTTGAAGCTCGTCCAAAAAATACAGCCCCTTTAATTCATATATAATTGCCAGTGTCAATAGTCAGCGGGTATCATTTTGTCATATATTGTTTTAATCTGGGAGCAACAGCGTCTGACAGAGGAGCACTGTGCTAAGTGGCAGAGAGAGAAGGAGAGGAAAGAGAGGGCTGCACTCATCGTTGGAGGATACTGTCTGCATGTGCTGTGGGCCAAAGAAGACAGAAATCTGATTAAAAGGAGGGAGGGGGGAAAGAGAAGGGCAGAGAGGACAGAGTCAAACATTAATGAAGCAAATCCTAAGCTCGTTTTTGGGTTAGCCACTCTGTCTGCAGAGCTCATCCCACTCCTTTGCTGGTGAGTTGCCGAAGTGGTGATGGTAGAGTCAGAGAGGAAGGATCTCTTCTCATGCAAAGGAGACAGTGTCTCTCTTTGTATGACTCCTCTTTGTTTCAGTGAAAGTCCCACTGAGTTTCCACCACGGCTTGTTCCAAGACTGCTATTTCCTATTATTACTCTTGTACTAATGCTGGCCAGGGAAGGTCAGTAGGACTCCGTGTATCCTTGAACTAAAATCACCAGGAGAGTTATAAAAACAGCAGAGAGAAGACTCTACAGAGGAAAGAGGCTTCAATGCTGACCTTCAATGAGCTAAGTATTTATTCACACATATAAGTAGAGTGAATATTTCAGCAATAAGTTGCCTGTCCCCAACTCTTATCATATATGTGGGGTCCTTCCTGCCTTTCAAAGAGTCAGTCTTCCTTCCCTATACCAAACAGAGCCAAAGCTGAAACATTCTTCAAAAAAAGTGGAAAGTGTATGGGCTTGGGGCACAACTTCACAGGAGGTTTCTGCAACTGAAGGTCACTGAGGTTGGGAAGATGGTCAGCTTCTTGTTGAAGTACTGAACTTTACTTTCTTCAAGGAGCAGAAGGGCCATTTTTTGCGTAGGAAATATGACACACAGATGATGGATATGGGTTTCATATCTCCCACAGGCAGAGGACAGAGGAATCCCTCCATGCTCATGTTGTCCATTACCCCAAGCACGGTGCTAATGAAGGACAAGAGCGTAAAACGTGCGAGTAAATAGCACCAGCAGTCTTTGCTTGACAGCCATTTTTGTGGCAATCAACCTGTTATAAAGACATGTGATGGATCAGGGTCTGTGGCTGAGATTAGGGACACCACTACTGCAAGTTTCACGGTAGATTTTAGATAAGGTCTCTGAAGTAGTGGGTGCTCCTAGGACACAGGCTTTGGTATACATCCCTTTTTTTTTGCTAGAAATGTAAATGCCTTGTGAATCCTGCCACATAGAACCTTCTGCAGTTTTACACAAGCTCCAAATATAGGTGGAACCTGAAATATGTTTTGGTGAATTAAGGATTAAGGAGTTAAACATCTCTTGCGTTAAACCATTTGCCTTCATTTCCCAGCCGCTCTCGAAGGGAGCCGGGATACTTAATCCACTCTCTGAGTCCTCTGTAATGTTTTTAACCACAAGATATATGAACTTCTTCATATATAGTAAGTGCAAGTCAGCACATCTGGCTGAGGCTGCTCATCTGCTCATATTTGTACCCTTTTGCTGGAGATTTAAGCCTGGCTCTCATACAGAAGCCATATAAACTGAAGACCTCCTTCCACTGAAACAAAGATAAGTTCCTAGTGGAAATCTTTTACACTTTTTGGCAGTTTTTAAGATTATTCAGCCCAAAGTACTGCTGATGCAATTTTAATTCCGTTTTGGGAGCCATTTTATCTTGGTCAACTGCCATCTTCCAATCAAACTGCCTTGGATTTCTCTCAGATTTCCACAACAATGCACTTCACATCTCTCATGAACTTTAATTATCTTCATCTGAAAGGCAGGACAACACTGTCATCATTCTTCAGCAGAATCAAGGCCTAGACAGTTTGCGTGACTTGGCCACGATGACCAAGAAACAATCTCATAGAGTCGGGTTTTGATCTTCTGTCTTTGAACTCCAAGACTAGCAACCAGAACGCTAAAGCAACTTCAGTACACTTCTCCTGTGCCTTTATACCCAACATATGGATACGAAAACAGAAAAAGACTTTTTCAGATATTTAACTGGGACCTTATGATAGATGACAGATCCTAAAACCCATGGTTATTTGGTTCTATTACGTCTGCCTCATTCTTTTTGCAGCCAGGACAAAAATTCAGCTAATAACTCTGTGGGGAGCGGAGTCCTCTGCTCAGGTTTGATTCTTCATTAAAGGGTTTACATGATCCAGGGGACTGATATTTCTTCTTTGATTCTTCAAATCCTAAAGTCAAATTGCCAGTTGTGTTGATATTCCAGAAATTGTAATTAAATAACTGTTACTCTCCTTTTTTTTTCCTTTTTTTTTCTTCCCCCCCCCCAACTCTCTAGAGACTGCATTTCTACACTCAAAAGATCTCAAATTTACTGACTTCTCCAGATGATGTGGTTGAATAATTGCTGATATCCTAATAGGTAGCTCCTCCAGACGATATGATTAAATAATTGCTAGTGTCTTTTTTGCCAGCTTCTCCAGATTTTGTGGTTAAATAATTGTCAACATTTTGCTCGTTGAATCTATACTACTTCTATGGAAGTAATGATATGCTTCCCCCCTCGCCCTTTGGAACCTCACGGGCCTGGTTGTTTCATTAAATCCATCTGAATTTGGTGTGTCTTAGGCAAAGGGTACACAACGAAGTTACTGAGCAAGCAGAACATGAAGATGAGTTTGACTTCTCTGTGCTGTATTTCTCTGTGCAGGCTAAACCCCCTCCAACACCAAGCTGCTCCCAATTTGATGTTAGCCTGCTTCATGCTGGCTACATTTAGATCATGGTAAAACTGTACAAAAGGCTTTAAAGCAGAGAATGCCACATGAGATCAGGCATTGTTTACTCTAGAACAGGTGTGTTTGGATAACAGTGCTTTGCACAACTTTGGCTTGAGTATAAATAGCTCTGTGGGGGGAAAAGTGCACAGAATTCATGTTCCTCAGTAGAGGTGGTTCCAATCTATGAAAATATACTGGTACTACAGCCTCTCACCACTTAATCCCTCTTTGAATTAGACAAAAGAGGACAGGACGAAGTACATGGGGAAATTATATTCTTGTCTCATCTAGGTTGGGCATTTGTCTCAGATGGTGGGTAGATCAGTTCCCATTGCTATTCCAGGTCATCAAGAACCAGGACAGCCAGCACAAATTGTACTTGAAGTATGAACCATAAATTGCCCTTGTTCCTGGACAGGGTGTTGAGTAACCATGTGTTAAGGAGGTGTGTTTACATGATTTCCCACAGCAAAACATCCCACCAAAACCACTGCCTTTGTGTAACCACTTTATAGTACAAATGGTTTGTGAAGTCTCTTGTGATTTGCAGGGTTGTCCTTCTCCTGGTTCCCTGCTTCAATCCATACTCCTGGATCTCTGCAAAGGTGGTTTCACATTCCAAACTGTCATTCGAAATGCGGCTTAACCCCCACCCTTGACCCACAGCATAAGGATACAAAAGCATGTATGGTTATAGAAAAATATATCGACGTAGGCACATATACTTCTTATATAATTTACATCAAACAATACAGATGGATGTTTAAATTTAATGTCTGGATTTGTTGGTTGTTTCCCACCAAGATATTAGTAGATTTAACAGATTGGAGGCCAGTCCTTTCTCAGTAAGACATCCTGTGGCTACTTGGGGATGGTGAGTATAAATGCCTGCTCATTCTTTACATTCCCTCCTACCTCACGACAACCTTATTGCCTGCATCCCACTGGAAGCTAACAATAAGGCATCATCTGACATATTTTTAACTCTATTAGGGCAATCAGATACAACCAGAAACATTTCTGTCCAGGCCCATCACAGGGAAGCTTCACAGAAAGACAGTACAGAGTGTAACCCTGGTCCAAAATCAATGCAGCTAATGGATGGGGTGATGGGTAAAGTTTTTCAAGTGAGAGACTCCCACCTCTTCCTCAGCTCCATGGGTACTTCTCTCCACCACCTTCAAAGAAGGATTAGAATTTACCATCTTTGAATAATATGTATTTGGAACTGAGTCTTGCTTTTTTGACTTTAAACGCCATCATCCCTGTAACTGAACCGTATGCCTGTAGCTTGAATACAGTCCCTACTATTCCAGCAAACCAACTCTTTCTTTCATAAACGATGACTGATGACAGCTTGTTTGACCTGCACTGTGTGGTAAGCTAAATTTATGAAGGATTTGATTGTGAGATCCTGTGGTAATATGTGACCCTTTCAGGTACATGATGGAAATCTTCCCAGACAGATTTTTCTCTCCTTCACAGTGTCAGCTTTCCCTGCCTCATTAACTCTGCATTTTTATTTATCTATTTATTTTGGCCTGGGTATTTTTCCCTCTGCTTCTTGTGTGTGTAATAATGGCTTAGACCTCCATATGACCAAGCTATGATTATTCTAATTATTGTTCATCAGTGTATAGTGACACAGATGTTTTTACAATGGGTGCTTTATATGGTTCTTAAAAAAATAGTGGTGTACAGAAGGTCCATAAACGTTTTTGGCACATTGGGAAAATTAATGTTCATATTTTGGGAGGGGACAGGGAAACAAATACATATATTCAGAAACTTAATTGCCTTAGGGTCCAAAGCTTTTCTTTTCTTTCTTTTTTTCCTGGAAGGACGAGAGGAAGATACTGAAAGACCTAGTAAATGAGTGATAATTTCACATGAGCAGTGAAAATACTCCATCCCAACAACCGAATCTGTTGACACTAAAGAGCCCCAGAGCCCTCAGGCAATGGGAAGGTCAGCTGGAGGCTGAAGTTCAAAGGATTGCAGATCAGTTCAGCTGCGGATTAGCTTTAGACCTAGTACTCCATACAAGCCATGGTCACCAGGCTTGAGTTTCCTTGGGCCTTCATAGCCTTTTGAACAGGGAATGAACCACAGGTAATGGTAAGCTTTTAAAAGTGTTATTAGATTGGATTTTATTTTCTAACAAGAAGGATTACATGGACACTGTGCTGCAAAAGGCAGAAAAACCCCATAGTTTATCTAAGAAATTCAAGGCAAGCACAGACTCTGGTTGCAAAAGCCTGAAGAACTGTGGAGGAAAAAGAGATAGAGTACACAAATGAGAAAAGATCTCCTAAGGTCAGTCCTAACACACACAAAGTCTAAGAACTAATCTCAGATAATTTACATTCAGTTTTCAGGGTATGTTTCATCTCACAGACACCTACTTGTAGCGCCTATATCCAGTTTTTTATCTGAGATATTTAGGACCTGATTCTGTTGTCCTAGCATAGGAACCTAAAACCATTTTATCTGAAATGTGAAATAAAATGTAGAGGAAACCCATTCCCTTCCGGATCAGGATATCCATATCATGATGAAGCCATAACTATAATGACATTAAATGGTTATTTTAAAGCAGCTGAACCAAGTCCTAGGTACATTCTGTGGAATCTGAGGAGTCATTCAACTGACCAAGCGTAAGTATCTTAACTGACTAGATCTCCACTGGCCTTAGACACTTCAGCTCTCATTTAGACACAGAAAATTAAACACCAAATAACTGGTGTGGTAATCAGCAAAATAAATTCTACCCTCAGTTTCACTCATAAATAGAAAAAATAATATCACTTTTCTTCTAATATATCCAACACTTTCAGTGTTTCAGAATTACATTTGAGGGCACAACTAACAACTATCAATAACTGAAAATGCATCACCTGGAAACTATTTCCTCTTGTGTTGAACAGCTTCACAACCACAAAGGAGCATTTTGGGGCAAGGTGAAAGAGCAAAAAGAGTATCCCTACTTTGGAGGGGAGGGAAGATATCACATCTTAGAAATATGACTTACTGTGAGTAGTTTTTTCAATGCTGGAGAGCACAGACTGGCTCCTTCAAGAACACATTGCTAAAGGAAAATTAAGACTTTGAGGTCAGGGACTATAAAGAGGAGTAATTCTGAAATTAGGCACTCAACTTGTTATCTGGTTGCACCATATGAACATCATGGTAGCCCAAACCACCATTAGTTAGGAACCCTGTGCTGATATCAACAACTTGACCTGTTTCTTCCCATTTCATTGCCGTAAAAAATGAATGATTTCTCGGAACATTCATTCTTATTCAGTCAGGCTGAAGTTCATTCAAATAATTGAAGACATCTGTACCTTAGTAAAAACCTGAGTTAAAAAGCAGCTGCTCACAGACAGGAATCTGTATGCATATTTGATATGCTCTAGAGTGTCCAAGACGTTCAAAAGGAGTTGGTGGATGGGACAGAGGAGAACTTCAGGCTCCTAGAATGAGAATTAGAAGGAAGGACATTCAAGGACAAGGAAAAGGACCATACGTAGATAATTGAATTGTGCCCGTAATTAAATGAAACTCAGTCTCCCATTGCCTCCTCCTAAAGTACACATCTCCCTAAACAGGTCCATAGATGACTATTTGTCTCATTATATCTCATGAGAGCTTGGAAAGACGGAGTGACCTATATTGTAGGTGTCTAAAATGAGGTGAGATGGATCTCAGCCTCCTTGTATTTACATCCTGGAAGAGGCTGAGCTCCAAAACCACTAAAATAACAGTGTGCCTATTAAAACAGAAACTGTCTCATAATGCACATACCCAGGAGACTAGTGACTAGAGACTTCTGCAGAGTGAGGAGAGGCTGATGCATTATGGAGCACTGCTGGGACCTAATGAGACACAAATGGATTTGGGGACAAAACATTGGTAGGAGTTGAATCTTGAATGGATCAGCATAAGCAAAGGGAGCAGGTTACATTTCTTAGGCTGTGTTGAAATCACTTCGCCCTGATCTAAAGTTCCTTCAGAGGTGTCGCAGTAACAGTTCAACAGCTAAACAGGATGTTTTGGTCCCTTGGGACAGAGCAAAATGTGCCGTAATGGTGGTGATTGCCAGGAATTTCACATGGCCATATTACCAGGAAGGGTCCAAGCACTTAGGAAATCTCCTCAGAAGTTAATGAACAAGGCCCTCTAAGGAGAATAAATCACTGTTCTTTGGCCTAAAATGAAAACTAAATCCCAGGAGTAACTCAGTTCAATTCCTTAATTCGGCAAAACATGGTCAAGACATTACTGTGTTCACTGGGGTGAGGGCCTGTCTGAAAGCTCAGAGAAGTCATTGGGGGTGGATTTTATCTTACCTAACCTCCGGTGTCTACACCCCAGTCTTTTTTAATTGAAAAAAATTTCCTCATACTCCCAATCTTTTGACAGAGAATGTGGCACATTTAGGAAGTAATTGAGGTGTATTTTAGACATTCAGTTTACAACGCAATTAATTGTCCCCACAGTCCACTATCTAGATCTCCATTGACCATTAGGAATTCTGCTTTCAGGAAGAGGAACCTCAGTCTTTTTTTTTTTTTAATTTATTTATTTATTTAATGCCATTCCACCTAGTGCTGAACCCTAAGTACTGAAAAACCTAGAGTTTATAGTATTTAAGTCCTTCGGTGATGGCAGGAGGCTTCCTTTAACCAGACTGATCTTTTGCTGTGCAATGTTTTCTGTAAGAGTCTTGAAGTAAGTAGAAGGATTTTGATAATGTTTACAGGATCAGCTTACTGTTTTAAGGTGCAATTATAACTTGTTACCAAACATTTTGAGCTTCCTGAATAGAGGGAAGTGTGAAAATGAACATTAGACATTTGGTATTGTCTAATTTGTGTTAACATGACTGTAGTTACCAAGAAGTCCTTGTTGGAATCTAATAATTATGCAAGGTGTTCCTGTTCATTAGTTGTCCTCCATTTTCTGCTTCATCCAGGACCCAGTTTTGGTAACAGCTTTATTCCTCCACAAACTCTTTGGCTATCCACAAATATAAATAAATTAAAAGTAAATTATCTCAGTGGAGAGTTGATAGCACATATAAAAGGGAGTATTACAAGTAAGAGTTAGCTTAGGGATTCCAGGAAAGGCCCTGGGAAAGCCTGTAGGTTGGACTGGTACCATTGATTTCCCCTCACCAGCTATGAAAGGAGGAGCAAGAACCCCAGATTGTTGTCCTGTTATTCACCCTGGACACATTAGCTGTTAAGAGTTGGATGTTGTATTTCTGTGCACAAACCGCACATGCAAAGTTAGTGTCATGCACCCAAAGGAGTAAGAATTTCTGTAACAAGGATTTCCAGTGACACAAATCTCAGAGAAGGAAAACTGTAGAGACAAATGTAGACCTAATTTTTTTCCTTCTGAGGAGACAAGAAATTGAGGGAGAATGTTAAAAAATCCCACCCGTTTCTTGCATTATCATAGAAAATAGATCCAATTACATAGCTTCTTTATGTATCCATTTTGTCTCGTATGAGGAATCATTTGCTTGGTTGGTGATTATTCTACAATGACAACTTTTCAGAGGATGGGGGTTACTGTCAAGGGCCAACAGACGCCCAAAGGAAAGAGTCCTATATGGTTCGAAGTTCCCTTTACTATTTTTTGGCTGATGTCTCTTAGCCTTCATGCCCTGTTCCCATATGGTGGCCAGAGGGAGCAGAGACAGCATCATTATCCATGGGTCCTGGGGTGGCTTGAATTGCTGATGTCCTCCAGCAAACAGCTGCTCAACGGCTTCTCCACTTCAGCCTTGCAATTTCATCCCAAAACTAAAAGGCGAACAAGAACGAATTAAACTGCTTTTCCCAGCCAGCCCTCGGGGGCTTGTTCACCGGAGTTCAACTCTCCCTTGAGCAGCCCACTGCAGCTCCAGCGTAAACTCTTCTGATCTTTCAGCTAGACTTTTTTTTTCCCTTTTTCTTTTTCTTTCTTTCTTTTTTTTTTTTTTTTTAATGAAAGGTATCATGTTCCAAATTAAACACTTGGAAACCTGCCAGCAGTATTACAAGCCTGCCTAAAATATGCTGAGAAAAGGAGGGGAAAGTTGTTTTTTAGCAAAGAAAGAAAAAAGTCTGGGAAGAAAGTCTTTCCAACGTAAGGGCTGTGGGTGAAACAATTTATGAGAACTCTAAACTATTGAGAAAAATGCCTGAAAGGTTAATTTCCTCTGTGAAGCCCAGGTTAATGACTTAAAGGGAATCGAGGAAGACAGTTCACTAATTTAGCTCCTCCTTATGGATAAACATGTCAACTAATTTCTGCAGACTGTGGTGCAGATACCCTGTAAGTACTGTCTTCAAAAATACCAGTCATTCCTATTCTTTATATTCCTCTTCTTCTTTTATTTCTTCATATTTAAGTGCTAGACACTCAGCATAAATGAGAATTTATGGTACAACTCTGAAAAAACCTCTAGCACGCTATAATAAGACACTCCTTTGAAAGGTAGAACTTCTTCAGACTAACCCTTGCTTTGACTAGATTTGAGTAACCTTTAGGAAAGCCCAACCTGGGTGAGAACCAGTCCCTCTCTGCCCTCTTCAAAGAATATCTCAGCATTTTATGCAAACCCAAATGGTTCCCAGGAGGTTCCCAGGAGGTTAAATGCTCCATCACCCAGAATAGGCTTTGGGCAGTAGTTTTCAAAGCTGGGCTATGACCCTGCTTGGGCTCCAAGTTGGCAGAAAGGATGATTAATCCTGGATCTCCCATGGCTGGAGTGAGCATTGTAACTGCTTAATAAAGGGAAGCTCTGCATCTCTGATGTTTCTGCAAAAGGTATGTGGTTGCCTATGTCCTTCCACAGCAGGGGTCCCATGAAACGTACCAGCAGTTCTTCAAAAAAGGCCAAACAAAATATTTCAAAGCTAGTAGAAAAAGGTTCTGATTTTTTTTTTTTTTTTTTTTTTTTTCACAC
>VXBW01007085.1:663882-754062 GCA_013400375.1 Thinocorus orbignyianus
TTTTTTTTCAGTTCAACATCTGGACTGAACAACTGCTTTAGTCTTGATGTTACTGTAGTCTTGATGTTACTATTTCCCAGTGGGACTTAGGATTGCATCCCTTAGGTTGCTGGGAAAAGGCCCCCAGAACCTCACCAAATGACACCAGTTTTCAATCACTCCTAACTTAGCCTCAGCTCTCCAGGTTAAATACCTCGCACTGGGAATCTGCTCGCCTGCAAAAGCAAGCAGACCTTTCAGTTCACTCTTCTTCTTCCTTCCTCTGGTTGCAGGGGGAAGAATTTAATTCAGATCCCTGCCAAGACAGGTGTTGGTGGTTTCTCCTATCCTAACTGTCACTGTGAGGGAACAGCTGATTGTTTCATAAAATGCATCACGGAAAACATGTCTGGCTGGTGAAACTCTGGCCACAGTCAAGTGAGGTGAGGATGTGGTTCCAGTGAGGGTACTTGGGGTTTGCTACTGGAATGCTGGTTTTGGTCACAAAAGCCCTACTCAAGTGGAAAGGTTGGATACTTGCTCGTAAACACACCTACAGAAACACTTGTACATTCAAAAATCGGGTCAGTCCCTGACTCTAACAGGCACTCAAAGGCTCCAGCCCTATGTGTTAAAATCCATTTTCATCCGTAGTAATCCTTGTTATGCTGCAGTTTCCAAGTCTTCTATTCCTTTCAGATTGTGATACGGTATCCAGGTACTTCGGGGTATAAAAGTAATTGATACCCAAATTGAAATCACAGTCATACTAGGATATTCTAAGATGTAATTCCCTTGCATTTATTGTTTTCCAGCTTTTTTGTTTTGGTGGGATTCTGCTGCCTTATATGTTTCATGGGATGTGCATGTGCACACACGACAGCGCATTTTCCTAACTGAAAACCCCCATATATTTATGCTTTTTATTACATCTTATACTGTGGGGTATGGAAAATCAGGTTTAACATTGGGAGAGAAAAGTGGGGAACATTAATTGAGAATGTAGTTAGGTTTTGTGGGAAAAATGACACCCCAATTCTTAAGTGCAGCAAATATTTATGATCATTTAACATTAAGACAGTGGCTTGGGAACCCTGTTCCTATGACAGTGGTGACACAGAGAGACATTCAGATACCTCAAATGTGGTATTTAGTGACATTTGAGATATTCGGGGTGTTCAGGAGATAGATGTGGAAACGGTAGATGGGACAGAGGACCTATGGGACACTCGTGTCCTCCTGGAGCAGCAGCTGGAGGTCAGCCTAAGTACTCCAAACAGTGTAAAACTTAAAGTAGAAGTTGTAGGTGAAAACAGTCACTCTCCTTTTTTAAAGCTCTTAATGTTCCCTTTGAGTGTGAATATGGCAAGTGCTATATGCCATTTCTGCTGTTATCTTACAAAAATAGTTTCTTTAGAATGTTATACGTTGTGTATGGAAATGGAGATTTTAGCAGAAGTCACAAAACAACCCACCTAGTCGCAGCTGGGGTAACTTATCCATGTATTCAATTAAATAAGACATTTTTCAAAAGAATAGTCATTTTCCAAAGAGGAAAGCAACCTTTTCCTTTAAGAAAAAACTGAAATTATTTTCATTTTGCATTATTTTTAAAAAATGGTTTATTTTGAACTCATTAAAATATTAAGTAAAAATCAATCTTTATAGAGAGGTGCTGAGTTGAAGAAAAACAGATACTTCATTGGAATTTAGAATTTTCTTCACGTAAACTTTGGAAACACCAAATACAGTGTAACTTAGAGCTTACATGAAATGTGAATCTGATGTTCTAAACACACATTTTAATGGGAATTCTCCTGAAGGATTTTGGATATTTTTTTTATTTTTTTTATTTTTTTATTGAAGCAGAGGATGTCTTTGAGTCTGTATGAACGCCATAAACACTGTTTTACTGAATTAAAATGAGATAATTGCTCCAGATGTACTGTGTTGCTTTGGTAAGTCCAACCCTTCCCCAAAGATTATATTTGAGAAAACATAATGCTTTAGAGACAATTAATTTCACATCCAGTCTTTTGTGTGGGAATCTCAAAGTGTGTTGCCTCTGTGTTGATGTAGCCTGGATCCTGTGCAATTAAATTCCTGGGTCCTCCAAAGTGTCATTCCCTGAATTGCACCAGGGGATGGAGGTGAAAGAATGACACCTGGAGGTTCTAGAGAAGATTCCAGCGTTCATCCGAGCCCAGAAGGAGTTACGGGCAGGTTGCTCTCTGCTTTGAACCAAGAAAGGTTCAGATATAAGCAACGGGAAGCTGATTCAAGGGATCTGTTACCACCCCAGATGCTAAAGTGAAAGTTTTGCCTGTTCGTTAGTTTTGCTCCATTTTTATTACTTAGTAAAGTGTGTGTGTTCATTTGTAGGACTAAACTCCTGAACTCTGAAATGTTTTATGGCCTGAGCCGCTGGGGTCCTCCCATCACAATTACATTTGTTCAATTTTGCCAGAGCGTGTATGTTTTTCTTTCTACATTTAGGTTTGCAGAGACCCTGCTTTACAGACAGGTTTAAAAAAAATAATATACATATATATAAATAAAATAGAGGGAGGAAAAACAAGGATATCATGAACTGTATGACTACTCTTCTTCATGTTAGAATAACAGGCATGGGGCTGAAGGAAGGTCGAGAACCAAACTGTATTAGACACAGCATGAATAGTCAGTCAGAAATGGCTTTAAACATTAAGCCCAAAAGAACACAGATGGGAGAGAGTCGCTGAAACTGTCACAACAACAGGAAAAGCTTCAGCCAAAGCTTACATCTTCTGAGACACCAAAGTCATGCATCAGGCAGACAGAAAGCCATAGGAAAGGTACTTTCTTTACTTTCACTGGTAGGAAAATCATCCTGGGTTGTGGGAAATGATGTATAAGCATTTTTTAAAATACTGGAAATGCCATCAGGCAGAAACATTTTACATTTCAAGAAATGTAAATGTGGCATTTAGGAGAAACCCTGGCACCGAACATCTGGATCTTTCAAAACTCTACAAATCGGAAAGAGTCATACAATGTGCTTCAGTGTCCCAACATATGTATGTTTTTTCACTAATAAACCAGGTGTGAATGGTAAAATGCCAATCTGCTGCAGTTCTCAGCACCTTTTCTGCCTTCTCTTCAATTGTCTGCAATTGAAGATGGGGGTGACACACAGACACAGTGCGTCTGCAGACGTTTTGCTTGCTTGAGAAAGCAGAATGAAATTCCAGAGCCTAAAAAATAATGAATCACTCTCAATTAAGCAAAACATATATTTTTACTTTCTGAGTCATCGAAATAATCAATAAATTCTTTTTTTTTTTTTTTCTTTAAATCTAGTATTTTTTTGGATTTGCCAATGAACTGTCAAAATGATGAAAATCAGATGTTTGCTTTGCCTTGTCACTGCCTTAATCGTACAGGTTAGGGCAGTTAGTGCAGTTCTCCTGTATCCTCACCAGTGCCTTAACTACAAAATCAGGCTTCCACACAATGAAGTATTGAAACATCCACCACCTTCAGGCTCATTCAGAGGACACTGGAGTCAATGGGAAAAGCTCCTGTCGACTTAACAGGCCCCCTGGCTGACATTTGAGTGGAGATACTTACACCAAGCATTGTAAACGCTCTCATCCACAATGAATCTCAGGTGGCTGAGGAGATTTCCAGCTGACCAACGCAAGGATTTGGTTTCCCTGTGAAGGAGAACCACATGGAAGGCGGCTTATTTTTAACAAGGGGGCCTTAAGAGCAAGCTACATTATCTTCAGCTGAAATTGCTCATGAATCCTGCCCTCCCAAAAGTCCCCACCAAGATGGGAAGAATCGCATGGCAAGATCTTGCCAGCTTATGAAGTTCAATCCTGGAAATAAAGAAGCTGAGCCAAAAAACAATATAATAATCCAGGTTCCTGTTTTTTTGTTACAACCCATGTGGCCTGTCGGGCTGCAACAGAGTTTCTGTCAACACATGATGGAAATAAATGTTTACAGGTCACCCCCACATTGAGGACCCCAACACCAAGAAGCAGCATTCCAGCATGGCTGCAATAAGGATGTCTGAAAAGTGGAGTGATGTGTCACAAAAAGGAATGGCAGAAGGTGAAATCTCTGCAGAAGACTTGCCTTTTCCTCAGCTGGCAAGTGTATGGGTCTGGTGTTTGAACCCCAAAACGTTCTGAGAGTGGGATGTAGGAAATCTAGGTGAATCTGGTACACTCGGTCACCAGCCTCTGCTCCCATCATACATGCTACCATGAAGTTTGGGTCCACAGAGAGTTCCCAATCATATTCCCCTCTGGTACACACACTATTGCACACGCATTATGTAGTATATTTTTATGGCACTTTTCATGGCTTTGCAAAGCATCCCAAACCACTTCTCAATGAACTAGTTCAAGTCCAAGAGAGGGTGTGCAGCTGCTTTAGCACCTAACATTGGCTGAAAAAATACCCATTACATCTTACCCAGGAGAACTCCCATAACATGCTTAATCTTCTACTTAAGATTTGTATTTTCCCTTCCTGCATCTTTATATCACTTTCTTCTGTTATGGTGATTTCACTGCATGAATAAACTTCTCCATACCATCCCATAAGCAGCCACTCTTCCCTATGCATTGCTCCTGTCCCCATACCCTGAAGTCAAGTTGAAGACTGCTGTTCAGTTCTCTTTTTAGGAAGAGGGAACTTAGCAGGGGGAAAAAAAAAAGCCTCAAACTGTTTTGGGATAAGATGAACAGAGGAAATCTATCTAGGGAACAAAAAGAAAGAAAGATGTTTGCGTTAGCACTAAGATGCAGCTGCCCTTAATTACCCTAAATGTAAAACAAAATTGTTTGACTAGTCTAAAAACTAGATGGTCATGTTACGACATCCATTTGTAGTAGCGAGGCATTTGTGCATGACACCCGAGGCAACATGAACCAATGTAAATTAAGATAAAAAGATTAAACAGATAGAATAAACAAGAAGTTTTGAGATGACAATATATTATTCCAAAACATGTCGTACTTTTTGCCTTACAAGATATTTTTCCCCAACTGTTTGCTTCTATCCCCCTGGTTAAGGATGAAGGAAAATGTTTTTGAGAAGACAGCATTTTCCATGAAAAGAAAGATGTGGGTTTTGATAAATCCCTTAGATTCCCAAGAACTCCTAGAAAGTTATTCCCAAGCAGCCACTTTTGGGACATACGTCTCTCACCTCTGATATTTCTCTGCTCCATAGCCTGTGTAGCAGTATCACAGGAGCACTTGCCACAGACTCCTTTTTCTGCTGCCTCCTTCCACCACATGCAAGTTTCAAGTTTTATTATTGCAATAAAAATGCTTTATGTTGGCTTTTCCCAAGGACATTAAGAGCTTACGTGCTGCTGCAAAATAGTCCTTTTCTCAAACGCACACTCCACATCATTTGCTGCAAATTGTTGGTGGTCCTTTTCCTGACGCAGAGCACTTGGAAAACCAGAGTCAACAGGCCATTTTATGGATTCGTTTAGTGGCTGAGGAGAAGAGAGGGCTGTCCCGATTTGTGTGGCCAACCTAGGCCTGAAGTACAACCGAACACCTCTATGTGGGGAAGGGATTCTACAGAGACCACACAGAGGATTCCCACCACTTAGCTCAACACCAGTGCTCTTTTGGGTCTGTCCAATCCAGAGAGGACACAAGGCTGCTGGGAACATCTACCAGGAGGGATATCTCTAGTGTAAACAGGGAGGGTTGTGCTTGGTAAGCAATCATTTTTCTTTTGATAAAGTATGGTTCCAGAGGACTCCTGGACATGCATGGAATTTAGCATGCAGTGGGACTGTGCAAGGTGACATCATGAGCTGACTTCAGCTCTCCTATTTCTCAAAAATAAAATAAAATAAAAATTAATTAAAAAGCAGCAACAGTGAGCAAGACTGTCAGATTGTGTTAAATTCCCTCTTCTTTCCATGTCTTTTCTCCAGTAATGAAACATGGAATCACAGAATGGTTAGAGTTGGAAGGAATCTTAAAGATCATTGAGTTCCAACACCCCTTCCATGGGCAGGGACACCTCTCACCAGACCAGGTTGCTTAAAGTCCCATCCAGCCCGTCCTTAAACATTTCCAGGGCATCCACGACATCTCTGGGCAAATGAAGCTTTAGGCTGATGTCCTTGATGGCTGAAAGGTTTCATATCATCCTCTTTGCACAGACTGTAGAAAAATATCCTTCAAGTCCTTTTGCAAAACCAGAGGAAGGGGAGGTGGGGAGAGGCAGAGGGAAGAATTTTTCACTTCCTGGCAAGTGCCTTATGCCTTCATTTACAAGCACTGTGGTCGACCCCCCGTCTAGTCAGGGCCTGGAGATAGATCAGACCATCCTTTTTTAGAACAAAGCACATCAAAGGACAAGAGATCCTATCTCAGCAACTAGGTTTCTAATACGTCGTCAATGTAACTCATTAAACAGTGAAATTCAGATCGGCATGAGACATTAAATGAAATGATTTGCAAACGAGTCCTCCCCACTGTGCCTTTCAGAGATTTGTGGGAGGTCCTTTTGCCTCTGCCTTGCTTTCCCACCATCTCCTGTCACTTCCTGCATGAACTCCATCCCCTCTGAATCCCAAAGAAAGTCCTTTTTTTTTCTGTCACTTCTGAGGCTTCATTGTGGCTTTGCTCCCTGCCACAGGCAAGCCTCCAGCTCCTCTCAGGAAATGTCCCAGCCTATCCTCATGCCCTGGGCTCCTGGCCAGATGCCTCTCTCTCTTTGCTTGCTCCCTGTTCTCCAGAAGCTTCTCCCAGCTGGGCCAGCTCAGGTATTTTCAGGAAATAAATAATTTCTTTTTCCTCCCATAAGGCTCTGCGTGACACAGAGAGCAGACAGAAAATGACAGATTTCTCCTTTCTGACCATCCATGCTCTTCTCCTGAAATATACTTTAAACCTTGTATCAAACTATGCCATCATCTGACACATAAATCCAACTAACCTCTTCCCTCCTCCCTCAAAAAAACCCCATTCTTACTCCCTCATTGCTTACTCTTTCCTGCTACACAGTCAACTGCCATGTCCCTGGCTGGTATGAAGACCTGTTTCATAGAATCACAGAATCATAGAATCATGGAATTACAGAATCACAGAATCACAGAGTCTTAGAATCTTGTGAAAGAAGCTGCCAGGTTAACTATCAAGGGGAAATCTAACCTCCCTTAGTCTCATTTTCTCCTCATGTTTCCTTCCAAGGAGAGCAGGGGAAGTCTGGCTGCTGGAAGGATTTCACACTCCTTTGAAGTAAGCACTGGCAATTCAACAGTAAGCAATAAGCCGAAAGTGGTATCTACAACGTACACAAGACAGGATTCAAAACTGTTTGGACCTAATGATCTTAAAGGTCCTTTCCAATCTAAATGATTCTATGGTTCTACGATTTTGATTTCTTTATGTTAACTGAAATCCAGCCAACTTTGAAAATATCTTGGTCCTACCACTCCTTCCAAGATCCTAGGTGCTCATTCTAGCAATGCACCTGCTGCCCACATTACCTCTGGTGGAGATGTGCCATGGGGAAGCAGGTTATCCATCTAGCTGAAAATTGCTTTCTTGACAGAGTTAGCTTTCACATAGATTAATTCCCTGCTCAGACTCCCTCTCCATGCAACAGTCTCAACCCTAAATAAAGGAGGTAGCAGGACTGTGAAGGGAGAGATATGAGGGATAAGGTAGCACTGTCTGTTGGTCAGTAGTGTGGCGATGCCGTCCTAAATTGGCTGAGTATAATGAAGCATTTACAGGGATTGTCCACCACCGCTTTACTTTTCTTTTGTGCCACAGCCATACTATTGAAATAAAGGGATCCAGGTCTGCAAAATGCTGAGACAAATGTATTCAAGGCAACAGGCTCAGAAGACATAAAAAGTAGGTGATGGGGATATGAAAACATTGGGTTTCTTTTCATAAAGATGAGATGTACTAGTAACTCTGCAGAGGACTAGTAGCTAACAGCAAACAATGGGTTTTTTTGTGTTTTTTAATCCAATGTTCAAATGCATCTGTACAATAAGGACTTGGTAAAGGTGAGGAAAAGTTTGCTGTCCAAAAACTAGTGAGACTCACCAATAAACTATGAATCTCTGCGTGATAACTGGGCTTGGAAATACATTGAACCACCTAAGCCTTCCTGGCTGGCAGTGATCACACTGCGGGTATTGATGGGTCCTCCTGTTACATTTTGCTCCCTTGATGGTTTTCCCAGAGTCGGTCACTGAGTTCGCTGAGCTGAAAGCCTCTCCTCCTCCACAGCTCGGGTATTTCTTCCTGGCAAAGCTCTATGATTGCTCATTGCCGATGACTCAGTGCTGGCAGGAGGGGAAGGGACTTCCTGAAAAACAGATTGCACGTGTACAGAGTTATACAAATTGGCTACAGAAATCTTTACTGCTGGGCATCGTGGCCAGGGTTAGGAGTCCAGAAAGGGAGGAGAGAGGCAAATGCCAGCTACTAGCAGACATGTTCCTGGAGTTGGCCTTGGTAGAGAAAAACAGAAAAAAAGAAAGACATCTGTCCTCCCACTGCCAAAAGTTGTGGGATAGGTGAATAGTGAGATGGTATGGAGTGAGGTCAGAGGAAAAGAAAGTATCATAGAATTATACAATAGTTTGGGTTGGAAGGGACCTTTAAAAATCATACAGTGCAACCGCCCTGCCATGGGCAGGGACACCTCCCAGTACACCAGGTTGCTCAAAGCCCCGTCCAACCCGGCCTTGAACACCTCCAGGGATGGGGCAGCCACAACTTCTCTGGACAACCTGTTCCAGTGCCTCACCACCCTCACAGGAAAGAATTTCTTCCTAATATCTAATCTAAATCTCCCCTCTTTCAGTTTAAAACCATTAACCCTTCTCCTGTTACTACATTCCCTGATAAAAAGTCGCTCCCTTTATCTCCTGTAGACCCCCTTCAGGTACTGGAAGGCTGTTATAAGGTGTCCCCAGAGACTTCTCCAGGTTGAATAAACCAAACTCTCTCCACCTGTCCTCACAGCAGGGGTGCTCCAGCCCTCTGATTGCTTTTGTGGCCTCCACTGGACCACTCAAACAGGCCCATATCCTTCCTGGCCTGAGGACCCCAGGGCTGGACACAGGTGCGTTCTCACCAGAGCAGAGTAAAATCACCTGCCTTCACCTGTTGGTGTTTTCATTGGACACAATACAATGACAAGTGTGATTGTGTCAGAAAGCAGACTAAGAGGGGACGTTGTCTTTGTGTCTGCATATGGGTCTAGGAAGTGACAGGGATATATGTTGTATTTAGAGAGGGTTGGGGTCAAAGATACATGTTGAGCTCAGTCCCCCACCATCTCAAGCTCCGATGACCCAGGTACTGCACAAGGATACATCAGTGAAACACAGAAGCTCTGACTGGAAAAGGGTGTACAGAAAAGAATAAAAAGATCAGCTGAACATCCCCATGATAAATACACGTGTCCCCTTAACCATATGTACAACTTTTCTTTCTTAATCACAAATTCTTTGGGAATCCTTTACATTTGTGAATATCACTGCCAACTCCCAGGCTCAAAGCTGCATATTTTTGTAAAATTTCTGGAAAATCTAAACTCTGTGCAAACACCATTCCTTTGCCTGGTGACTTCTTAATTGAGAACTTAGTTGCTGAATACATAAGAGGTGCCTTCTAGCACATTTCTGGAAGGCAAGTCGGAGCTATATAGATAGGAGGTTAGTATGGGGCAGCTTGCACTGCCACTCTACAAGTGACTTGTTCTAGTTTGCCCCATGCCAACAGGTCTTCTTTCCTTGGCTGTTGATTGGCATGCAGCTGCCTTCAAAGTATTGCTGCATAAGTATATCTGGATCCTACATAAAGGTATCACCATGCAGCAACTACACTGGTGTCAAAGGAACTATTCCTGACCCGATTGACCTCTGAAACTGGGCCCACACGCTGACAAATACCCAAGAGCCTTCTTGCCTTCAGAAACAGGCCTCCGGATTCCTGTACTTGGCTCATCTTGATTCAGCTCCCTGTCTTGGCATTGAGTGCTGGGTGAGGTTGCCTCGAGCAAATCATTCAGCCATCTCCCTCCAGCTATACAGCGAGGATAATCCCCATGCTCACACAGCGTAATGTGAAACTCAATTAATTAATGCTCGGAAAGCATTTTGGCATCCTCACACTACACAAGCACGAAGTGTCATAGATTACTATGATTAACGTGGTCCCTAGCTTTCAGTGTGTTCACGCAAATCTATTTTAGGGAAATATTTTCAGTACGATTTAATCACTTGATTTATTAGGTTTACGCTGGGTGGTCAATAGAGGCAAAACAAATATTTTGCCCATTTTTAAGTGGTGAGGGGTTTTTTTTGGTTTAGGGTTTTCTGTTTTGTTTTTTGTTGTTGTTGTTTTTGTTGTTTTGGTGGTGTTTTTTGGTTTTTGGCTTTTGTTTTTGGGGGGTTTTATATGGTGCTTCACTGCCAGAGAGTGACACAAATTCTTTTAAAGCAATATGAAAAAGTTCAGCTACAGTTGAGAAAAATAGTCTTGAAAGGATCTTAATCTACAGCCTGTTTCCTCTCCTTTGCTTCAAAACTGCAACACTGAGTCCTCACCTATTGGTCTAAGAAGTGTGAATTCACCATGCGTGACACTGGTATTATTATTATATTTGCTTGGCTGAAGGGGATTTGACATGGAAAAACACAAGAAGCCCAAAATATCTTGCCATGTTGGGTATTGAGTTTCTTCCGCAAACATGGGGAGAGAGGAAGCAAACCAATGTGTAACTCACAAGTACTTTAGACAAAGCCACATGCAGTTTTGGGGTGTATGATATTCATTTTCACACTTGCTAATCCCAGTTTACAAGACAGGAGGTTAGATGGACATTTTGAACTGGATTCTCAGGCAACACTAAACTTTGTAGGTTTTCTGAGATGAAAATATTATACTGATTTATGCTGATTTCTAGCCTGGTTTTGTCAACAAATCTCTGCCCGGGTCAGCGCAGAAACAAAGCAGACACAGCAGATTTCCATGAGGAAGATATCTGCAAATGTTGGTGGGTCTGGGACAGAATATGGGATTTTTTAATTACATTCACTGGGCAGCGATTAGTGTGTTTTGTTGCTCCGCCATCCAATTCTTCTGAAGAACTGTAATGTTCTTAATAGTCTAAATTTCTTGTGGAAATAAAAAATAGATATTATTGCTTGATGTTGCTTTACTCATGAAGAGTTTCTTCGCTTCGCAAACTACCTGTTGCTCATGAGGCAGGTTGGAGATCAGTCCTTCAAGAACTTCTGAAGAGCAATATCCATTTTCACTGAATTTAGATACCAGTTATAAATTTCTGTGTGCCCAGGCAGGTTGCTGCAAGGACAGACCTAAAAATGGAAGGAAGAAACGATCTATCACATTCATATTTCAGTTGATATAACCAAGCCAGACTGTGACTTGGAAGCTATGTCTCTGTGGGGGAAATAAGGGAAAACAGGGCTCCTGGTCTGAACAGTTCTACTTGAGATGAAGAGACCCTTCACAAAACAGAGATGAAAGCTTACCTAGTGCTAAAATATATCTATTTTTTTTTCTTCCCTAGGATCTTGTTCTTGCTTCTTGAAATAGGAGTTTTCAGGAAGCAGAAATAGCCGTTTGAAGCTATGAAGAACAGGCTTGAAGTTACCCAGCAGTTCACCAGTCAAAGCAGAAAATCTAGTATGCAAGGTGTTGAGAACTATAGCTAGCACAGACAAGTGTCAAATTGCTAAGAAATTCCCATACTCCTCAAAATAAGAGGAAGCGAGGAAGGAACTAGATCTCAGGAAGATGCTTCAGAATTGCAACATCTCCCAGGACTCCTCATAGAGTGGTACCTTCTGTCCTCATCCTTTCTCCCTCAGGCATAATCTAGCCTGAGGAGGGAAGTTCATAGAGAAAGAAGGAAACGAAAAAAAGACATCTAATTTGCTTTTCCACTAGGGATAAAGAAAAAGTAAAGTTCTCCAGCTGTGAGAGACTGGAATCAATAGGGAGACTGGACTTGAACTTCCTCAGAAAAAGTTTACATCCGCTTCTCAGTAGATTTCAAGCATTTGAAATGGTTACCCTACAAGCTTAGTAGACCAAACTGTGAATTGCTCAACAGAAATGAAAAAGCCATACAAGTGAAAAAGAACCAACCTCTATCGCTCATGTTAAAAACCCAAGTCTTCTACTGGAAAAATGCATAGCTGTGACACTACCACAAAGCGAAGCCAGTGTTCAGTCCCCTTAGCTATGAGCTTTTCCCCCCTTAATCCACCTGAAGCTCAGATTCAGAGATTAAAATGGTACTGATAAACAGGCAAAAATCATCCCCAGAATAGGTGGCGTAATCTCTCTCATGTCCAAGAATTTAACCTCCCTTCCGTCCAAAACCAGGAAGGCCTAAATCTAAATTACTTCTTGTAAACCATCTATCTCTGCCTTCCACTTGAAGAAAAAAAAAAAAAAAANGCAAAGCTCTGTAACTTTACATACTGTACTCTTCCTCCTACCCAAGCAACAAGAGCTGGAATCTAACTCCTACATAATTGTTATTTAAACCCCATTGTGTAACTCCAAAACATGAACATCCAAAGCCTGATCACAATGCTCAACCTGGAAAGTTCATCTCTCCTTGCAGCCCACAGCTCTGTCTTCCAGTATGGAGGATCATCCATTTAACACCAAAGCAAAATATTTCCCTATCCTTCCCCGGTGCCCATTGTTTCGTTCACTCTTTAAAAGGCCACTTTGTGGATATCAGGTGTAGCATCAACGCTGAAGGTTGCTGCTGCCACTGTTTTGGGTATGAAGGGATGGGGTACCACAGCTTAATGAGCTGTGCTAAGCAACATACTGTTTTGTTTGTACATCCAAATGCAGAGCTTAAGTCAGGTGTAATAATTGCCTTCTTGTCATCATAAACTGTTCATCTTTATTGACAGCAATAGGTCATCCATAATGAACCTTTTGTTCTAACAGACAGCATTATCCAAAATGCTTTAAGATTTTAAATAACCACTATGAAAGGTATATAGGAGCACCTAATTTTCATAGAGAATCTTTTTTCTCAGACTCAGACCTTCCTCAGTTTTTCAAGGATTAAGCAGAGTGATGAGGTTTGAGTGGAAATGTTATGAAGTTGTTAAATTTGGGATTGCTTTTTCTATCCTTCTTTGACCTGAAAAATCGAAAATAATGACATTTTTCAAGAACAAAAATGTAGGGGAGAAAAGACATGAAGGTAGATCACACACTTTTTTCCTCAGAAATCTGGGTCAAATTTGTTTCAGTCATGATAATTTTGACAATGATCACCTCTAATTTTGATAATACGTTTTAACAACTTATTTCCATTCAGAACTCTAGATTCCAATCAATGGAAACTGAAGTGTTTCTAAAACAATCAAAGATTTTCCAAGGGGAGAAAAAAACAGTGAAAACTCTTTGAACTTATCTTTTTCCCAAAATAAAGTCCTAGTTCTAAAGAAGAGAAAGTTTGAGGAGATTTTCAACAGAAAAATAAAAATTAATAGCTTCTATCACTATTTGGTAGGATTTTGACCACCAAATACGAACCTGTACATTATGGAAGCACAAAATGAATCCTTTTCATGTGTTTTTCACTAATATATTTTCACAACTTTTCTTCCTTTTTCTCTTATTTGAAAATTCTCTAGCAGAAAGTCATCCTCCTGTTGTGTAAAACTGTTGTATTGAAATGAAGGTGCAAAGTTCGTTCTGTTTCACATACTGCTGATGAACTGATGCCTGTGAATATTCCACAAACCCTTACGGTTTTCATTAAAAACAAAAATTAAAATTTCATTGAGTTGGAGTCAGAAAGCTCAACTCTTATTGCCTATGAAGTCAAGAGACCTCTGTTCCTGCATTTCCAGGCTAATAGAACACGCTGAGAGAAGAAAAAGGATATTATTTACAGCATACAGCAGTTAGCAACAATTTTTCCTCAATTTCCCTGGACTTCAAATTTATAGTTTGAGTTGAACACAACAGTAAAGGGAAAGGAAATCTGACTGCAAGAGAAAAAATGAGTTTGAGACTGAAGATACCTCTAAATATTTCAAGCAAGACCTATACATGTGATGTAGGTGTCTAAGCTGCAGTTGTAGTCGTTAGAGATCTAGGTTCCCTTCATCTGTATCTGTCTGGGTGTTCAGGAGTGATCTGAAGACCAGGCCATCATGGTCCTCATGTGCCCTGCTCACTCCAAAAATCCTCATAGGAAACTTGTGCCTCAAATCGGCCTTCATCTAGTTTTAGATATGGGTGTGCAGACACTTATATCCAAGTTTTCAGGAGTATGTTTAAAGATAAGCAGGTGTATCAGGGTGACCTACCTGAATTTTAAAATATTGATCCTTAAAGACTATCCTGACTATTTATCTTAACATCTGAGAAATCTTTTTCTATTCTTTCTCTATTTTTCATTTTGCAGGTGAAGGACTTTACAGTGTCCCCTTTTGTCTCAAGTGTATTAATACCCTTCAAATTTATTTGCTCTTTTAAATAAAAGGATACTTTTATGGCTAGTATGAACAGGTGCAGGCTCAGGAAATCAGAGTCCGAGTTTTATTTTGACATTGATTTCCTGTCTCACCACAAGCAAATCACAAAGGACTCAGCTTGGTTTCCTAAACATAGGTGTCGTGATATTTGAGAAGTCACAGGATGCCCCTGCTG
The DNA here is from genome assembly GCA_013400375.1 of Thinocorus orbignyianus. Taxonomy (NCBI): domain Eukaryota; kingdom Metazoa; phylum Chordata; class Aves; order Ciconiiformes; family Thinocoridae; genus Thinocorus; species Thinocorus orbignyianus. Next base: position 678,585 of record VXBW01007085.1, read on the forward strand.
GTCTCCGCTTTTTCGGAAGAGCTTGGTTCTCCTACATATCCTGTGTATTGTCTCCAACCCTGTGTGTATGCCTTGAATAGCCCAGGAAGCCTGAAATGTCATTAAACATCTACATCTACATCTACATTTAACAAACTGATCCAGGTCTCCAAAATCTTCATTCCTTGGGTCAGCATCTGCAGGATTGTCTTCTATTCAAACCTCTGGCCTTAAACCGTAATTTCTGCCTTACTAGGTGGAGATTGATCTCCTATGGGACTCCAGATGCTGTACTTGTGTCAAACTCAAGAGTTTTACCAGAGAAGAATGCTGTAAAAGTTAGATATGTAAATGCCACTTCTATAAACCAAAATTTGAGACCAAGCCTCTGAGGTATACGCATGCATACTCCACCATACACAGATGAGATTTTCCTCATATTAACAGTATTAAATGTCATCAATATTGTATAGACATAAAAAAATCCCTACTGAGAATACATTTTACTATGATTTGAATTCAAATAACATTTTTCCTTTTTTTTAATTATTTTAATTCTCAAAGATTAAAGAGTTCTATGCATGATTAAGGCATTTATGATACAATATTTCATTTGTTCCGAATTAAAAGAACATTTCTGCTCATGACAATGGCCAAAATATATTATTTCCACTTGTACTCTCAGGCTTTGTAGCTCTACTAATTATCCAACAGCCTTTTATAAGCATCTTTCCTGTCACCAAGACCTCATAAAAATAAAGAGAGCCTTTCATGGAAAGAAAATGCTGAGTGCTAAAATCTTCTTTAGTTCCAAGATCCTCCCCTCACCAAAAGAACAATGTTGCAGCCACACAGTTCAATTTTTAGAAAAATAAACCAAAGTAAAACAAAAAATCACCTTCAGTTTAGTTTAACTGGACCTGCTTTGAGCAGGTGGTTGGACTAAATAACTTCCAGAGGTCAGTTCCAACCTAAATTATTCTGTATTTTGTGATTCTATGAAGTTTTCTTGTTAGATTAATTTTTGTTTTGGTTTGTTGGGTTTTTTTTCTTTGTTTTCATTACGGCCATTAGCTACAATAATAAACTTTGAAGAGAAGAGGTAAAGCATCAGTTTCCTGGTGCTTTAATCTCAAGATGGTATCCTTTCCTTGAAAAAAATTATTTAAGCAAACAACTTACTGAGCTCATGTTTGGAGTGGAGTAGATGTGCTTTTTTGTTTTTTTTTTTGTAACCTGTGTTATGCATAAAGTCAGACTAGAGAGATTCCAAGGCCAGTCTTGACTATAATATATGAATCCTTAAAGTTTACTGGGAAGTCTAATGTTAGTATCATAGATTGTTTGGTTACATTTATGCCATCTGTTAGCTGTTTCCTACATGTGATGTCATGACTTGTAGTTATTTTTTGAGGTTCAGTTGGGAGCACATGTCCACCTACACAGTGTGCTCAGTTTGAAATATAGTTGGGACTAAACCATAAATAGATGATTAGTGAGCATGCAGCAAAATGTTGATTTTATTTCAAATGTATTCATGGCAAGATTCAGCTCTCGGCACACAGCTACGTCAACGGAGGTATCCACATGTCAGGAGGTATCTAAAGTCTCATTATAAATCAGTGGAGATCACTCAGTAAAGCCAGTAGGATCCAAAGAGCTATTCAGAGACAACAGAGACAACATTCAGAGACAACATTACTGACTGATATAACCAGAGGCACCTACTCCCAACTGAGACGACCTGAGATATCCACAGCATCTGCATCAGGCTGGCAGATATAAGAGAGGATCTAAACAAGTCTTTCTAAAGAGGTATAGGAGAGCAAACCAAGATGCCCTTAAATGGCTCATCTCAACCAAAAGCACATCAAATGGAATAAATCAATTAAACTAATGCTCCTCATAAAATCCCCTCCCCAGTTTAATGAGCACTGTTCACGTCATGCAAGGGACTTATGCACAGTCTTCACCAGTAGATTATAAGATCTATGTAACAGATTTTAGGGATGTACAGCACATGCCAACAACTCCCTCTCAATAGCTCCAGGTGATTCCTGCTTCTTGCTGTGCACAGACGAAATACAGAGCAAAAGCGAAGTTTTCTGTGTATGAGAAAATGTTTTTTCAGGAGCTCCCAAGTATCAACATTATTTCTGCTACTCTCTTTAAAGTGATTGATGTCCAGGTATCTTCAACTAAAGGGTCTATTTCACCTCATACCAAAATAAGTAACTAAAATTGATCAAAGGAATTGCTGTCTGGAAGTACCTATTTTTTCCACTGGCTACAGCACAAACCTTTGGTGTCTAATTCGTATTTATATGTCTACTTTTTTGAATGACTACTGGAAAATGATGAGATGGATCCCATCCATGGTGATCCTCAATCAGAAGGAGTGATCCATGAAGACGTTGTATGACTTCAGCTGTAGCTAATAAAAAAGGCCAGATTACAAAACCCAACCTACTCAGCTGCCAGCAAAGTTGGCAAGGGCCAGAATGTCATCACTGCTGTTTAAATTATACATCAGACTGTTTCCTAAGTTAAGACTGAGAACAAAGGTGATTCTAATATCACTAGAAATCGGGACAGTTTTCAAAATTTGAATTAAAAAAATAAAAAAGGAAATAAAATTGGCATCTTCTTTTCTAAAATTATATTGGAAGGAGTAAGAAGCAAATTCTTCAAAATTCAGATGCCAAAACCACCAGAGAAAACAGTAACCAAGATAGATTTCTACTTTTTTTTCCCATCAGATACTGTAGCCCTGTAAAATGGAAACACACAGAGGGAAAAACTGAGACCTCATTTACAACTTCAGTCACTCCCCCATGGTGCTTTCTCATAGGGATCCTGTGAAATCAACACTCACCAAAGTGAACATGAACTTCAGAGCCAGTACTTCAGAGCCAGCACATGGGCAAGTGTCTGGCAGGATCAAACCCCTGCCCCTGAAGTTTGCCAGATCATGAAGGAGAAAAAATTGTGAATATTTTGATATTAGCCTCTTCCCTTCTCTTTTGGAATTCATTGTGACTCCTTCCCTACCCCATGGTATAACTGAGTCTCTCAGGAGGACTGAGTAAATGAGCCATGGATTTCTTTATGTCCTTTCCAACCACTGCAGCTCCCAAGATCTGAACTCGGTTTTGGGCCTTAAGCTCTCTAGAGGACATGGTGGTTTTGACTGAACAAGCATTTTCCTTCTCTCTGAATTAGTCTCATATGATGCTCATAGTTTTTATAACTGTGTGCTTCATTACCCTTAGCAATGCTGTAGGGAAAACTGTAGTTAAATAGATACCAAATTCTGTCTCCTTGGTGATAGTATTCAACATTTAAAAAAAAAAAAGAAAGATAGACTTGGATGGATCCACCTGTTTCCTGGTAAAGCTACTTCTCTCCGTGGGATGGTTTAGTTTATCATTTGGGACATTCTTAGGTCTAGGAAAACTGAGAATATCTGTTTCAGTCCCTTTGGAGTCAAAGGAAGAAGGAGACATCTGCAGATCAATTGCTAAGCCAGTATCTGAGATGCTTGGCCATTTCAGCGAAGGAAGACAAAGCCGTATCTCCAAGGAAAGCTTGTCTTCAGCGCTTCTAAAACTCTCTATATGATGTGACACATCTGGAAGACAAAATGCTTTGCGTTGTTACCTCATCTAGTATTTTCAGAACTGTTGATTTATCCCAACAAGTCCCCGTCACTTCAGAATGGTTCCATAATAAAATGGAATGAGTAATTTTCCATTTCTTCTCCATACCTGGAGATATCACCCAAGCTCAAATTCTGAAGCCTTCCATAGGAATGAAAAACAGTCATATCAGAAAACACACACAACACTTCCCACCTCGACTGCTTCTATTACCCGTCTTTTCCTTAACATGCTTTTAGACCAGAGCCTCTGAAGAACACAACCTGTGCCGACCTTTTGCTAATTACTCATGGTGCTTTCGCAATTTCACAGAAGCAAACACAAACACATCTTAAACCCAAACCCCAGCCAAGAATCCAGAACAAAGCTTGGTCTTAAGAAAAGTATCACATCTATAAATTTCAGCCTTGCCTACAAATCTTTGAAGGCTGGAACATTTGGTTGCATCCTTGACTATTTTATATTTATTTTTGTATATTTATGGTGATCTACAGAGTAGATTATTTTTCCTTTACATGATAATGACAGTCAGCATGTTTTCTCCCTTTGAAAGAGAGACATCACATCTGGGTATGTCACAGCCAGGAGAAAACCTTTTCCTGTTGCATCTGTGAGCACCCTGGAGTTCTACGTCTCCAGTTATTTCAATTTCTATGCTGGTTTCTCACAATTTCCTCAGAAAGAATGAGAGGTCAGTAGCACTGGTAGTTAATAATTTTCAAATCAAGAGGCAAATGCCCAGCAGCTCCTTATCTGAAATTCAGTAAACCATTGAAAAGATGGCTATTTGTCAGCGTTAAAGCAGGACCTCAGGACTAAAGGACCCACATTATGGTCCTGACTAATTGCTTCAGTGCTTATTATTTAAAGAACAGGCCTTGCTCCACAATCACCTGAAAATGATGGGAGTCTTTCCCCCGATTTCAATGGGCTTTGAGTCTTGCTGCAAAACAGTTGTGTATTCAGCTTAGATGTAATGTTGCCAGTAGAGATATTTTAATTTAACACATCTTAATAAAAATTAACATCTGTGTCATCATGGACTTGCATTGTTCTCTGGTTCTTCTTTGTGTCATCATTATTGGATTTTATAACAATAATAAGCCTGAGTCTTTAGTGATGTACTTCTGACAAATCCCATATTGTTCTAGTTGGTGCTAAGCCATGAAAAAGGAAGGGATTTGGCTGCTGCTGCTTGTCTGATGGCATCTGAACCAGCTGTCTGCTACTTGGCTTCTTAATTAATCATGTTGAGCTACCCTTATTCTGGAGGGTATGTAAATCCTCAGCAAATATTAATATGTATACCCTATCCGTAGCTAATTCCATCATCTTAAATTCTGCTCAGAAATATATATACATATTTTATACATCTGCATTAAACAGCAAGGACTGGAAAAGCAAAGAAACCCAGGATGGGGAAGCAGGAGAGGGCTTGAGCAAGACCAGGAGTATATCCTTCAGGAAAGCTAACAGAGGATTTTGAGATAAGAGGAAAAGGCCTTCCAACTTCCAGCAAAGACACAATCTGCCATTGAGCAATGCCTTTAGGTAGACAGAAACAGCATTTTGCCCATCCTTCTAGAATAAGCGGAGTTGTACCGAGGAAAATACCAGCCTCCATTCATTTTAGCTCCTAACTGGCTCAGCATGCAAGAGTGTGTTTTCTCACCACTTGGCTCCCGTGGGGCAACCCCTGGGAACGAGTTGCCACTCCTCACAGTTCAGTTCTCTGCAGTCACTGTTCCTGGAATTGTTTCCCAGTGACTGCCTGTCTGTGTCATTCGACACTGATGCTATCACGATGTAATTACCAGCAGCTGAGGGCAGAAAAGAGCAATGCCATTTCAACTGAGGTTCCCAACTACTTAAAAGAAAAAGAAGGGAACTAGAACCTGAACTTTCCCTACTAATAGACCTACTAATAAATATTTCTTATTACCTACTATTAATGAATCAATTGATAATGGCACCATACCACATACAGAGTGAAAGCTTGACCCTCATCCCTCTGGAAAAAAGAACAGGAAAAATGTTACTAACAGCTCCAAAAGAGGGGCATTGCTTAAGGTCACATAGGACATTTGCAATAAGATGGAGGATTGAATTTAGACTGGGAGATTAAGTTAATTTTTATTCCTATTCAAACAACAGGTTAGGATTGTCTTTGGGGTTTTTTTGGTTTTGTTTTTCTTTTGTTTTAAATTATGGATCTTTAAAGATTTTTCTGCCAGAGCTGAAGACACCTGCTTATTGACTGTGGGCTTGAGTTATATCTCATGTCTTTGGTTTTGTCTTTGGGGTTTTTTGGTTTTGTTTTTCCTTTGGTTTAAATTTTACATCTTTAAACATTTTATCTGCTATAGGTGAAGACACCTACAAATTGACTGTAGGCTTGAGTTATATTGCATAGACTCCTTCCTGGCAATCAGTGGGCCATCAGGAATCTGCAAACTCCAACTTGAAAAGCCCTGAAGTAGGATTTCCTCTCCTCTGCTGATCCCTAGGGGTTACGGGGAATCCTTAGGGTATCATTCCAGTTAAGTAATCCCTTTAAAAATAGCTGTTGTAGGAAGCATGAAAATATTTGTGGAGGTAAGCCTGAGCTTTGGAAGCAGCAACAGTGCTTGGAGACCAGGCAGAGATGACCAAGGCGAACACAGCAGGAAGTCTTAGCTAAGCAAGCACCAATTCACACCTGTTGCCTGCAGTCTATTCACAGGAGCTAATAATAAAAAGTTTGCGTTTCAATGGAGCCCTTCATCCCTTGTGATCCCAAAGCACTCAGCAAATTACACACCCAAAGGTCATATCAACTGGTGCTGAAATCCAGCCTGTCCTGGCCATAACAATAGGAAGGAGGAAAGTACGTCCAAGGACAACAGGGTAAATTCTCACTTATATGAAATATGTCTGGTGCTTTTCAAGGTCCATCCGGAGCAATCAGGAATTAGGATTGTAAAGCAGTCCAAAATATAACAGCCCACTGCAGTATGCTGATATTCCCTTGTTTTAACTCTTAGAAGAAAGAAAAGAGAAGGAAAAAGCCCGGGGAGAGGGGAAAGGGCTACACGGAACTAATGACACTATTTCAATTCAGTGTTATGGTTCCACAGAGTCTACACATTTTAAATCTGCTGCTTAGCCTGTTAAGCCATCCCCTCTAACATGCCCTTTCTGTGGATTAGATGTGCTGTTTATTCATTGTTTCAAGGCAATGAAATGACTCATACTGAGTCTGTTCCCAGGAAATCTTGCCAGGTGAGGGAGGGTGACATTTACTAGGGGACCTATTAATTGGAATCTACCATAATAGTACAAACAAAACAGAAAACTCAAGTTCTTCTGCATGGTCCAAACCTTATCATTCCATCTCTGGGCAGGTCTGCATATCTCTGGGCAAGGCACAATGAATCTGTTCCACTGGGCAACCCCGAACAATCCTCTTTCACAGGTCTTGTACCTTAAATCAAGACAATAAAAGGCCAAAGGAATTCTGAAATGGCATATTCAATGACCCTGGCAGGGGTAGGGGGAAGACGTAATCTTCTACATTCTCCCAGTATACAAAGCCAACACTCGTACCTTACAACCAGCTAGACACCTTTGCTGATTGGGAATAACTCTATCAGAAGACAATGTACATCCTTGTAGCTCCAGCTGCTGTCAGGCAACTACTTGATGCATGTATCCTACTATTTCTGCTTTGCAGATGGTTTTCTTATGTCACCTGGTCCAAGACATATCCATGGAGTGACGTAAGGGGGTGGCAGCTGGAGATCCAGCTAACATGGTTCCAAGGTGGAGAGGTGCTCTTAGGTCTGCTGGCTTCTCTTCCCTTTTCTCACTCCATGAGAGTTTAATCCCCAAGATTAACATCTGAAAATAGTAAGAAATGTGTCAGTCACTAAGTTACATGCCCGAGTGGTCCTGAAAATTAAAGCAGATCCAGTGAATAGTCTTTTGGAGGTGATTCATTTGCTTCAATATAGGTTTTCAGTGCTAGACATCCACCCATGAGCTTTAGAGTATCTTGCTTGGTTTCTATTTATGATTTCAGAGGTGATTTCAGAGGCACCTTCCACAGATTCCGTGGTCATACCTGCCTGCCCAGAAAGATGCTTCAGCTGCCCTAGAGTGTCTCAAATACACTAGAAACCTGTACTCAGGTACCTGCACCATACTTCAGGTGAGCTGAATCACCCTTTGGACTCTGGAAACAACTCAGTTGCCCTAACATTGGAGCCTCCCTCATGCTCTTAACAATGGTCATGGTTGTCCCACTTAGCCTACAATTGTTGCTCCAAGGGGCATAAGGTTTCCAATAAATCCTATTTCCTCTCTGCTACCCACAGATGGATGTCCTGAATACACTAGGGTGTCTCATGTAACATTAGGTCCTTACCTGTGGGCAGCAAAATTGAGTCTCCTGTTGACAAGCTTGACTGCCTCTTCATTGACTGTGGTGGGAGGTTAGACACCAGTAATGCATTTACACTCCTACATTTAGATGTCTAAATTTAAGTTTATCATTCTAAAGCCAAATGCCTTCCCCATCTGACTTGAGAATTTGCAGTTCTAGCTGTTCTTCCTGTCTTATTTTCCTGTGTTCTCACTTACCGATGGGCTCTCTGATAAACTCTGATAAAGTTTTTATCAGTTTTACTTATTTGGATTCTCGCAGGTGCCAGTAAAATTAATAATTGGAAGGAAAGGGAATATGCAGCAGAGCTAAAAATGAATACGGTTGTATGTAATTATGCAGGGCATGATAGAGGGGGAAAGACAAAAATCAATGCAGGGAGGGAGGTCCCAGGGCTTTGCAGGATGTTTAAGTCAATAGTATTTGCCACTATAGGGAAAAAAAAAAAAGAAAAAAGAAAAAAGAAAAAAAGTTCCCTTCTGCCATCTGGTAGCAAACTACAAAGCATACCGATGCTAAAAGCCAACTTCCATCTCAAACTGCACTTCACTTTGCAGCCAAAACCACAGGGGGAAAAATAAAATCCTGCTCCCAAAGCTCAAGGCTTCTTTTACTCATCCATCAGATCTTCGGAAGTTATCTGTTTCTTACCTAAATTAACATGGTTATGTCCCTGCTCCATCCCTTTGCCCTCGCCTTATTCCCAAGCTGCAAATGCACCTTAGGAGAGACAGACAAGTGAAAGTGAGTGAATCCATCCCAGACAGAACTGGGCAGAGCAACAAGCTTTCTGGAATTAAAGTGAGACAGCTTCTGAGGTCAGCAAGGACTTTACCAGCTAATGTGGCTGCTCTGAATCAATCTCAGCCCAGCAAGAAAAGAGAAGGTGGCAGTTTTTTCAACATAAGGCAGATTGGGACATCAGTTTGGTCCCAACCATGCCCTGCACAGAAGCAAAGCCTTCATCTTTCCTCTGCACTCCAGAGCAGACATCAACCTTTTGTCCATAAAGGGGTGATGTTCCTATCAAGCAGTGGTTCTCAAGGTGTCACAGGTTCATGAAGGACTAGCCCAGGGACCATGGGGTGCCTGTGTCTGTTCTGATGGGCATGTAGGTCTTTGCATGCTGGAGAAAAGAGAATGTGTGAGATCTGCTGAATTTTACAGGAGAGCAGGGAGAACTCATCTCCTGGTAGCTGAGGAAAATCACGGGTGTGATTCACCTGAGCAAGTTACAGATAGATCAGAACTGGCGTATTTCAGACAGCAGTTCTGGGATACAGCCCAGAGAAATGGTTCATTCTCCCCCTTCACTGGAAAGGGCTGAAGGAGTTCAGATGGACACCAGTATAGCAAACATCAGACGGAACCCAGTTGGCAATCTGGGTTGGACCATGACTGTGAGGGCCTTGAGAAAAGAAGTGGTAATCATAAGAATAGCCTTGATGAGGTCACATCAACTTGTCCATCTCCTCAAAGCCAGGGATGGGGTGCCCAGTGTTTTTCATTCTAACAAAAGGAATTGGCTCCTCCTCACCTGAAATGTAACGCTGAAACAAACCTACTGTGCAATAGCATATAAGTAACATTACAGGCAACATGCCAAAAATAATAATGACAAAGTTTATGCTATTTTTTCCCCCTTACTCCTTATTACTGTTGAAAGCAAGCCAGAGATGTATTCCACTTGCCATTTAGTGGGGGGGGATTTGTAAGATTTTATTTTTATTTTCAATCTGGGAAATGTTTTGAGCTAGGGAGCACAAGTTTAGGCTCTCATAAGCCACATCAGGCCTCTAAATAAAATGCCTTATTTTGTCTTCTTCATTTAGCTTTGCCATATGTCCCTAGTCATAAGGAGGAGTTTGTTACCATAGAACATGTACAAATACTGAGATCTTTCTCTGCTCTCCCTTCCAAGCTCCATGTCCAAGAAACCATGAAGGACCTGAGATGAATGTAGATGACAGGGTGAATTCTGTTCCCACCATCAGATCAATGATCAAGAGAAAAATGTCCAGTGAACCTTCTGCATGCACAGTCATGTAGGGGTTTGGCTTTATGCCTCAAATGAATAGTTTTTCTAGAATATTGCTTTCCTATAGAATCAGGCAGAAAACTAAAACCCTAGGGCTTCCAGGACTCCATCCTACAAGCCACTAGTTTTCTTTGGAGGCTTCCCAGCCTTGATGAAACAAATTACTAACCTTATGAGAACTGATGAAACTCCAGCCAACTGTAGGAAGTTACGACAACAGCCTTCTATCAAAGCGAGCTGCTTTTTTAGGGAGTGCATTAATGAGTAAAGTGTCTTTAGGCTGTTGAGGCTGTGCGGTTAAGCATCACTTACCTTCTTGGTTTTAGCCAAAACACACCCTCATTTTGTGGAGACGCAAGGGCAGCTCTCCCACTCTGTGCCATGGGTAAGTACTGGTGCCAGCAACATGAGCCGAGGAGTTGGCGTTGTGCTCCCACATCATAGGGATTCATTTGGCTGTTGCCAAGTGAGAAAGTGGTGTGTACCCACACAGACGTGAAAAGCTTGAATTAGTAGCTCTCTGCCATGCACTGAAGTGGAAAACACACTGATATTTTAAGGGAAGAAGTCTCTGCATCGCTAATAACCCTTTCACTAAGGCTAAGTGGCCAGCCAAAGAAATGATGGCTTTTTTTCTTTCAGGCTTTGATAGAAAGTGCCAATCTGGGGAAAGAGAGGGTCTATCAGCAGTGACAGAGAGAATCTGAGTGGAGTAAAATATCTCCAAGCAACTCTTTTTTTTTTTTTTATCCCCAGAGTAAATAGGAGGTTTTTAGATGAGCTCTGGGTTGTATTTAAACTCTGACTTTGCCTCTAGTACTGGATGCTACAGTAGACAGGTAGTTTTAATAGCACAGAAAGCCCTGTGCATGTTCAGGAGCTTTGTGTGTGCATATGTCCGTGTTTTATGAAGGATGAAAGGTGAGTGGGACAGAGGGGAAGAGAAAAAGGACAAGGCAGGAGACAGAATTAGTGTGGACCATGGAATGTCTAAAGCATCACCTGCCCAAACTACCACATTCCTCCCTGAAATGCTGGCCAAGCAGCCCAGGAGGGTAGAATAATTGAAAAGCAATAGTGGGATGGTCTTTAGATGAGTTTTTAATCTCTCCACAAAAGCTAATAAAATCTGAATGGCCCTCCTGGGGCCGCGTTTTATTGCCACAAATTCCCATTACATCCCTGGGAGAAGTAGCTCACACATTAAAGTTCCTTGTGAGTCCCTGTAAAAACAAATTCCTTCAGCCACCTCCTCACAGCTGCCAAAAACACCCATTTCCCCAGCAATTCCCCACCTTTTGGTCTCCATGCCAAAGCACAGTAGCCACACTTGGCAAGAGAGCCACACGGCTCCACCAAAATAGAAGAGTGGTATTTGTGGCCTCCTTCCTGCAGCCTTTATGGCTAATAAAGATATATGACATGTTATTTCTTAGGTAAACTTCCATGTTGTGAAACATATAGAGTTCTCCTAAAGCAAATCTTCATGAAATGATCTGCTTTACCTATCGTTGTAATGACAATGCATCAGCGTCCTCCCTGCTCCGCCTTCCTCCTTGCTGATATCAAAACCTTGGGACTAAGTTTTATGCTTCTTCCCCTCCTTCAATTTTTTTAGTGTCTGAAAGTGATGATTGAACTCAGGTGACCCATAATAAAAGAGAACAACTAGCTTTGTGCATTGTCATGGGCCACTGGCATTATCTGAGATGCTCTTCATTTTCACCCACTTCATATAAATGGGAATATAACTAAATAGTCATACCACAACTTTTCAGCATCTTGAAGAAATGATAGAAATTTAACAGGTTGTTCTCATTAGCGGATAAGAACATATTGCTATTGCTGTTGTTACTGTTATGGTTGTAGCTATGGTTATTGTTATTAATTTCTAATAATGAGTATAATGCTGACCTACTTTAGTGTGGGGAGATTAAGAGCCTATTTCTGGGAAAATTCAGAACTATACACTGGTTGCCTTCACAGCTGAGTATTTAATTCAGCAGCTAATTTATTCGGATGTTGTTCTATTCTAAAAAGATTAAAGGTATTATACCTTTATATTATTCGCTGTTTACTATTTATTCCTTATATTGTTATCACATTACCTCTCAAGGTAAGGGAATGGTGCCAATGAGTTGCACTTCCCTTGCATACTGTTGCTGAGATACCAGAAATATAAATCCAGACTACCTTTATTTATGTCATCATTTAAAAAGAAAATCACATCATTTCACCAAAATGGGCAGGTTATAGAAAATTAAAAATAAAAAAAATTAAAAAAAAATTTAAAAAAGTCAAAATAAAAAGAGGGTTAGAGTTTGTGACCATAAACTTTCTCCATAGTTTAGGGCTCCTTATTATCACCATGGCCAATACTATGTCCTTTTGAGGTCAGTTCATCAGTGGTTGCACCATTGATGCTGCTCTTTACCTTCCTTCATCATCTCCCCTTTATGTGTTGCCTATAGTAGAAAGTGTTTCTGATCTGAAAGATCTGTCAAATACACTGTTTTAAGCTTTGGTACAAATATCCCTATGGGATGACTTATCAAACCCAAGACACATTTATATAAGAGACTGACTGCAATTTTACTAGGCACATCTATTAATTACAAGAGAACTAAACAGCACCAGCTTGCCCTGCACACCACGGGGAGTTCAGTTAGAGCTAACTAGAAAAATATTTTATAGCTGAAATATAGAATTTGATTTCAGGCTGAAGACTGTGCCTTTCTGGAGCAGTATCCGAAGACCTCACGGGAAACCTTTGGCATTTGTGATGGCCCTGGTCAGCTACGTTTAAGCTGCTGAATCAAAGCCATGATTTCCTTGGAGCTCAAATATAAACTAAGACTGGACTCAGATTGGTCACCATAGATCTCTAGTGCCAGTTGAAAAGCCTGAGCATAACAGAAACTTTCATAGGACTAACATGATAAATGACCTTCAGGCAAACTGTTCCAGTTGGAGCAGCAGCTGAAGGCCAGATGCAATCCCCCATGGCATCTTCATGCAGATCCCAAAATTTAGCTTTCTTTACCTATGAGCTGAACTTCTGTGTTTAGATGAAGCTAATCCTACCCCATACGAAGCATAAAAAATCAAATCCTGTAAACTACTCTTGATCAAGCCAGACTCGGGACCTATTCTTAGTTGGGCCTTTGTGCAAATTGGTATGTTGTTATTTAGGTTTAAAAAACTTCCGTCAGCCATGCTGCTAATCTCTATGGTCTATGAGTGGAACAAATCTGATTCAAAGAACCTTTCAATTTCCAAAGGTCATCTTTAATCTTGACTTGATAAATATATATTTTAGAACAGGCACATTCCTGATATTTTAGGTGGAGGAAGGAGAAAATAGGATAAGAAAGTGGAATGGCCCAGTACAGCTTATGAAAAAAAGTAGACGGAGGCCAAATCCATTTCCATGGAAATGTCAGGCAAAAGTCCAAGGATAGAAGACAATCATTTGAACAGGTAAAGATGTGTTGCATGATCCATAGACGTGAGCATGGACAACATGAAGTAGATGAATTTCATGACAGCCTGGCACAGGCACACAAGTATAGGTAAGACTTTAAAAGCTGCTAGTTTTGAACAGGGAAGAACACCAAGAAGAGAGGACTCATATAAAGGTTATGTAATACTGGGGTCTTTTGAGCTGAAAAAAAAAGATTTTTCAGAGTTCTTGCGTCAAAATATTTGATATTTAAAAAAGATGGTCAGGGATCAGTGAAATCAAGTTCTCTTACATGGGGAAAATTATTATCAAAATTTATCACGCAGGAATTCTAGCTCTGATTCGTATCAATACAATTGTTTATACACTCGTGATAATTTTGCTCTAAAAAAATTTAAAATGGTCAAACATTGTGAAGACCATTTCAGTTTTCTTTCATTTTTCTTTTTCATGTCAAAAACATAAATTCCACATGCAGTCACTTTGAAATAGCTTTTCAGTATTCATCTTTCAGGAGAAGTGTGTTGGCTATTTTCTTACTAAACACTGTGTCAATGTATGCTTAAGCAGTGATAAAAACAGGCTGATGCTAAACTCTAGAAAACCATGAAGACTGTTATTGCTATTGTGGCATGTTTAGCAGTGAAGAAGGCAGTGACATAATCAGCCTGTGGGGAACCAGAGTAATATCTGCTCCAGGAAAAGAAAGGAACAACTGATAAAACTCAATAGAAAGAAACTGAGAGTAAGAATGTGCCTGATACTGGTGAATATGATTTTATGGATACAACCTCAGGTCAACAAAAATCAGCTTCATTCACTGAGAAGATTTGATGAAAGAGACCTTTGACTTAGTGCTTCAGAGTCTGTTTATTATTTGAGAAGTGGTTTCTCAGTAGGAGGAAAAGTGCAAGTGTTTTCCCTCTGGGATTGATACCTTTCCTTTCCAGTGACCAGATATTTTATTATTTTTTTTAAGTCTGGGGAAAAATAAACAAAAGGGAAACATGATACCACTTTTCTAATCTGGAGACAGTAGCATATAAAGAAAACAAACCAACCTCCCTGCCCATTAAGAACAGGATAAGAGACCTTGGTCGTAAACTTCAGTCAGAGAGAGTCAATTTAGCAATGGGGTGATTGGGGGTGGACAATGCCAATGGAATTTTTTAATCATAAAAAGAATGAAACAGTGGAGCAGACAGTCACGAGTAGGTCTGTGGACATTTATTGGTTGTCAGTGCTAATTTAACTGTTCCTTTCTCAAGAGACAAAGTAAAAGGCTTCTTGAAATTCCCTTGAGCCGTGTTTTCTCGGATACTTTCATTTGCATGTAACCCACAGAAATAGCAGAAGAGTAAACTCTGTAAAAAGAACTTAACTTGCTGGAGGATACATTTGAAAAAGCAGCTGTCACAGAGAAACCATCACCAAATCAAGATCTTTGCCACTGACGCTCTTGAGAGACTTTCACAGGCTCATGAGCTTGCAGGGCTCTCAGAAGGGAATTGAAAATAAACTGAAAAGAAGTCTACCACTTAATTCAGGAAGATAACGTAGTTAATGGCAGAATTCATATCAATAGGCAGGTGTATGCAGTTAGAGTCTTCAGTCCTTAAAAAGAGTAGATATGTCTATAGAGCCCTTGGGGTAACTGTCCCCAGAGCAGACAAAGCTCTCTCTCCAGCCCATCACCTACCCACATTTTGGGGTACCTGCACTTCTTCATGGGATTTGAGGCATACTGAAGTCTCATAGAAAAGAAAGCAGGTGAGTTTGGACTCAGGGAGCCTGAAACCTATAGCTGACACAGCTGGGAAACATTGCTCCTTGTTAAGACCTTGTTGTGTGCAATGTCCTGCTCCTTGTTTTGAAGGCAGAGTATGTCCTTTCCTTTCTACATCTGCCAGCCCTGAGGTTCAGGCCTCCAAACCAAAGTTCGCCCTTCCAGGTAATTTTTTTGCAAGGATTTGTTTTTATACATGATTTCACATCTCAGGCAAAGCCACATTCTTGCCCTTGTCCTCTGGTAACCACAGGCAGCATTACCTCAGGACATCAGCTTATAAATTTCAACAAGTGAACAAATATAAATACCTCAGATGACATCATATCCTCTAAAACAAGAGACGTCCGTAGAATAACAGGAGGTGAAAGGAGAAAAGGAGAGTCTGCAATAATAAGAAAAAAACAAACCCTGAGGGCCTGTCTGCAAGAGGACGCTGGGGCATAATATGAGGTAGCTGAAAATTGTAAGGCTGGGCCTGATGTGAGCATGAAGAAGGCAGCAAGAAAGTGGAAGTGGGAACGGTCAGAGTCTGATGAGCATGGGAAGTGGTTAGAGGACAGCAAATGATGTTACTGAGAAGGGGCACGGCATGATGTGAATCGCATTCCAGCAGCGCTAACTGAGCTGTTCAGATCCTTTTCCTGCATGTGGGATCCTTCTGTGGTTCTCACCAGAAAGCAGAGCCAGGCTGGTGCCTGTTAACCCTGTGCCACAGCTACATATCCTCCCCTATCCTGTGCAGATAGGGACCCCCAAACACCAATGGTGTAAATCCTCTGAAATGTGGTCACTAGGACCATGACTTAGTCATTCTGTGGTCATACAGTGAAGAGAAATAAGCACTTCCAAAATGTGCTTCATGCTTTCCTGAGAGGTTCAAAATAAGTGAGGTGCCCTGCTGTCAGTGAAAGCCTATCCAACTCTTGGTGGCAATGAGTTTGATCAGGCCATTGGCTTGAGCGTCTTGATCAAGTGGGATGAATTTGGGCTCGTGAATTTGTGTTAGGGTGGTGATTTTCTACATTTATTTGTATAAAAAAAAAAAAAANAAAAAAAAAAAAGAAAAGAAGAAATATTCAAAGGAAAAGATCGGTACTGCTGTGTGGTAGCTGTTGTGTGCCTTGGCCATGCTTTGAGATGCTTCATCGTAGACTGCATGCACATTGGCAGGCATGTGGCTGTTGCTGAGATGGGCACAGTCTGCAGCTAAATAAAGCCTTGTGGCTTATCTCAGGTTCTGACTGTGAGCCAGGGAATTTTGTGTCTTTCTAAAAAAAAGGCTGGATAGTTCATGCTTTTTCTTTTTTTTTTCCATTGCCACAAAACCGTGAAATGGGTCATGTGGCACTCCCAGTGGGTTATGGTAACTCCAGACCTTGTCGTGTCTTTTTGAAACTGGAGCTATCAAAGATCGAGGGGGAAATCTCCTAGAGGTCATCTAGACCTTGCTTTCTCCCCGTACTTGTAACCAGAGGGTCAAGCAGTGGGAGAGCATTTCAACTAGCTCTGAATAGTTTCATGTTTATCCAGTTAAAAACCTTCTGGGACCTCAGGTAGACAATTTTCTGCCATTTTAGCTTAGATATTTATGTCCAGTGCCGAGTTACACTGCAAGGATCTATCTTCTCTGGATAAGTGCTCACCACCACCACTTTTTTTCATCTTTGAGATATGTAGGTGTATATACTTATATACACACATGAATACCATTCCCTCAGTTTATGTGCCATCCCTCTAAAATGTCCACTGAGCTCATTTCATCCATAACTTTGGGCTCCATCTGTCCTAACAGTGTTTCAGGGCGGGAGAGCTGGTGTGTGTGGTGTTGAACTGTGCAATGTTGCATCTGGAGCTCTAGAAAGAAAATTAGTGTTATTCTGGCTGAAACGAGAATGATATGTAGGAAGGGGCGGAGAAAGAAGAGCGTCTCAGGTGGCTCCAATCAGGAAGAACCCAATTCATTAAAACCATCAACATTAATCAGGTGAAGTGTAGGCAGTACTCTGAAGAAGACTGTCCACAGATTGTTTACGGAGTGATAAACTAATGGGAAGAAAGGCCTGAAATCAATCTCTAGGGATTATCCGACTCGTCTTTTTAACTGAAGAAAGCTGTAAGGTGTGGATTGTGTACACGGTCCTACAGACCTTAGAGAGCGCTTCCAGTGAGAACTAGTCCAAGGAACAGAGATTTCACATGCTGTGATGTGTGCATGCTCCAGATAAGCAGGGACTACAGGGCCACTACACCCAAGTTGCCAGAGGTCTTGAGGATCTGAGAAATTATGACACTGGTTTCTTGATTGGAATTAAGAATTAATTAGAATTTGCTTAACTACTTAGCAATACTATTGGGATTTTTAAAATTTTTTGTTCTGATTTGTAATATTTCACGGGATGTATTTTCAAGCCTTTCTCACAACAAAATATAAAAACATAGCTTTTTAAAAAAATCACATAATTCTAGAAACTAAAACTTAATGAAAAATATAAAATATATTTTGTACTTTTCATAAGTTTATGAGTGTTAATAGGAGGTCAGGCTTGGAAAATACAGTATACACATGTACTAGATAGGCACAGGAAAAGAAACACTGTTTGAAGCAGAACTAGGTGTGGGGAGATGAAAAATGACAGAAGGAAAAATGAGACTGATGATTAGGATATATTTCCTGAAAATCACAACTACCAGATGACTGAGAGTTTCCCAAGGGAAAGGGTGGGAAATCTCTTCCCTTTAACTTTTAATATTGGATAAAGCCCTGAGGAACAATATCACGGAATCCACTATCATGAATGCCAGCTCAGGTTATCACTTTTTGCCTGGAAATAATTTGCCCAAACGATATGCTATGTGTTGAATTTTACCCTTTGAACAATGGTTTTCCCAGCTTGCATAAGAGCATTTGAGCAGCTCCAGCCACCTAATCCTCTAAAGACATTTGTTCCAAGTGTTGGGCAATTAAAATCCATCCAATAAATATCTTGCTGAAAGAAATGAAAGTTTTGGTCAAACAATTTGCTGGGACATAGTGTTTTGACACTCTGCTCTGTAAACAGCTTTAGAGTATCACTTTAAAATGTTTTAATAACAATGTTAATAATATTAACAGTCTCTTTACTTTGTCACTCTTAAACTGCATTATCTCCCCGAGGTGAACCTAATTAGAAGCTGCCAGGTTGCTAAAGACACCAAACCTGATAGAGAGGTTTAGCCTCTTAAAGACTGCATTTTGCATTACGCTTTTTATTAATATTATCTGTGTCCAAACTCCTGCTTCCCCTTCTCTGGGAAAAGCCATGCTTTTAAAAAGGTCAGCTGGAGAGAATAAATGGCTTCTTATTAAATGCAAACCTTATGGATTCTCATTTCTGCTATATAATGGCTTGCCTGTCATGATGAAGTGGAATTAAATATTTTACAAGGGAGAAGAAGTTAACTCTTCTCGGATGGCGAACAACAAATGTGTCCTGCACTAGACACAGAGGCAGTGAATGCTGTTAAAAAGCTCTGCTGATTCTAACTGAAATTAGTGGCGTTGGATTTCTTTTTTGAGTTCCTTTTTCCATTATTATGTGAAACAGAGTAGCTTGTGGGAATCCCATCAAGATGGTAACCACGCTGTCTTCTGTGATGCATAATTAGAAACATTCCCTTTCTCTGACACTTTACAGAGGGAGTCATCTCTTTTTCGGGATGTCTACAAATTAACCGTCTGTATAATGAATATATTGTGTTGTGTAATCCTTTATTCTCCCTTCAGTAGTCCATGAAGAAGTAGGTAACTTTGGAGGGCACTTCATTCATATTGAAGCCCAAGATTCTCTACATATGTTTTTAGGGCTGCTGGGTGGGTTCGTTTGAGGTATAAGAAGCCCTTGGAATAAAGCCTGGAATTAAGACCTCCCTCTTCTGAGGAGAACCTGAAAAGACTGATGGGTTATTTTTTCTGTTCAACTGCTTCTCCATCCTGACCCATCTTTAAATGTCAGTTTGACCTGACCTTCCAGGCTAAAACCAGAAGCAGTGACAGGGCTTTTCACTATCTGCTGTAGCCTGTATTTTGGTGGTTTCACTTTAGGCTAAGTGAACTAAGAGGACCAGAGCACTGGTTCAAGCTTGTCCACTGTCACCCATACCATAATTCCCGATAGGCAGGACAACCCACTGCCTCCAGCAAGGAGAGACTTTAGCTGTATAAATACAGACCATTGTGTTCTTCTCGCCCCGTGGTCTACAGGACAGGACCTGGTCTCCTTTAGTTAGAGGCAGCCAAGTGGGTGAGGGTTCTTTTCAGGCAAAGGAAGTTTTGGGTCCATCTTACTCCTGAAGTTCAATATCGTTGTTTGAATGCTTTCTGCCAGATAAGGCCTTACAAAGGTTGATTCTTGGCTGCCAGTGACAGAGCAGATCAAGATGTTATAAAACCTTGTAATAGTTTATCAAAACTGGCAAATTAACAACCTACAATCTACTCAAATCTCTTTCTGAAATACTTCTGTCTAATCTCTGATTCATCATCTCTATCTAAGCAGTTAATTAGCCCTACCTAATAATCACCCTTCCAATCTTAACCATCAGAAAATTTCCAGTTTGAACTTAACAGTTAGATTGGCTCAGTGGGGAATAACAAAAAAGATCAGAATCTCCAGAATTTCCCACCATCAAAAAATAGGTGGGATGTATTATCAGCTGAAAGTGTCCACCCTGTGTCCAGAGAGTGCCAGCTGAAGGCTTAACCAGCCACCTAATACTCAGATACCTAAAGTTAGATACAATGAAAAATCTCCTCAATAGCTTAGAACTCCCTTTGTCATTGAATTGCATCCAAGTTTTCCCCCCAGGGTTGTCTCCAGTTTTTCAAGATCCTATCCTTTCCTCCAACATACTCACAACTCCTGTCAACACATGGCTGATTTTGGGGACTTTGAATGCTGAATTTCATTCTTCAGGGCAATCAGCACATCCAACCTGCTAGAGGGAGGAGGTGTTAATTCCCAAATTTGATTTATAAAAGACAAAGGTCTCCTACAACTGCTGTTCCCAGAAGGTTTTGCTTTAGCTCAGGCTGTAAAGATTCTGTTATTCAGTTTTAAAAATCTCCACCTGAATGAGTAATGGTGGCCTCTGTTTGGTCTCTCCACATACATTTTGCAATATAGTTCTGCTCTCTAGAGGATTTACAAAACTCTCCTGAGTGCATCCGCTGCCTCCCCCACAAGGGAGGGGAGGATTTAGGCCATATTGCGTCTCAGTAGTTCCCACACCACTTTCTCTGCATCAGTGCTTGCACCCACCCACAGCACTGGGCACCCTTGTGATTTTCATGAGGTCTCATTCATAACACCATAGAATTGCTTGAGTTGGAAGGGACCTTGAAGATCATCCAGTTCCAACCCCCCTGCCCTAGGTAGGGACACCTCCTACCAGACCAGGTTGCTCAAATCCTCATCCAGCCTGGATTTGAAAACCTCCAGGGATGGGACAGGTATGGACACCCTTCTTGAGGTTTCAAAAAGAAGCTATTTCCTGCTATAATGTCAGAAACAAGGACTTTATACTTCTCAAAAGCCAATTTATTCCCTAGCATATCCACAATCTTATTTTTTAGCACCTCAGAAACAAGGGTAAACTGTTGCTCTTTAAATATCACTGAAGTTCAGTTTCACACTAACAACAACTATATGGAATATAACATTCTTGCTGTCCTTTGATTTTGCTTCTTTACAAGTAAAAGCTTCCAAATCCAACGTTATGCCAGTCACAAAATATTGAGCCTGAAAATTAATAGTAGTGGGAGACTGTGTGTTGCCTCCCCCTCTTACCTAAATATCATTATCTTTTATTTATGGCCCCTTTGAATCTGTAAGACCTGAGGGATAGTTTTTTTCTTGTTTATTCTACATGTTCTGTGTGTTGTTTTTTAAGTTCTGTCATGTCCCATATAATTGTAAGCTCTCTCCTGAGGATCTGTGGTCTGTTTTCATACAATTTCCCATTATTTTTGGTCAATGTATGTATTTATACATTTTGCTGGGTTTTTTTTTCCCCTGCAAAACTAACAGCATAACAAAAACTCTGCCATGTGAAGCACTTAGTTGGCATCTTCTCTGAAATTCACACTAAGTGTAAATTTCTTTTTCGAGCCAGAATAAAGCATCTAAAAAGTTGCTTGTGAAGAAAGGAATTAACACTTCATATATTTTTTTGCTTTGTGCATGTCTTTCTATTGATATTCAGGACAGTCCTGATCAGAGGAGAGCTTTGATTCATTTGTTAGACATTTCAGTTTGCTGTTCAGTTTCTCAGACTAAGGTCACTGCTGCCATTTGAGGTGGTTGAGGGCACCCTGTCTCATACTGCTGTGGATGGATCTCCTCTCAATCCAGTAATTGCCATCCTCCTCTGGATGTCAGGTACCCTGTTGTGCCTCAGATTGTACTAGATGTTGAGCAAAATCTCTCTCACTCCTACCAAATTACGAAGAGGGGTTCATCTTGGCCTGCTGCAAGCACCTACCTTTGGCTCAGCTGGATCTCTTTTCAACTCCACCAACCAGATTCGTTGATTCTACTGATTATCATGTAAGTTTGGATGCCTGCTCACATGGAAACACCTATATATACATACATTTACACATATAAATCTTGGCATCTTAATCTGCAAAGCAAATCCCACCCAAGTATTGTACCTGTACTGCTCAGCTCCCACATAAGACTCTATAGGCAGAGATAAATTTCACCTCAAATGAACAGGTTGCTGTCAGATTTAATAAGTAACCACTTAATTGTGTATTTCAGTGGCTATTTTGGCTTCCAGTGGTTCCTTCTAGACATCTGGGCCCAGGTCCTTTTCTGGTATAAATGAGTAAACTATTGATTGTAACTACAGTCTGAATAATTTAGGACAGCTGAAGTTCAGGCTCACTTTCACCCTAAATAAAAAGATCTCTGCTTCACCACAGGTGACAGAATGAGAAGATCCCATGATTGGTTTACCTTTCTGAAATGTTCTGGGGTGAAGGTTTTATTCTCTTCTGTATGATGGAAGGATCCCTGACACTGGTAGTAATCAAACACTCTCACAGAGGCTTAAGAACCTGCCAGGGAAGATGTATTAAGAAAGTATGTCCTCGTTTATAGGTGAAATTTCCTTTCTCAAATTGGATTCTCCCCTCTTCTTGACTGGGTTATGAACTTAACAGCACATTTAAAGCTTCAAAAATTGTATGATTTAGGAAGGGAAAGAGCAGTCAAAAGGCTTAACTTGTAAGAAAAAAGCCCCATACTCCTGAAAGCTGCTCTGGAGCAGCAGAGTGAAAAAAAACCACCCCAAAACATCAAAATAATACTCAAATTGAAACACAGTTTCATCTGCCTTCCTAACTTTCCTCAAGTTCACCCAGGACTGCATCTTCTCAGCCTTTTGGAGAAGACTAGACATAATCTTACGCTCACAAAGGCAGGTTAGATGCCTTGACCAAGGCTGCCCAGGAAACCTGTGGCAGAGCTGGGATTTGAAGAAGTCCAGTCACTTTTGAGTCCAGCCCCTTAACCACAGGGCTCTCAGCAGTGTTAGCCACAACAGCTTGGCTCTGCAATTGTAGGAATTTGCCTGTAGAAGAAGGAAGGGAGAAGGAAGCAGTATGGGGGAAGGAAACAGAAAGAAACCATAGGTATATTTTTTTTCTCTTTTTTTTTCTTTTTTTTTTTAAGCTGAGAGAGAAATCCGTAGCTTGCAGAACAATACATTCTGAGTCATTAAAAAGCAGCCAAGGTTGATGTTGTCAGGCACTGTGGTCATTTACGGACTCGGAGCCAGAATACAATGCTGGCAAAGGGTTTTATTGTTTCCTGTGCTTGCTGGCTTGGCTCTCGTAAACATGCCATTCGAGGCAGCATGATAGTTACGTGTTATTAAGTGGCAGGTCTGTGTTTATGAGCATGGTCAGGATTCCAGACTCGGAGCAAACTTAGGGTTTAGAGAGGTTCATGGTTCATCTTGTTGAGTATTTGTGGATGGAACCTGCTTCAGATGGCTTGACAGCTCACCGTCCTGTTCCACCCTTTCAGCCTCATACTGCTGAGTCTAAACCTTTTTTTGTTTGAAGGAACTTTGACTGGAGTGCAGAAATCTGTTTCCTGACAGGTGATAATTCACTGACATCATTAGAATTGGAGCCAGGCTTCCCGTAGTGAAGAGGCAAAAGAGGTGATGCGTTGGAAGAAGAAAAGAGCCCATCCCTTCCACCACCCTGTCCTCCAACCGAGACAAATGTACTGCTCATCAGGCAACATCCACAAAGCAATCCTCAGAAATACTATGAGATAGGATTGGGATTTTTCCCCACAATATATTAACTCAGAGCCTAGAACAATGTAATAATTAATGCCTATCAATAACACACTGGGGAAAGCAAATCCCAGATGGTAATGAGATAGTGGTTGATGTGTGAACTATGAGGACTGGACGCCTGTTAGAAAATCAGGCATTTGGATGTTCCAGGGAAGAATAGATCTCACCTAATATTAAAGTTAGATCTTAAAGCCTGGGTCACACCCTAGGCTGCCCTCTCTGAACTCAATACAATAATTCATTTCATTCCAAGTAGGCACCTAAAAAAGTCATTTATTTTTTTTTTTAGGTTTATTTTTCCTCACTGGCTGTAAATACAGTGTCTGATGACTACCTTGTATGTTCCTTTCACAACGCTAAAGCTAAGCGAGCTTCATCACAGCTGTGTTCTGGTGAGATTCCACCTGGAGTATCATGTCCAGCTCTGGGACCTCTATCATAAGAAGCACATGGACGTATTGGAGCAAGTTCAGAAGAGGTACTCAAATGGCTGGAGCCCTTCTTCTGTAAGGACAGGCTGAGAGAGTTGAGGTTGTTCACCCTGGAGAAGTCTCCATGGAGAAATTATATCTCCTTCCAGTACACAAAGGGGTTAGAGCAAAGATGGGGAAGAGCTCTTTATCAGGGAGTGGTGCCATAGGACAAGGGGGGATGATTTTAAACTGGAAGAGGGGAGATTTAGATTAGATATTAGAAAGAAATTCTTTACTGGGAAGGTGGTGAGACACTGGTCTATGTTGCCCAGAGAAGTTGTGGATGGAGATGTCCATGGAGATGTTCAAGACCGGGCTGGTTGGAGCTTTGATAAACTTGGTCTAGACACATCTGCTGGATTGGAACAAGGTGATCTTTAAGGTCCTTTCCAACCCAAACCATTCTATGATTCTACAATTCTACAAGCCTCTCATCCCTGTGTGTGTTGAAGCATCAGTGTAAAAGAAACAAGACTCAACAACCTCTCCAAGAAAAAATAGTCCATTGAGTTAACTTGCCAAAAATACTCATTGATTTTTGCACCTAATCTCACAGAAGAAATTATTTCTCCAAACAGTCTTTCTGCATTTCCCGGGTGGCCATGGAGGAAACCCATTATGTATTCCCAACTTACAGTTCCTCTCTAACCCGAATTCTCAATTCACATTTCAAAATTCAAGTCCAACCATTAACCTAACATTGCCAAAACCACATCCCTCAGCACCACATCTGCCTGCCTTTCAAGTACCTCCAGGGACGGCAATCCCACAGAAATTCCGGGCAGCCTGTTTCATGCTTGATAGCCCTTTCAGTGAAGAAATTTTCCTGATATCTCTCCTAAACCTGCCCTGGAGAAAGCATGAAGATGAAGCATCGCAACATCAATCACATCGCTCATATAGCTAGTTAAAATGACCACTTTCCCTGCATGCACAGACAGATACAAACTCGGAGTGGCTTTCCAGACCACAAGACCCTACCTCCATGCAGAGTAGTAGCATCTCTGCCTGATATTGCAAGTAAAGCAAGAAATAGCAAAAGAGTTTATCCATAAAACACTTACATGCCCTGCAAAGGTAGTGAAATAAGCCGAGGAAGCCTGATGACCTGAGGTTTCCTGCCCTAGTTCCTCCAGACCAGAGAGGTCTGGCTGCATTTGGAGACCTTCTGGGGTGAGGAATTAAGTATGTGGAAATGTTCCAAGCCACCCTAAAGACCTCCTGAGCAGCAGTACTTGTGCTAGAGTTGATGCTGCCCTGCTTCATGAGGCTGTACTTACAAACCAGGCCTATCAGGAGTTGTTACAAATGACTGCTTGTTTTTTCTGCAGATTGACATGTTTTTCCAAAGATACAACATAAAACACAATTCTTCTGGGCAAGGCTTGCTTGGCAAGTAATAAGAGACTAATCTACTGTTTGTTTCAGACGCAGATGTGAGGGCTTGTAACTAGGAAACAGAGTTTCTAAGAAAATCAGTATATTTTCATATATACACACACAAGTGCATGCGTGTTTTTATATATGCACTTTAAAAAGAAATTAAAAAAGAGACTGCTCTGACTATCTCTGTTTTCAGGTAGCTTTTACATTTTGCTGTGATAGGTGAGTTTGTACTCTGTGGTGGTTTGCAAATAAAACTTGTTTTATGCTTTGCCTGGCTGATGCCAGCATCATTCGTGTCTTGCTTTCCCGATCAAATAGATTCTCTTGCTAGTGGTTTTGAAAACAGAGGAACTGCTGCTTGGGACTGGGTGGAAACAAGAAGACAAAGTAATAAATATCTTTATTACCTGGCTGAAAAAGGTAGAAATTAGCCTGGCTGATGGCACTTCCTGAGCTGATGGACAGTTGATCAGAGAAAGATCCCAGAGCTGCAAAGTTAACATATTTTGTTGTAACTGCCCTTTTTGCCTCCTGGTTGGAGGGTGGAGTGCCTTTACCAACATTGATTTCAATGGCATGATGGTGATTTACACCAGTGGAAAGTCTGGTCTGGAGTCCTGTGTGGTTTCCTAATGTTATTAGATTTTTTTTTGTTGTTTTTCAGTGACACAGGGAGAAAATTCAGCTCGAAGCCAGCAACAGTAACTTGCCATTGTGGACATGGAAAGGAGGAGGGTGGAATATCTGGGTGGAGGGGGAGCCTAGCCCGTTTTAAACTTGTAAATTTAAAATAAACAGCTGGATCACAGAGGGAACGAGAGAGAAAGAGGAAAGGGGGTAGGGTGAGGGGAAAGTACACAAGCTCAGCAATGTTCCAATGTACTCAGAAGACTGCTGATGCTTAAAGATTGAGAGACCCCAGATTTCATTTCTTGGCAGCTCAGGCAAGAAGGATGGTCTCCAAGGAGCTGTCGTCTCAGGCTGCAGAGGTGAGTAGCCAGAGGTTTATCCTGAAGGCTACTGGGCCTCTTAGAAGTTGGCATTCTTTCAGCATGAAAGATGGTAAAATATTAGCACTTTAAAAAGCTCATGGCTCTCACGGCAATAAATCTAAATGCTATCAGATGCCAGCACGTCTATCAATAATAAAGACAGATGTGCGAGAAGCTCTTTTATGCACACACAGGCGTATGCAACCCGGGGGTGAGGGGGTGATGGGAAAGAGGGAGGGGGCCAAAAAGGAAGGAATATTTCCAGGCTCAGACATTTGAAGCCTACATCTCTCATAAATCTTCCAAGCAGAGGGCTCAGGCCAGATCTTCACTGCTAAATTTTTGGGTTTTCCCTTACATTAAAGCAATTAACTTCTGGCCAAAAAAAAAAAAAAAACAAAAACAAAAAAAAAGACAAAAAAATCCACCCAACAAAAAAACCCTTTAAAAATAAGAAGAAGGGGGAAAGAAAACAAAAGGAAAAGATCGCATTCTGTTTAAATGCAGGTGCCAATATGAATGAGAATCAACATCTGACCCAAATGGCAGGTGGGTCTCCCCTTCTTTTCCTTTCCTCTCCAGATTTTACAAAAAGCATGTCAAGAGAGAGGTTTCTGTTCTGCTTTCCTAAGGAAATGAAGCTTATGCAATCAAGTAGCGCATCTACATTTAGGCCTCTTTTTTTTCAAATATATAACCCAATTTGAACAAAACTTGAGGGACATCTGAGATCTGTGGACCTGGAAAATGGAGGTCCTGCAGTTTGGATGAAAGGAAGTGTTTGGATAGTGCAGTTATTAGAAGGTAGAGAAATAATGCCTTTCTTTAGAAAGGAGCTGCAAAAAATCATGTGCTTTCTTAAGCATCAGAGCATTAGGATGTGGCTCTGGAGGCAATCAGGCCTTCTCCATTATGGGGCTCGTAGCTATCAGTCAGGTGGAAATACTACTGCTTGGATCAAGACCTTTTCCTAAATCACAGGCAATGAAGAAATAGGTTTCTCGAGTCAAGGTCAAGTCCACTGGGAGAATATAATTTGAACTTCACTTATCCCTGGAGAACTCTTCCCACCCTCAAGGATCAGACTGATGTGTCACTAAGAGTTCAAATAAACCAAATGGAGGAACAGCAAGACAGAGAAAAGCCAAGGTAGTCATGAAGATCTTTTCTGTACTCACTGTGGTAAGACAATGGTCTTTCTGGGTGATGTCCATGAATGGCAGAATTGCAAGTTCTTCTTTCCTGTGAGTTTGTGTCAGAGGCCTGGATGAACAGATTCCTCTCTGAAGGTTAGGGCACTTGTAGCAGCAGTGCTCCTGTTTGGCCTCTTTCATGTCTCATGGGACTGCATTCTTGACCTCTACCCACATGTCTGATTTGGATGAAACCACTGCAGAACTAAAAAGCCAGGAGGGCTAGAAGAGAGTAAGTGAAGACAAACAAGGTGAGCTCATCCATTCTTTGGCACTGGGAAACCCTGCTTGCATTTACTGGAGTTTTTCTTCTACTCTCATACTCTCTTCTTTCAATAAAACCAACTTCCTTCCTTGTTTTGGCTTCAGTTTCTACCTGTCCTGTTTCCATCAACTGCAGTAGACACTGTTTTATACTTTTCCAAATAACATAACCCTCTGTAGGATCTGATTCACTATCCATACTCACAGCAGAACACCTTCTGGAGCACTTTTGTTCATGTTCCTGCAGAGCTGAAACATTCTTTGATTGATCATGGCCTTCTCAGGCTAGAAAATCTCACACTGGTTCTGCTGGCTGCGTTTCAACTACAAGAGAGTGATGCTTAGTGGTAAACAAAGCCATGGTGGATCGTTATGCAATTGTTGTGCTACTTGATAAGATAATAGGTGAGATCTCCTTAAGATGGTTGAAAACCAAAACAACCTATTTGCTACCCAAGAGTAGCCTGGAACCTATATATTTGAGGAGAGAAGATAAAAACAATTGAAAAGGTCAATTTACCGACAGCATCAGAACCTGCTTGGTCAGCTACACTTGTGTTGGTCAAAAGTATTTCAAGAATGGGCTTTTCATGGCTTTTAACTGAAATAGAACTAATGAAATCAAAGATCTTAACCCTTGTCAGTATCCACACAGGAGCAGCAAATGCCTCTGTAGATCAGTCACTAGAGAGCACCAAATATCCACACTCCCTCCAGGTGGTTTGCCCATATGGAGTGGGAATTATTGATACTAGAAAAGGCTGTGACTTATCACTTGTCTCCACCTACTTCTGCATATCTCCCTAGGTCTAGGGCTCAGCATTCCTTTGGGGATTTTATTGTCTGTCTTTTGGTAGGAGTTGTTTGGTGGCAGTAAAGAAAAAAAAAAAAAAAGAAAACCAACTAAAAGCCACGTGGCTTAAGAAAAGAGTTCAGAAGCAGTTAAGGAGACTTAGGTCCTTGTATCAGAGAAGTGCTGGCAATTGAGATAAACAAAATAAATTAAAGTTCTTCTCTCTCTCCAGGGTGCTGTGGATTTGGTTTTTTCTCCCAACTGAAGACTCCCTGGGTGCCTGTCTCACCTGGTATCTCAGCTCCTCAGCAGTCAGGTATTCATTTACTTAAATTCATTCAATTAATTTTGATATGATATGGATTTAAGTTCTACTTCAGCTTTCAGGACTTATGGCAGCTTAATCAATCGGTGGCTTTAAGAGCTTTTCTGTCATAAGCCTTCATGACACCATTAGGCACTTCCTCGGCTGCTTCATTTTGGCACCTGTGTGGGAAGCAGTAAAATAAATGTGTCTAAAGCACCTATGCAGTTATGTAATGAAAAACTAATGAACCTCAACTCTGCCCTTCTCATTGCTTTCAATACCTCGTTATGGGATGCCTCAATGCTCATCACCTAGTACCATAGCATTCAAGTTTATCACTTTTGTTTATTAAAACAAAGATATTGAGCTGCAAATATATTTAGGAACCAAATTCCTATGAGATACTTAATTTTGTTTTCAAATCTAAAAGTGCTTAGTAATTGAAGGGGTCCAGTACCCTCAGAGGAAAGAACTTCTTCCCAATATCTCATCTAAATCTACCTTCTTCCAGTTTGAAACTGTTACCTCTTGTCCCATCGCTACATTCCTTCCTAAAAAGTCCTTTCCCATCGTTCCTGTAGGCTTACTTTAGGGACTGGAAGGGTCTATAAGGTCTCCCCAGAGCCTGCTCTCCTCCAGGCTGAACCTCCCCAACTCTCTAAGCCTGTCTTCACAAGAGAGGGGCTCCAGCACTCTTACATCTCTACGGCCCTCCTCTGGACTCACTCAAACAGGTCCATGTCCTTCTTATATTGATGTCCCTAGTACTGGATGCAATACTCTGGGTGGGGTCTCACAAGAATGGAGCAGAGGGGTGGAATGCCCTCCCTTGCCTTGCTGCCCATGGTTCTTTTGCTGCAGCCCAGGATTAGGTGGCTTTCTGGGCTATGGGTGTCAGTTTGTGTCCACCTTGGCTCCACCAGTACCCTCAAGGCCTTCTTGGCCGGGCTGTTCTCAATCCCTCATTGATACTGGGGGTTGCTGTGACCCAGGTGCAAGACCCTGAACTTGACCCTATTGAACCATGAGGTTCACATGAGCCCGTTTCTCAAGCTCATCCAGATCCCTGTGGACAGCATCTAATCCCGCTGGTGTGTCAGGTACACCACCCACCTCGGTGGATGCCAGGAACTATGAAAAATCTAAAAATTTAATTTTGATAATGTGAAAATTAACAGCTTTGAAATGGCCCCTGTTTATTTCTTGGCTGAAAAATTTTGCCAATTTTGAAATTAATTTCATAAATATGTTTTTTCTTTCTCTCCTACACATCTCAGATGATGAATTGTAGCAGATTTATTGCTTATCAGGAATGTCATTCATCTTGCATCCAAAATACGCTTCTGCAATGCCAGAAAGAAATCTTGAATGCTGAATAACAACAGCGACCTAATTAGATGTGTTTGCAATAAGATGTGGCAGCAGAGAAGCTATGAATTTGAGAAGATAAATCACAGTTTAAACAGTGAGATCATGTAGGGTGAAACTCAGCAAATTGTAGCACCAACCCAGATCACAACTTGCAGTCCAGCTGAAGAGCCATTTCAGATGGTGTGAGGTAACTTCTTTCACCCCACTGTGTGACAGTAAATTTTGTCCTCCCAGGAAACTGCTGATGGTCCTGAACACCTCACTCAGATGAGAAGGTGGCGTTCACCCATTATATTCCTGATCCATCTGCCCTGGGAGCAAATGTCACCATTAATATGAGCTTCCTCTTCAACCGCCACCTCCTGACCAACCAGCTAAACTGAAGCCATGAGTATTTTCAGATCCTCATCATTCACAATCACCCATGTTAAGTAAACTATTTAAGATCATTTGGATTGCAATCAATTAGGAACTGATCAGAAGGATGCACATGCAGGGGCAACATGAACCTGGCTTGAAGGTATGGGCAGCATTCCCAGTGGTTTGTTGAGGTATGCTGCTCGTATGAGCAGAGCGTAGATCTTTTATTTCTTTAATGGGGGTCAATTGTAAACCAAGAAAATCTTCCTCTGTGCTTAAATTTACAAAGACATGTACATACACTGAGAGATCTGACAGGGTTGAATAGGACTCTATTCATGCAACTGGTTTAACACTCTGTAGACCAAGTCCTATATACATACCCCTGTGTAAACCTATATCACATACACACAAGAAAGGACTCTGCTTCTCCCTAGAGCATCTCCCCAACATGTTCAATAATCAGAATGAGAGTCTCAGGCCTAGGTTCCATGACTCAGACATGAAGGAATTATGTACACTTCGAAATAATAATAAGAAAAAGAACCACCAAAACAAATCCTTTTCTTTTCCGAAATCTTGATCAGAACACTTTGTGTTTTTCTTCTCTTCTCTGTGGTTTCTGCTTTGTTCCAGGATCAAAGCACAGTGGCCATTACTAGAGGGAGAAACAGCTGTTTGCATAGTATTTACAGAACAATCAAAACCAACTCTGTGTAACAAATGTAATGAAGAGGCTAAACTCTTTCATGTTATCACGGAATGGTTGAGGTTATAAGGGATCTCTGGAGGCCTCTCAGTCAAATATCCAGTCTCAAGTAGGACAGCTATCTGGGAAGGGTTCTTTAAAATTATAGAACAATAGAATATTTTAGGCTGGAAGGGACCTTTAAAGGACATCTAGTTCAACACTCCTGCAAAGAGCAGAGACATCTGCAAACAAGATCATGTTACTCAGAGCCCAGTCCAACCTGACAAATCTTTCATAGGTTTTATTTAACCTCAAAGTTATAAGGGGCACCTCTTTAAGTTCATGTCATAAGCTTGCCATGCTAGAGAAGGGACTCTAAACTAAAGTTGCCAGGTGAAAACTAAAATTGGATGGGGCTTCAAGCAACCTGATCCAGTCAAAGGTGTCCCTGCCCATGACAGAGTTGTTGGAACTAGATTATCTTCAAGGTCCCTTCCATCCCAAACCATTCTATGATATTAGGAGTCAGGTGGTTAGTGATTTAAGCCCATCTAATCAGGATGAACAGTGTGGGAAAAACTCATTTAAGATAGTATTTTAACTGCATGGCCTTGTGAAAATGATCTGTCTTCTCTATTTCTTCCTTTCTTGCTTCTGTTGTATTAGAAAACAAGATGTCAGAAATAAAATTTACAGTTGTACAGAACAAAGCTCAACGAGACTTGCACTTCTGAGGGGCTTACCAAGTTCATAAGGAGTCTTCAAACTAATAATGAATTCAAGCCTGTCATTTTATCTACAAGAAAAATTTGCTATGGTAGATAAAACCAGGTTTTTGGTCACTAGATACTTTTTTCTCATTTACTTGCTTCATTCTTGCTCTGTTCGCAAATTGAACAGACTGACATTTTGCAGCTAAACTTGGTTCCACCAAAATAATTCCAATTCATGGCTGTATAGTATCACAGGACAGTGCAGGCTGGAATGAACCTCAGGAGGTATCTAGTCCTAAGACCTGTAAAAGGCCCTCCCTTCCAAGGAGTTCTCCGTGATCTTTCAGACATGATAACATGCTTTCAAGGATCAAAGTTCTACAGCACCCTATGGTTCAGCCTGTGGACCCACGTAGGAAGTTCCTTCAAGTAATCCCTGACTCAACCGTGATTCACTACTGGTAAAATTCTTGTCATTGGATCCTAGCACTAGTCATAGAGACTTGGGAGACCTATTGGAAGGATAAGGCAATGAAGACATTGAGTATTGGAGCCTTACCTGTGTCTGTTGTCACTAAATCACCCACCTCTCACAGAAACAGGCACGATTTTTCCTTGGTCATCTTTTTATTATTAATCTGGAATGAAAAACTGTAATTACCCTTGACACCCTTGAAAGTCTCAAGTCCAGCTGAGCTTTCCTAGTATCATCCACACAAGTACAATCCTTCATGCTCTATAGCAATGAGCTAAAATCTATTGCTGAGTCTGCTCCCATGCCCTCTTCAGTGACTTCATTCCTTTGTTCCTTATCCTGGCTATCAAAACTGACTCATTAGCTATATCTCTTTGTCTTCAGATCTTGACAAAAATAACTCACTTCAACAAAGAGCAATTTTCTAACCTTGTCCTCTGCCTTTCCCCATCTGCCTGTTTCTGCTTGTCTTTCCCTTGAATAAACTATTTATTTGAAAAACATTCCAAGAACAACTAATTTTCATTACACAAAAGCAATTTGACTGGCTGTTTAAGGGATGTTTTCCCTTTAGGAACACAAAAACAAATTTCGGGTTAATTTTACTACCAAAAGTCAGAATGTTTGAACTAGAAGGAAGAACATCTACAAGCCTGGATTCCAAGAACAATGTTGTTACCAGATGTTGATGAGGATGAAGCTGTGCAGGACAGAAAGGCAGAGGCATAGCACAGCGAATGAGAAAATGTCACTCTATTTCCCTTCAGGGTTTAAAATCTTTGATCTCGACCATTAAAATATGTATGTGTATATATTCTGTGACAATTTCCAGAGAAAATCTGAAATCCATTTTACTTACGAAAGATACTGTTCTTCTATAAACTGTGCTGTCTACTATTCTTTGTTCTTCATTGCTATGGTGTGTGAGCGTGGAACTGAAAATCCTCCGTATTATCATAAACTAGGAGCATCGTTCTCCAAAGCCACTAATCTGAAGGGAATGTTACTCAGCTTGAGTCCACAAGTGACTTTATGCTGTGCACATTAAGTCTCTTCTCCATCATATGGCTGAAATTGTTTACAGCTAAAACAGACTAACCAGGAGATCCAGACTGGCAAAGACAGTTGTTTACCCTGAAGAAATAAAGAGGAGCTCCAGACCAAAGTAAGTTTCTTCAGGAAGGAATTTTACATCTATTCCTCTTTCTGTAGATTTTGGAAGATGAGAATTCCAACCAAATATATGGGGATGTATAACCAAATGCAGGATACACAAGAATTGAGGTTTTTGACGTCCACCATGGTCCCTGTTCTTCAGGTGTTTCAGAAATCCTCACTCAACACACCAGTGATACTAGTAATGCTTCCAGAAAACAGCTTGTATAAAATGTTTATCTCTACCCCCCAGAAAAATGCAAAAGAAATGGTGTGTTTCAACTCAAACTTCCAGTTGGAAATGTTCTTAGATCCAATGGGGAATTTCTATTGCTTCTCATCTCAAGAGCCATCAGAGATGCAGTTAACCAGAAAGGTGTGACTAACGGATTTCCCAATTAGGTTAGAAAGGACAAAAAAGTAAAATACGGTCCTAACCATTTGTAATTCTGATGTGCTCTGTGACTCCTTCTTCCCCACTCAGTATCTTCTTTCAGAGAAATGTCCCTTTCAGTTAGTTGTTTACAATTTTTTCTGTTTCGTATCCAACTCCTCACCTTAAAGTCATCTTACTCCTTCCTTTGGACAACTTTTCCATTCAGGCTCCAATATTTCCACGTCAGGGACTCCCTTTAATGAATTTTTATTCAAAGCATCTAGAATTGTCAAGCTTGAAATTAGGTGAGGTCTTCACACAATACTGTAATGACCTACAACCTTATAAAATAGGGACATCACTTCTGAAAAACCAGGTTTTTATCTACAGTAATTTTGTCTCTTCGCTGGTCTTAGGCCCCTGATCTATCTATCTAGTGGCCTTTTTTTCAAAGTGCACGTTTCTTCAATGCCAAATTTCCTTCACTGTTTTAAACAACATGGGAGGGATAGATTCCATACAAGAATCTAGTGGCATGTACATATTTCTTGTGTCTTTTTTATTAGGGCTGACTAGGGATATGGTACAAGTTAAGAGCAGCTCTATAATGGCTTTCACATGATTGCTGTAGGAAAGCATGCCGTGTTCTTACAGCCTTGCCTTCATCCAGCTCCAAGAAAGAGGGGGGGGTAAGGGAGAAGAAAAAAAAAATAAAGAGGAAAAAAGTTAATCATTTATTTCTGCTTTAAACATGTGCAAATTCCAAATCAAGGGAACGTCTGGGAAAAAAAAGTCCCAGGGAAGGGGTAAAAAACTGTCCCACCTCACAGCAATAACAAAGAACATTATCCCTAGGAAAGGTATGTTTAAACAAAATAGTAGCAGCGAAACCAAATCAGAATGCACGGAAAAAGCCAGCCTCACGCTCTGTGTCAAGCCTAGAGAACTTCAAAGATGTCTGTACATGCACGTCTCTGCATATGTGTGTGTGCGGAGAATGTTGTGTTATTGTGACCACCCTGAGCTTAGATCACCATCAGATGTGTGGACAGAAGGATGAATGGTCACTTGGGTGACCAGCAGCAAACATGGGTGGAAGAAGGACAAGTCTTCATACCTACTGATGCTTCTTCTGTTGGTGAAGGTAAAGGCAGAGCAGAACAATCCTCACTCAGGAAAATGTGCGACCTGATTCTGGACTTAAAAACTCAGCTCTGCCCAAGGCAGCAACAGGCAGTTTTCCAGACCTGAGCTAAGGTGCCTGTGAAATACACACTGGTCACACTAAACATAGATACTCCAGTGGTGTCAGTCCAAAAGGCCCAGGTAAGAATCTCCTTGTAGATTTTGTCAGCTTCTCAAAATCTTCGGGCAGGTTCAGCTGGAAGCATCTTGCTTCCTGGGATTATAAATATATAAACATCCAAATTCGTGAGTGTGCACCCGCCCACAAAATTGGATGTTCTTGCTATCCATGCTCTGAAAAGGCTGTGCAAAAAATTCTTTTTAGTCAAATAGAAACTTATTTGCTACTTCAGGTTTATTTATCTTTTGTAGAAGGTTTTTCTCTCTATCCAGAATAGAAGATTGACAACACGCAGATTTAAAGGATGAAAGGGCTTATTTTCCACAATTGTGGCTACCCACATCAATGCATCCGTATCACACAGGCAGTTGTATACTTACCTTAATCTATTCACACCTTAGTGTTTTCTAAGCCTTAAGAGAGCAGTCTCACTTCTGAAATCTGCCTTTA
This sequence comes from Thinocorus orbignyianus, assembly GCA_013400375.1. NCBI lineage: Eukaryota > Metazoa > Chordata > Aves > Ciconiiformes > Thinocoridae > Thinocorus > Thinocorus orbignyianus. The sequence goes on from VXBW01007085.1 coordinate 714,596, forward strand.
TTTTTGCTTATTTACATGTATCAAAATTATTTCAGAGCTGATGTAAGCATAAATCACTTTTCTGACTTCTAGTGAATAGTGATTTTTACAATATGAGGCTTAGTTCCAGTGAACCATCATCTACCATGTTCTGCTCATAACTTAAATGAGGAGGGAAAATACCATAGATATACCTAGAGCAAAACAAGAAAGATAACGGGACCATTGTAGAACTAAAAAAAAAAAAAAAAAATTATTAAAGTGCATGCAGTTTGGAGAACATTAAGCTGCAGATAACATTCTTAGCATGGCTGCTCATGGCACCTGCCTTTGGAGCTGAGCCCCAGTTTGAATAACAGAAGTGTGGAGAGAAGATAATAGAAATCAACTGCTCAGCAAAGATTCAGTTGCCTGAACACAGGTTTACTAACAGGAGATGCCCGTGGATGTCTGAGACACCCAAATGGGACAGGTAGACGTGTCACAGGACCTATAGGAAATCTATGCCTTTCTGGAGCATTCCAAAGGGATACCCTGTGCCAACTCCTCATTAATTGAATCAAATCTGTTGGGTGGGAGTCAATTTACAGTTACCTTTTAAGTCTTGGTCAAATCTGAGCACTTGTGGCTTTGGGCAAGAAAACAAACAGCATAGGTGTTGACCCTTACCATCTCTCACAGAGCAGGTGACTGCTGAGAGGAGAGACGGAGATTCTTCTCACCTTATGTCTGCAAACGCAACCACTTCTTCTATCTGACTGATGAGGAAGAAATCATAGAGGTTCTAAATCCTAAGCCCCAGGGAAGGAAGGAATGGGGTAAATTCCCAACATAAGTACAAGGAACATAGTGTCTTAGTCCATTAAGTATACTAGAAGCAGACCTTGGGAAATGTCCTTCTTCTCAATGACTCTCAGACTGGACATATTCACGTACCATCTGTTTGGGCATATGGTTTTCATAAGCTCTAAAGGGTAGTCGGTACCCTTGCTGTGGCTACGCTCACTGTCTCTTCAGGCAAAATGCAGTTCTGAGGACAGTTTTGTTGTAGTCTTTATGACACACTGTAGACTGTAGTAAGTATTAGTGTCTCTGCGACATATGGAAAACTGCAGTGAAGGAGACCCTCCATAGTTCTGCTTGACAATTAATGTACATATCGTACCTACAGGGCTGTATTCCAGATTGGACCATTTCTGACACAGCTGCAGATCTTCATGTCAAAACAGAGGCAGAAATTCACCCTACTTCTGCCTCCTTTCTAGGATAATACAGATCATAGAATCATAGAATGGTTTGAGTTGAAAGAGATCTTAAAGATCATCTAGTTCCACCCCCCTGCCATGGGCAGAGACACCTCCCACCACACCAGGTTGCTCCAAGCCCCATCCAGCCTGGCCTTGAACCCCTCCAGGGATGGGGCAGCCACAGCTTCTGTGGGCAACCTGGGCCAGTGTCTCAACACTCTCACAGTAAAGAACTTTGTCCTCATATCTAATCTAATTTTCCCCTCTTTCAGCCTTCCAATGGAAAGTTCTGACAAATAAATTTCTTTTCAGACCCCTCTACAGTATGTTTTCTGCCTGAAAATCCAGGCTCCTTGGTGATTCACATCATGACCTGAAAACTTGAGTTTGGCAATTCCTTCCTTCAATTTTTTGTTTAAATATAACAATTGAAATTTAGATAGAACTCCAAAGAATTGGTATGCAGGAATTACAGATTTATCAAGTTTCATTTCTAGATGGTTGTTTTGGAGTTGCATTTTTTTATGGATTTTTGGAGGTTTGGTGGGGAGATTTTTATTGTTATTTGTGGGGTGCTTTTTTTGTTAGTTTTTTTTCCCCATTCTAATAAGTTTGATCTGGAATCTTTGTCTTTCATTATTCCTTGCAAAGCCATTTCCTCTTTATCCTCACCCCCTTGAGTTGATTAACTGTTCCAAAGCATTCCTGTGATACTTAGTAAATAACAATGCAAACATGTTTATGTAACAGCTTAATGTGCTAATTATGTTTTTATGCTAGAGTTGAATGCACGCTGTCCTGGAGTCTGGTAGTCTTCAAGTCTTGGCTCTTTGATGTGAAGGGCGCACTGGGAAACACATTCGTTTTTCATTTTGCTTTGATGAAGGCTGCTGTTTACACTTTGTGTTACTTCTCCACAAGTCAACCGCTTGTGAACAGCCCCAGGGGAAGCACTGGTTGCTCATCAGAGCCACGTGAGCCCCCGCGCTTGCAGTGATTGTGGCCACAAACAGTTACTGTATGGCAGGATGGACATTTTTGTTGAGTCCCCATGGGTGGGACCAGGCTGAGATATGCTCTCCAGGAGAAATCTTTTTGATCCAAGCTCGGTGAAACCATATGAGAACATAAATTGGAGCTGACTGTTATTATTCGTTAGGATAAGATTTTCGTGGACAGTGGTTTGGGTCACATTTGCCTGTACATCTGATGACTTCCACCTTGGTCAACTCCATAAATAGTCAGCTAACAATTTCCTTAAATTAGAAAGAATTAATTACTACAATCTGAGCTAAAATGAGGAAAATTTCTAACAGGTGTTCTGAATAATGAGTATTTTTCCTAAATCAGTCATAGAGGGAGAGATATCACATATATTGACCAAAAAAATTTAGGCTTGAACTTTCCTTTGATTCTGATAGCCCCCATGTTGGAGACATGTATTGACTTGATTTGCTCCAGACTGGCAATTCTGAGGACTCTTAAGAAGTAATTTAGGCTGGAAAATTCTACATAAATCTTTGTTTCCTGCTCAAACAATGGGTCTATATTAAAAGTCCATGCTGAAATCTTCCGAATCTTAATGTGAATGAATGTGAATTACTTGGAGAGTAGTATGGCAGAAATAAAGCTTCATTTGACACAGCGGTAATAATTCAGAACTTAGAAATGGATGTGACATTTTATACATTTTATCTTGCCAGTCCAGCCAATGGGAATTTTCTTTAACTTGTGTGAAAACATGGGAAAAGCTGAACCTAAGCAAATCTTGGTTTGCCCATTATTTGTCAACAAAACTTCGCCTCCGCATAACTAAATATGAGCTATTTGGCATGCCTTTGGAGCAAAACAAACAAAAAACAAACAAAAATGCTGCCTTTGCTACTTTTGAGCTCCAATGAGTGACCCAGTTCCAACTATACTGAATGGTAGTGGTTGGTGCATGCCATAGACCAAACTCCTTGGTCTTAAACTCCCTTAAATTTACAATTTACGAAAGATGTAAGCGGGCCGCTGCCGTGACCGTGGGAAATGCACTTGTTTCTACAAGAACAACCTTCCGGGACAAATAGTGAAGCTCAGGAGACAAAGGAAGGCCAGGATTCAAAGTATCTTTACTCCATTACTAACTGTTAGGAGTTACAACAAACCTTGGCATCTAGAACAAAGTCTTCATATCTCATTGTTAAGAATGAGTTAAGAATAAGTTTACTCCTTCTTCCAAGAACCATCAGTTTCAGTAGTAAAACATTTGAGGAGTAAACAGCAGGACTGGTAATGAGACTGATATTGAGACTGATAATTAGACTGATTGTGGTTGTTGGAGAGTAAGACACATAGACAGGCAGCAATGAAAGGTTAATCCCCTCTCTAAGTTGTCAAAGTCTGTTTTCAATTCATGTAAATAGGGGTACTCCATGGAAATCATCTAAAAGAAATCTTCTGCTTGGTAAGTGAGAACTATTCCACTGAAGTATCAGAACCTGGATCTCAGCTGCCATAGACTGCAACCCCCCACCTCACCCTGGTCCGTGAAGCCAAAGAGGCTCTCCTGGTTTACATCGATTTTATTTCTGTTGGCTAAGATCTCAGAACACGCATGTATCTGTGTAAAAGGTGTTTCCTAGCTCTGCTATCTCTTGTGTGCACATATCTTTCCTCCAGCCTCTGTAAGGCTGGGGGAGGTCTATGGAGTGCTGCTGAGGCACGTATGACAGAAAGCCATAATAAGAGCCCAGGCTTGCTGTCATTTAGTGCTATGAATGTGCTATACAGTTTCTGCACCTCCACAGCAAAATATTAGGATGTCTGCAAACTGATAAAGACTATAAATCTCTTTTATACCCTGCAACAACATCTCTGAAGAGAATGTTGTTGGCCTTTAGCAGTGAACATATCCTCAGGACCTGGCAAAGCAAGGTGAGGGAAAGAGTCATTCCTATCCACCACGGACACGTGGGGAGGGGAATTAGGCAGTGTGCTCCTTCTTGTCACTTATCTCACCTTGATTTACCTATTCATCACTCTAGTGTCACTTCCCAGAGCCCTTGACTGGTCTCCAAATCTCATTCTTGTGCTGGGTTCCCTCACGAATTGGCTGGTAACACTTTCCAGATGTTTTATTGTCCTCCAGGTGATGAGGAAAGTATTTTGTCTAAAATTCCTTTTTCTTGTGGAGCATTCTTTGTCTTCCCAGTTTCCCTCAGTCTGAGTAAATGAACTATCCCACTAGCGCCTCTTCTTTGTACAAAGTTAGAGATTTTTCTTTAAGTTCAGCTCTCAACTCTTGTCTTGGTCCCTGTTGCTAGCACCTAAAACTATTTTAATGGCTGGTTGATAACCAAAGAAAGCAGATTTTCTCTCTGCTGAAGTTAATTATGTCATTACATTTGCTGCAAGATTAGTGGCATAACATGGTGCCATTTTTGCGTGCTAGTGTTTGGTCATAAATTGTTCAAGAGGCTATTATCAAAGTACAACACTACTCTGCTTTCAGTTAAATAACTTCCCTGGAAGTGTCTGTTTCTTTTCTAGTTACAAGTACACATCAAACCCATTTGGATTATTCTTAGGAGAGTGGGACATAGTAGCGGTCTTTCTGAAAACTTTTGGACCAAACTTTACAAGACATCTTTAATCCACTAGGATAATATTAGAAGACTGTAGTGGATGAAGCAAGACAAAAAAAAAAAAAAGCTGACTGGCCTGAGAAAGAGAGGCTCAAACAAAAAACCCAAACCCAAAGACAACCAAAACCTAAGTTGTGTACAGCAGCAACACAGAAGTGATAGTGGTTTGGTTGGTAGTTGGTCAAGTGAGGTGACTGGATAAGTATAAAAACAAAAGGCGAAGCATTGGATCCTACTGTGAACCTTCTTGGTTTTGGTCACTGTGCTTCTCTGCATTAGCTTTGTCTTGACTCCCTGAGGTTCACATTTCCCTCATCAGCAATGGGTTCTCTTGAACTGAGTAACCAGCTGTAGAAGGCACTTGAAAGCTCAGGACAGGTGACATCAAGATCCCTCTGAACCATGAAGCTTCAAATGAAAATTCTGGAAATTAGCCATGCAACAGAACCCCTTGTCATTAGTCCTTGCTATGTCAGTGATCCAGAAATTACTCTTTCTTGTCTCAGGAGAGATTATCTAAAAGATAATATTTATTCAGCATCATTGTCAGGTGAAGTGATTTTGAGGCTTTGAGTCAGTCAAGGTACACAAGAACATGGCAAATTCATTTCCAGAGTAGCCTCGTGGACTTCATCATGACATCAAATCAAGATGACAACGCTTTTGTCTTTTCATCCTCTTACAGACTGCGTGCATTATTCCTGACTGGACAATATGACATTCATTTCTCCACAAAAGACAAGTATGACAGTCTTTGCCCACTTAATTTCTCATGCAAGCATACGTTTGATATTTCGTGAGCAACCAATCTCATTTCAACCTGCGGAATTCTTGCCTGAGTGAGTACTGAGCAAATCTTATAGTTATTTCTAAATTTATTTATTTTATTTATTTTTTTTTTAGCTCACAAAAATAGGTAGATATATCTTGATTCAGGTCATCTTGTTATGAATTGGGCTTTCACTCCAGGCTCAGCAACTGTTAAGCAGGTTCCCTGTCTTACAATATTTTGGTTTTTTGAAATAAATGGTACGACCAGGCCTAATAATAATAATAAAAAATAAGAGAAAGAAAATGTTGTCAGGGATCCAAACATATGAACTTTATGTCATGAAAAGCTTTTATTCTGGTTCCTATTCTCACTCGTGCACAGATTTATTGAAAAAAACCTTGACATTTATTCATTTTCCACTTAGATTATTGTGGTTAAATCAAAAAGAAGTGTAAGGGCTTAGGGAGCTGAAAGCAGCTACACTTTTTCCATTGTGACGGGTCACATGGTTTCCATTTGTTCCATGAAAAACCTCATGGTTTTGGTTATTTTCACTGTCTGGAATGAGATATAATTCCACTCCTGCCGCCAAATCTCCTGTATCGCGTAGGAAACTCCTGCATTTTGGGCAATCTCCCTCGGTTCAGCTGGGAGGCCAGTTTCACAAGAAGCATTTTTTTATTGTTATTATTATTTATTGCTTCCAGGGGTCTGAGGAGACTCTTCAAATGGTTGTTTGAAACTCTACTTCAGACAATAGGAGAAGAAAGAAGGTCTTGGGCAAGGTACTGTGTTTCAACGAAGGAGCCTTGTGATCAACTCCGGTTCCCATCACATATGGGAGACATTTCTGGCTGGGTCAAAAGCCTGTTGAAATCCATAGAAAGATTTGAGTGCCTGTGAATCAGACCCGTCATGACAATATTATGCTGCGTGCAGTAGGGAGGTCAAGGAAGAAATGAATCTTCCACCTTTTATGGAGTATGGGCTCATTTGCACAAAGAAATTGTGCTATGGGCACAAAATCAAATGCAATTAAATTCTAGCACCTCCTGGACTTGTAACTGGCCAATGGTTGCTCTTTAGTTGTCCCCCTAGATGCTTTTAGACCACTGCAATTGAATGGCAAGAGGAGTTTTCTTAGACCGCTGTGAAGGGAAAACATGTTTACCTTTGTCCCAGAATGAAACATCTTTTCTAGGAAAGTGTTTGTTTTACAATGAGTTCCTCAAAATTGGATTAGTATCAGGTGGTTTGAGAAAAGCTTATATTCAATGGGTACAGAGTGGCCTCTGAGTATCAATTCAGTAGCATCTAACAAACCATAAGATATTTCAAGTAAGGATATCATTAAAGACACAGCAACAAAGGCAAGTAAGATAAAAATGAGTGTACATTTATGTAAAGTAGATCATACTGGATGCACCTACTGTCAATATCTGTCTATCTATCTATCCACCTATCAATAGAAATACTGTTAGATTAGATTTACTTGACTTGTTACGATTATTTTCTTCAGTCTTATCTGATTTAAACTGGGGAATTTAAACTCTTTTTACTACACAGACCAAGTCTCCAGCAGCCGACCTGGAGCAGAGAATCCCATCAGGTGAGACGAGTCTCACCTAAATCCCAAGAGCTGTTATTAAACCAGTAATGAACATGAGAATTCCAAGATGTCATATGAAAACAATATTAATTTAGGAAAAATACAGTTCAAGACCAGGGAAATATTTCATTTCATTACTGTGGAATTGTCACATTTTGACACTGCCAGCACAAAATATTTATTATAAGAAAAACATCTTGTTTCAATCAAGAAAAATGTTTTATTTCTACTTTCTCTGTTTGACACATTATAGCATAATGTTACTGTTACATGTATATGGCACTAAATGTAAAATTAATAACAATGAAATTACGAAGTCAGTGAGACATTTGAAAAGATTTATTTCAATGAAATTTTTTCAACTTAAAATTCCCCAAGAAAAAAATACTTAGAACAGTTTTCTGAAATTTGTCCTTGCCTCAATTCAAAATAGACATTGTGTTCCTGAAAGTTCATAACTCTCCCAAAATCTGTAGTCCAAGATCTCACTTTGATCTCTCACTTAAAAACCTTTTCCCACTCATGTTCTTATACGGTGATAACAAAATAACTGAACTATGGCAACATTTGTTATTTTAAATGACTGTGATTCAACAGAAAGGGAAAAAAAAAAAAAAAGAAAGAAAGAAAGAAAAAGGCTCTTCTAAACAATGAATCATGAAAAAGAATTTGATTGCCTGAAAACTTATCTATTTTTTGAGCTTTCTTACTTATAACACATATTTAATATATTTTAAACTTGTTCTTTCAATGTAAAAGTGTAAAGTAAAGAGCAGGTATGAATCAGATGGGTTGATCTACTTTCTAGGAAAGATTTTAAAGTCACTGTAAGTTTTTTTGAATTTATTTTGAGAATCACTTTGATCTGTAGAGAAATGTATTACTTAGGGCAAGCCTTGGGGTATGAAATAAAAACTAGATGTTGTATTTTGTTAGTGGTCCTTTTACAGGTGATGTGAAGGTACGAGGTAAATAACAAGCTTCCCTCCTTAACTGAGCAATTTTGTTGGATTTAAGGATGTGTTTATGGAAGAAAGGATGTGGATAGTCCCATTCAGCTTCACTCTCAGATTCTAGTGCTAAATCTCAGCTGGGAGGTGGGACATTTCTCTAGACCATTGAAGAGGCATGGACATCTCCATAGACTGATTCATCAAAACTAAGGACAGAGTAAGCTTGTCCTTTGAAGGGTTCGGTCCCTTCCTGTTGCCAGAGAGGAGGCCAAAAGGAACCTGTTTGGCTGACTGGGTCTCCAGTTTTCGGCCATACAATTTCATATGTGATTAATTTTGCCCTTTCAGATGGCAATCCCTTTGAATTTAAATATTTAGGAGACTATATTTTCCCTAAGCTCCAGTGTGCTTCATCTCCACTGATAATTTAGTAGCAGTAGGATTTAGCTTTGCTACTGCTAAAATGCTAAAATGTTCCCTTGCATGATTTTGGCCCACAGAAACTATGAGCATCCCAAAACACTGCTGTATGGTTCAGGGTTAATACTGCTAGCCAAGGAGCATTCTCAACAAGAAGCAAAGATCCAACAACCCAATTCTGGAGGATATTCATCTGGAGAGATTAAGAACTGTGACAATTCACCAGTTCTAGAAAATGAGCTCCTGGCACTGTCTAATTTACCAGCATGGATGTAGCCTGTGGGCAAAGGGCTGGCTCTTGCACTGATTTTACTGCAGTCACAGGCAGGATCTTCATATATAACATCTGAACGTAGCAAATACTGCTTTGGAACTCAACCCTGGGAACTGCTGAGCAAAGCAACTCTTTTACCTCAGAAAAGCATTTGAGGTTTCCAAATGCACTTTTGTTCTGACGCAGAATGAAACAACACCTAGCAAAAATTTTCCATTAAAAAAGAGCGAGGTAGGTCAGGAGAATCTGTAACATCCCATTTGACGGCGTTCATCATAAATGTGAGAAACCCACAGCCACTCTATGGGTTTGAACTGAGTTTGTCAGTTCTAAGGTATCTGCATTAGCAATTATCTATTTCTCTACATTCCACCCCCCAAACTGTATTAAGGAATTTAAGAATCAATATTCTCTGAAGTCTTTCAGTTTAAGTGTAGTGCCATATTTTGACATAATAGTTTGTTGTTGCAATTTTTCAATCAGCTCTAGGACTAGATATGACCTTATGCAGTATGTAATCCTTCCTTAAGAACAAGTTTTTCATTGAACTTCAGACTTGCTTACACATGTTCTTATATTTACTTATTCACGTGTTCTTACCTCAATCCAAATCAGAGAGAAAAAAATCTGCAATACCAGGAGCTCTAGCAATGACTGGAAGTCAGATTTTCATGCCATCTTCATTTCTCTTCTTTTAAACTTCCTTAAATAAGTTTGACTCTTAACATGGAAATATAATTTTTTAGTTTTGTTTCTCTTCTTTTCTCTTCAGTCTGAATCTCAAGAAAGTACTCAAACAAAAAGAACCACTAAGGAAATACTTCCCAATTTCCAGCTAAAAATCAAAGGAAAGTAACGATTTCTTTAATAGTTTTCCCATGGCTTAAGTATTGATGAAAATAATCCCCAATCTTTTGTAATTAATCAGGAAAAATAGTCTTCTCCTTCTCATCTGTATTTGTAAGAACTCTACTAACAGAAATTTTTTTCCTAATTTGTTAGGAGGAATGTCCTTATTTCAATGAATGATACAAGCACCAAATTTACTTGGGTGAATTTGGATGTCTTTTTTCAGCATTGCAGCCCTAGCCTGAGACTTTGCTCATTCGTTCCACTCTATTCCCTTCCTATAACTCCATTACATATAATCTATAATAAACACCTTTTAATTTTAACTTACTATTATAGTTATTGTTGTTGTTGTTATTATTATTATTATTGCTTGCGGTGTTGACAGCAAGCAACATCAAGCAGCATCTCTTTCCTCGAGTAATCCTTATCATCATCATTATTATTATTCTTATTCTTCATCAAGCAGCATCTCCTTCCTCAAGGAATCCTTGCTGCATTTTCATTCTGCTTTCTCTCTGTGGTACCGATGAAATGAACCCACCCTGCAGTCTTCCTCCATAACAGAGGAATGAGACTTGCTCCCGAAACCCACGGCTGCCAGCATTTTACCCACAGCTCAAATCAGAAAGAGCTGGAAGAGCTGGTCTTATGAATATGTGATGAGTGCTACTTGGCAGGCATCCTTCTTGGATTCCAGGGTCTGTGGCTTCAAATGGATATCACGCAGACGTGCACAGACATATACTGCCCTCCCACATGTTCACGCGTGTGCGCTGATAAGCAGGAACATGTTCACACACTGCAGCGATAGTCCAGACCCATCAACGTTCCAACACACCTTTCAACCTACAAAGAATCCTAACACACGCTCTGAAAATGACATCACTCCCCCCTCCCAAACCCCTTCTCCCCCAGGAAACCACATAGATATACATTGTTAAAGAGGAGAAGTTTGAGAGGCACATGAAGTTAGGAAGATGAAGGTTCCTAGACACAAACTTATCCCACTGTGCAGCAAACGGAAAAGAGATTTATAGAAATTATTGTCTTTGAAATAGTCACAGAGTTATTGCATTTCTCCGACTACAATATGATGGGCTCATCTGCAGTAAGACTTAGCGCATACAGCTCTGAAAGGCAGAGATATACTTGGGCACCATGAAACTACATGCACTAGAAGAGCTGTGGTGGTCAGCGCAAGGAGAACATTTTCCAGTGGTTTACTGATTACCTTTTACCAGGCTTTATCACTTTCACAGTGGAGCCTGTATCACCTGCTGTGTCAATAAAAGGAAAAGAAATGAAGAATGAGGCTGTCTTCAGTCACCCAGACATATCCACAAGAGGACACTTTGGTCTGCTTTGTCCATTGGTGCTCCTCATCTGGTAGTAGCATACCAGGGATCAATATGAGCTTGCTCGACATAGCTCCAAGGAAGGATGTCTTTTTGAAATGGCTAGAGATGTAGGCTTCAAAGATGACTGTCCTAGAGTCCTAACAAAATAACTGCTGCACAGACCTTCTCACAAAGTGACTTTTCTGCTTGTGAGCAAAAGTTGAGCTGAGAACAGTTTCCCATGTCAGAAATTCATGTTCAAAATGCATTAATGTTTGTAAAAGAGGAGACATACTTTATGGTACAAGGTTTTTACTGAAAAAAATCTGTAATCTTAGAAACCTACTTAAGCTTTCAAGTCCCAGTTCTTTATCTGCCCGGTAGGAACGGAGATTTTTCCTTTCCCAGCATTGTCAGCTCTCCTTGGAAAGGGTTGACTCTTGCTTTATGCTTGTGCAGAGCGGATAGTACACTGGGGTTAAAGTCTTGCTGAGACTTACATCTGCTACCCTTAAAATAAATAAAAAAAAATCTGCACGCAAGTGTTGACATCAGTGGGAGCTGAGGGAGCCCACTGGGACCTTCACTGGGAGCTCATTCACTGTAAAAATTTGGGCCAGTGGCTCAAAGCCCTCAGCACCCAATTTAGTAAATGTCTTATTATTGGGAATAAAGATACCCAAGATACTGCACATGGACTATATAGTTTTTCCATCTTACTCCTTTCAGCCCGTCTCCCAGTGCTAGTTTTAAATGGGTCCCCTACTGGAGTTTCTACGCTGATGTTCAGCTAGAATTACTTCAGGATTTCCAAAGACTGACCAAGGGACTTCTTCATACACAACTGTACTCTCTGGCTTCCACCTGGCTGCTAACAAGCAAAATTATCTCAGCTTGTCCCAGAGACAATCTTCCTGTTCTCTTTGCACTGATAGTTTAAATTATAACTAATATGTAACAGCCACTGGTTTCCCAAAAGCAGAAGACTGGTTACTTGGAGGTGTGGCATGAAAGAGGAAATGTATTTTAAGAAATAAACCACGATAATTATAAGACCCAGTGCACATTTACTCTCATGCAATGATCAACTATGTTGAGATGGCAGAATTTCTGTCACTGATATCCCTGTAACTCCTCAAAAAGGGAATTAAGGCTCTCTCTGCCTCTTTATAGCACTTTGATCCAGCAACACTCTACTCTGACAAAGCACACACACAAAAAAAGGGACAGACTGTTGAGAGCTAATGGTTTTCTCCACCGTCTTTCAGGTGTGTATGCAGATCTTCTTATCTGGGAAGTCATTGTATTGCTTCCCTGTTTGTTCTTCCCAGAGCCCCACTGCATCAACTCATTCCCACAGGTAAAGTTTATGACCCCAATAAACAACAGTTTTCCCTCATTTCCCAGAAAACAAAATAACTGATTCTCATGTTTCTAATCTTTATCAAGTAATGGTGACACAGCAGGTAAAATCCCGCTGCTTTCACCATTCCCACCAGCAGCCTTCTCCAGCACTGAGTAGCTGTTGCTCCAGTGATTTGGTTTTCATAATTTCCCTGTCCAAATATCAGCTTCTTGTTCCCATGCTAAATCACTTATCTCTTTGCTTTCTGGTAACCTCTCCTTAAATGTTTGTAGGCTGTTACTAGGTTCCTCGTGCTGTGGTTTCAGAGCCAAGCCATTCATCTTTGTACATGACTCATAGGCTGCTTTCTTCAGCCAATTAATCACGAAGTTGGGTTCCCCTCAACATACCTTCTTCTGGCTTATCTGTGTATTTCTGGTGATGAGGTGCCCAGAAGTGAGTGCAACGTTCCAGGTGCACACTCCCCAGGCCCATCAAGTGAATGAAGCTCACCTTTCTGCTCCCTGACATCACTCCTCTGGATCTCCAGGCCAACCTCACAATGATGGTTCAGCTTCTGCAGCACTCTGTGGTATCATAGCTCTGCCTGCTGTCCACACTCACTCTGGCATATTTGTCAGGGTAACTGTTTCTACCTGCTTATGGAGAGGCTTGTTTCAGACTATTTCCATGCCCAGAAGAGCTTTATAAACTGCTTTTTACCACTCTACTCTCATGTGGTTTCCCTCCTGTGTGTCAAATTTATCTTCACTACTCTGTGTTAGTCTCTTGTCCTCACTGGTCTTTGCTCATCCAATTGCCTCCCCTACACTGCTTATGAAAACAACTTCCCTGGCCATGGAAGTCTTACTCTATTCTCTTTACTACCATCAGCCTCATTCCTTCCAACCACCTGGGGAGAAGCAGAGGAAAACCCAAGCAAAGCTCTTTACAGCCCTTAATCCCAAATCTGACCCACTCTAGTTATGCTCTCCCAGCATGAATGACAGCAGTAATTTACTACCTGATGAAGGGGAATGAAGGCTGGTGCAACTTCCTGGAGCAGCGCTGCTGAAGGAGAACCTCTGTCTCTTTCTGTTCAGGAGAGTTAACCCTGTGTGACAGCAGCATCAGGACCCGACCTTAAGGCATCACCTCCTCTAATAAATTTAGCAGCACCAGTGACTGGCCTCAGTCACCAGAACAGGACCACGTTAGTACTGTTGAGGAAGGGCCATCTGTCAATTTGGCTTTGGTAAATTTGGCTGAAACCATGACATGCTCACACAACTCAATGAATGAAATTCTCTCTCTGAGTAACTGGGGAGAAATAGCACCAAATCCTGCCCTGATTTACTTTAGCTGTTCATCCCAGTTGAGAGGGTCACAGCTGGGGAACAGTGGAGAAAGCATTTCACATGCACACCTCCTTGGAGGTATGACGTGCAGGGTGGCCACTAACGGAGCAAAGACAAGGGTGAGGACAGCCAGGAGACATGGTAAAGGTAACAGAACAAAACCAGGAGGAGTACATGCCCTCACCAGGTTTTCCTCTCTGAAATAAAGTTGTCCAATAAAACATCACACCCGTCTTCCAAATCATAGACCATTTCTCTCTTTTTTCTTTCCTTTTTTTTTTTTTTTATTTTCCTAAGGATTTTTATTTCTTTTCCTTCCACCCTATTAATTTTGCAGAAGGTATGAAAACTTAGCACACGTGCAAGCCCCTGGGAAGCATTTAAGCACCTCTAATCACTTCTCGCAGGTCATATGATGTAAATCAGCTGATAGCTTTCTGGTTCTTCCCCTCGGCATCTTCCTCTGAAACGCACCGTTAGCTGTCTTTAAAGGGAATGTTTATAGAGGATAATACCATTCCAGGCGCTTCCTGAAGCCATGTGTTCTTCATTTGGAAGTATCGCATAGAAACACTGCTTCATGTGGCATTTCCAAATAAAAACCGCATGGTCCTGACTCTGAAGCGCTGCATGAAGTTCTATCCTTGCGGTATTTCAGGGGAAAGAATTGATTTTTCTTATTTTTATTATTTTTTTTTTCATTCTTTTTCTAATAAGACCAGAGAAAAAAAAAAATTTGGCACAAGAACTAAATTCTACTCTGGATTATATTATCTGAGCCCCTTAAGGAAAATCTTCCCAGCAGTTGCCTCTACCTGATCATGATGTATCAAAGTCGAGTCTATTTGTAGTTTAGGGTAGAGGAGTGCTCTGTGCTTTGCCCTCCAGCTTCATTGCCCTTTCCTTTTTTCTTTCTAGACGACACTAGTTAGTTGTTTATCAATAAGATCAAAATAAATGGGAAATGAAACTCAGTGGTATTTTCATCTCCAACTCAACCACACGTGTAAACAACATCACAAGCCCCCCACCACATCCAGTGCACTTGGTTCTTTCACAGCCAAAGGAAACAGAAAAGCCCCAAAGGAAAAGAAAAGTGAATAATTTGGCATCACACAATTAATAAACAATATAAGATAATTAGTGCTGCAACAAAAAAATACCTAATTCTACTTTTTCAACTCACTTTGTAGTATATTTTCTGAATATTCTTAGTTTGCAGCTAATTTCGTTTAGCTGGGTGATGATCAGGAATTCTTAAGATATTTTAGTTTATTTTTCCTTCTTATTATTCATTTCTTCACCTTTGGAGTCTCTTTCTCCCTATCAACTTTGCAACATTTCTCTATGATTCCACCTATGTAAACACGATATGGAGATAACCCAAATAGCCAGTCTGTTCACAGAAACACTTGAAAATAATGAGAAAGTTTCATTCTTTCCATTTTTTTGTGTGTTATTTTCCCTAGGAAAACATGCTTGGAAATTTAGAAATCTTTTCGTTAATACGCTTTGTGGGACTGAAGGTTCAGCCAAATACCTTTGAAAAAATAAGACCCTTTTAGAAAAAAGCACAATATTAGAAAATAGAGAGGTTTTTTGTCCTGTAGGCATGAAAACACACTAGTTCAAACAAGGATTTGAGATGAGTTCTGCCGCCCTGCCACAGATTCCTCTGCCATAGGTGAGTGGGAGAACCTTAAGTAGTTGAAAATACGACGATTTATGTCAGTGAAAAGAAATTGTTTCCCAAAGACACCCTTTTCATTTTCTCCTGGAAATTTGTCCAGGTTTCAAAAGATTTTACATTCATCTCAAAGTGCCCGTCTGCAGCCAGCACTCTGATATATACACAAGAATTTCTCCATGCTGAGAGCGCTGTGGGAACCTTGGGTCCTGCTGAGCAACCAAGCATTAAGAGTACTCAAACGTCATGGATCAAAGGTTGAGTGGATTGGTTGGACGGTTGCATCCAGAGGGTAACGGTCAATAGATCAATGCCCAGATGGAGACCAGTGACAAGTGGTGTCCCTCAGGGGACCATATTTGGACCAGCGCTATTCAGCATCTCCATCAGTGACACAGACATGGGATCAAGCGCATCCTCGGCAAGTTTGTAGGTGACACCAAGCTGAGTGCTGTGGTCAACACACCTGAGGGATGGGATGTCAACCAGAGGGACCTGGACAGATTTGAGAAGTGGGCCTGTGTGAACCTGAGGTTCAACAAGGCCAAGAGCAGGGTCCTAGACCTGGGTCAGGACAAACCCAAGCACAAATACAGGTTGGGGGATGAAGGGATAGAGACCAGCTTAGCTGAGAAGGACCTACGGAAATACTCAAGGTCATGTTGGACAGGACCCTGAGCAACCTGATCTAGTTGAAGACGTTCCTACTAGTTGCAGAGGGCTTGGATTAGATGATCTTTAAAGGTCCCTTCCAAACCATGATTCTATGATTCTACAAAGTTTCCTGAAATTGAAAAGAATGACTAATAAATCAAGAAAAACTTCATTTTAGAAATAATAAAAGTGAGATTGGTTTTGTCTGTCCTCTCTCATGCAATTTTAACCTTTTGTGCATAATTAAAAAAAAATGCAAACATGGTTTGGTTTGGTTTGGTTCATAATCTAGAACTTGGAAACTCATGATTCCAACAGTTGGAACATAAGAGGAAAAGAAAAAAAAAAGCAAAACTCATGGTACAGTCACTAGAGCTGGCATCTCAGCAAGAGGTAGCCTGTTTTTTCCATTCAGCATCATCTTTTAGTTCACAGAATTTTAGTGTATGAAGGTCTGAATACATCTTCAAATACCCATGGAAAATCTCTGATGGAAAAGCAGGCCTCTTGGAGGTGCTGACTTGTCTCACAAGGGCTCTGGGAAATTCCTGTTTTGGAGGAGACAAGAAGTGAAGGTAAACATAAGGAAAATAAAAAGGGTGTAAAGCTCAGGGCTTTGCTTATTATGATAAACTGACCCTTGGAGATATCAATGTGCTTCTTCCTCATTGTTTTCTCTACCGTGACAACACCCTGATCCTCTGGAGGTTTTTTTTTTTGAGGGGGGGAAGAATGACACATCATTTTGCTTTTATTTTTTTAATTTACTCTTCAGCTGTGTGAACATAGGGAGGGAATAACTTTTTTTTTGCAATGCCAGAGGTCTTTTCTCGGTACTGTTATGTCCCCCTCCTCTTTTTCTTTGAATCTAGGAGCTTTTTGGTCTCTGTAGCAGAGATTGTGGCAGGCTGCAGGAAAGCTTTTTGTGGCTTTGGATATGAACTACATCTAAGGTGGATTTTCTAGTGATCCGTTCATAAATTTGAGATGGCAGGAGATTGAATTTAGAGGACCTGAAGGAGTCCTACTTGTCCTATGCTCTGAATTTGATTTCTGTCCAGAGCATCCAAAAGGGAGAAGCTGCTCATTCTCTATTTTTGGAATTAAGGTCTATTTACAGTTGCTCTGGAGTCCACAGCCACTCCAAAGTCTTTTAGCAGATGCTTTGTGTGGTCTTTGAACTCTTGCGAGCCATGGGGGAAGGAAAAAAATAGGAGGATTTCTGCATTTTAAGGCCAGAGGCTTTTTGGATTATTTAGAATCATCTCCAATGTAAACCAATTGCATGATTTCCGTCCAGTTCCTCCTGTTCTGAGCTCAGTTGCTTGTGTCGAAGATGCCAAGCACTTGGAGATGATGACAGGTAAGGGAAAGAGCTGCATATGGTTAAAAAATAGCTAGTAGCATGTGGATGCTGCATATGAAACAGGACATGATGTTGTAACGGAAGAGTGGCATCCATTCCACTTCTGCAGAATGTTGGTGGTCCTTCCAGCTGTTCCCTGGAAGACTTCTCTGGCATTTTCAGTCTCAGATTTGATAACGAGAGTCCCCAGTGGCCTTGGAGAAACATGGAAGGATTTCAGATTTCTGTTGGCCACGGACGATTGGGAATTGCAGAGTTTGTACAAGAATCAGAGCTGCAGGAGAGTCACGTTCCCCAGGGGCCACTGATGACAGCACAGCTGAAGTGGAGCTTCGTCTGTTCCAGCTTGCCTGTGGTCTACCACACAATTTGTTTGTTATGCTGAGCCTAAGGAAGTTTACCACTCAGAGTCAGCAGCAGCTTTGGCTTGAGGTACATAATAGGCCACTTTCTTGGGCAGAAGACCCCGAGGGACACCGAGAGTGACATGACCCCACTGTTTATGACAATGTACTGGAAAATCAGCCAGTCTGTGGTGGTGCCACAGTGTGAGGCAGCAGCCGGGCTGGGCTGATGACTGCCTCTCCTTGAAGCACATCTCTCCATCCTTCAGGCAATAGCAAGGGCAGCAACTCTGGCTCTCAGGGGCCTTTCTCACAAGGTTACCTTTCCTCTCTCTGAGCAGAGGACCCTGGAGATCACCCCTCAACCTTACTACTGAGACAAGTGACTGGTTGTATGCAAGCTCCTCCTTTGCTCCTGTTCAGTGAAAAATCCAATGAACTTTAAACTCTTGGAAAAGGTAGACTCCAAGGGCTTCAATTGAGTGCATGTTCACTGCTTTTTGGCAAGCCAACTGCCTGCAGCATGTCTGCTCGACAAACCCAGCTGGGACACAACAGGAGACCTCCCAAGGTCTGGTCAAGGCTGGTCAACAGGGTGGTTTTGTCCAGACTTCAGGGAAATCCAGTGGATGGTGGTGAGTCATCTCATCTGGTTGGAAGAGATCCAGTCACACTTGGATCCTCATGTGCTCAATGGAGAGAAATAAATTTCCCGGGCACAGACAGTCTGGCCTATTTTACCATATATTTTAGGAAGAGACGGTAACCTCCACCAAGTGGGTTCACTATTCCTCCGCTGATTATGAAAGCAGAAACCAACTCTGAAAAAGATGCTACAGCATCTAAAGTTACATGAAAGGAACCCCAACCCTGGTCTTCATATGGAGACCATTAAGTATTGCGTGACCCAAGATTTCCCTATGTGCATGAGTTCAGTTGCTCCGCTGCTACTGGTAGATATTTAAATACTCCACAAAGCAGGAGCCCATTTGATGAACGAAGTTTTGCAGCAACAGCTCCAGTGGTCCATCTTAGCAAACTGAAGTAGAGCTGTTGAAAGGTGAGAAAGTACTTGTGCTGTAAACATGGGAACATACTACTAAATGACATGCCCACCCACTTCTTGGTTTCTTTCCACGGCCAAAGCAGTAAAAAAAAAGGGACCTTAGTGTAAGTGTGAATCCAGCTCCTGGAATGTTTTTCCATTTCCTCGTATTTACGTTAATGAACACTGACACTACAGACTCACATTCCCAGCTCAGTACTTCACCAGACTGACCAGCAACAAAACCAAGGAGATGAGACTAAACAGATGATTTGATGAAGGTTTATATCATTATTATTTTATTCCTCTAGGCTATGGAAAAGACAAGACGAGAGAGCTCACACCTCTGGTTTCAAAAAGATAACAGCTAAGTTCAGAGACAAGCTTAAGGGGAAAAAAAAATCAAGAAATGCAAGGAAAATTATTGTCTGCACACTAATTTAATATTATTAATTGGCAATGTTTTCCGCTTGGTAAAATGTTCCTCCCGAAAAAGGTCAGCTTGGCTGGATATAGTCCTAATGCCTGACAGCAGATTGCTTTACCTTAAGTTTAATCAGGAATAAAAAGGTGGTATAAAAGCCTCTCTTCTTATAGAGGATGACTTTTCACGAGCCCTTTGCACATGCGCAGATGACTTTGTAAGGTGGACAATAAATGAAAAGCAGCTCATTTTGGTCCAAACAGTGAGTCCATTATGCCTGTGCTCCAACTACTGCATGCCAAAACCATAAAACTAGCAACAAGAAAGGACTGTAACCTGTGTTTCTATAGGTTTAGATATATATCCATGTATGCATGTATTCATGGGCTGAATCAGGCGTGATTCTGGGTGGATGAAGATTGTCACGGGAGGTGTTAGGAGGACTGCATTTGTCCCTGGGCTAGGTCTATCTCTGGACTGGAATGGTGTTATCACCTTTGAAACCAAATGACTACTGTGAATATTTGGACATACTCCCGCACCTGACTGAGAACAGCTTTTGCTTCCACCTTTTGTCCAGACCTGCAAGTTGCTCTGGGGAACCAGAGCCAGAGAAACATGTTTTGCTAATGTGTAATGTCTTATTTTCTTTTCTTTTTGTTAGCGCAGCCAAAACTGCAGCAAGTTTAGACTGAGAAAGTGATAAAAACTAGCTACTATAGATCCTGGTATGTTCATAAAATCATGGAAAATACTTTTAAGATCATCAAGCCCAATCCTAAACCTAACACTGCCAGGTCCACCACTAAACCACGTCCATAGAATCATAGAATCATTTAGGTTGGAACAAGAAGCTTCCATACAGTTTTCACCTTGGTTTGAACATATCTGCATGGTTCCTCTCCGAGAAAGACAGCTCAGCTAAGCTGCTTCAGAAATGAACAGTTGTCCCTTAGAATAACGTAGACAGTTAGGGGAGAATCCTGGACAATATGCAAGTGGCATCACTTGCATCATCTATGTAGATGGTAGGATGTCTTTTATCCTTATATAAAGCTTTAAAAGTGCCCCTTTTTATAAACAGAGCCTACGACAACCAGACCCACTCTACATGTGTGTGCTGTAGATATCCAAAATATGTAATATCTCGTGAGTGATTACAGGCACTGGCTGCTCTGTGAGGGCTGGATATAACATGCTGCCCTCCCAATTCTTTAATGGTACAATGTGAGGATCATTTCAAATGTCCACGTGGGATGGACACTTGATAATGCCATGGGAAGACGCAGGTATAGAACAGATATTAAGCTCACTATCTAAGGAAGCAACCGTGACATAGCACATACATATGTAGACACAAAGAACTAAGGAATTGTTTCCTCAATAACTACAGTCTTCAACTGCCCGAAGTTAACTAACTAAAGTTTAGCTGAGTATGAACCGTAAACTGCCTTTATAGTAAAAGGAGAAAAATTAGCTCTGATGAAGCATGAGGCCAATGGCTATGAGAATTAAAATAGGATAGATAACCTGGATTGTCTGAATATGCCTGAATATGCAGATTGCTAGACTCCATACTCAAGACAGAGTCCACTCTGCACTCAACCTTGTCAGTGGAACCAGTTCTAAAAGCCCAGAGCTGTGTTAAGAGACACTTGCACTGGGATTTGTCATGCTCTGAGTTTAAAAACTTGAGAAATGCAACCACAGGACAAGAGTTAATTAATTTCTGATGCTTGGCTATTTGAAGTGGAAGCCCTTCTTCACCCTAGGATATCAAAGTACTTCATAAAGTCGCTTTAGTATTATCGTGCTGCTTAGGTGACTCAACAGCAGTCATGGTTTCCAGTGCAGATGTAACCCAGAAAAGCTGACACTACAGCCAGGCGTAAGGCAGCGGGACATGTCCCAGGCTCACAAGCTCTATTAGGTGCAGAAGTGAGAACAGAATCCTGACATCCTTCATGCCACGCTTCTACCTTAGCCACACATGCTTTTCCCTTTCCATACATCATCCTGATGCTCCTAGGAAGGAGATTAATCATTTTGTATCTCATTTTTCCACCGGGGGTGAGTCAAGCAAGGATGACTGAAGTGACTTAGACACGTTCTTAGGACAGTGCCAAGAGGAGAAAGCAGCGTTCAGAGGACTTAGAGGCAGGAGTGAGACACCAGCTTGTGCAAACCGGAGATTCACTAAGGCCCATGAGGCAATGGAAAGTGCTCTGCTATTGCAGAAAGCAGGGAAGGACAGAAACATTTCAGTTATTGGGGAGAAATTTTTCCATCAAACATTCCCTCTAGCTTGGTCTCAGTCCTTAAAAAATACCTACCAGGATACTCAGCAATGAGCCTGGCAAGTATAATTTATTGCTCTACTGCCTGCTAAAAATCCCAGATTCTAGATACTGATTTTATAGCACAGCATGATTTTCCTCACTCTTGACCCTGCACTAACCTTTCACTGCTTCACAAGGGATAATTATCCATATCATTTCTTCCCTGACCCCAAGGGACTAATGACCTTATCACCTCTTCCTTGCTAACACATCCTCCTGCTCCTCATATATCCATTCTGCAACTGGTTAACATAATTAAGTTACACTCAGAGCAATTATTCGCAACATGTTCTTAGCTTGCAGTTTACTGCTGCTGTATGAGACCTGCAGAAGAGTTTGTTTGCCTCTAAGCTTGTCTGTTCTCCTAGCTCTGTCGCTTCACTTAATAAAAGATTATTCAAATACTATGTCCACGCAGGTCTTGCCTAGCTAAATTAACCACCTTCCATCTGAAGGGGATGGAGTTTAAGCCCTGCTTAAACCTCTAGCAACTGCCCGTTGAGGAAATTGTGGTGGTCTTGCTTCACTGGATCCTTCATTGGTTGCTCTGGAATACTGTGTCCAGCTATTATAAAGACAGGAAATATTTTTCTCTCTCTTGATTTTATATTAAAGTACAAGGAATCCTTGACTTTTTCTTTGGAGGAAGAGTGACTGTTAATTATTTCCAGAGCAAGAGATGTCTTTGGAACTGGCCCTGGAATTATCCAGCAAGGTACAGCAGCATGTATGCAAAGAGCAGAGCTCTTTGGGACATTCCCAAATGTTTCCTGAGGACACTAGGTGTTGGCGTGGTTTCTAGAAGTCATGACTTCTGCATTCAGCAGACCAGTCTGCAACAAGCTGTGTAGGATGGAGAATGGCTTTGAAGTTTCCTTTTTGGAAGCAGAATAGGTCATGCTTCTTGAGAGCTGACCATTGGCTAAAAGCCTATTAAATTTTAAATATTGGTTGGTGCAGACCCAGTGCAAAACTGTTTTTCTTCTGCAGGATGTAGTGAAACCACATCTCTTCTGTGATCTTTCCACCAAAGTATCACTGGACTCTGTCCAGAGTGAGATGTCCAAGACTTACATGTCTGCTTTGCCTAAGGTCAGGATTTCTGACAACATCATATGAAAACAAATTATTCAGGTTGCTCAGAGGGTCCACAGGCTGTATGCGGATTAATAAAATCCAGCTTCCATTGCATTTGGTAGAGAAAAATCAGTTATTCATCGTTAAGATTAGATGGCAGAAATCCTTTGGGACTTCAAGTGGTGTTTGTCTGCACTGATGGCACAGCATGTCAAGGTCTTTAGACCATGAGGTCCCCACAGACCCCCACGAAATTAAATGACCCTGTGAACTTCCCACTCTCCTATTTAGGCTGGGTATCCCTTCTGGATGTGGACCTTGAAGAGGATTTAGGTCTTCCAATCCCCATCTCCACGTGTGGAGGCACCTACATTTTGTGTAGTGGAACCTGCTGGGCCACCCGTTTCTCTAACCATGAGCCACTAGGTTGAGTCTGTCCATTTACTTCAGTTTAGCCCTTAAATGGCAACAAAACTACCCCTTTGCTATCTCTATTCAGACATTACCTCCAGGGAACAAATGAGATATTTGAATCATTTCTACCTTCATTGATATGAGCTTAAGTTTAACGTTTGCCTAATTTAAGCAGCTCTGTGCCTTATTTCCTAGGAGAACATCATCGTCAAACAATGGACTGGGGTAGGGCTGTGCTCCACCTCTCTTTATCCAACTCCATCTGTGCTGGCACAATGTATAGACAGGGATCCAGGACTCACAGGGACGGAAATAGAACAAGTAAAAAAGAGACTGTTGTTGCAGTGCGTGACAGAGGACACCTGGGTGCCAGACATCTCTCCCAAATGCTGTCCTACACATGATGCTACATCTCTTTGATGCAAAAAGGCGTCAGCAGACACCAGAACCCAGCTGTTGGGAATCTGGCCCTTTCCTCCTGTGGGTGGATGAGAGGGAGGAGTGTACGACACCTCGCTCAAAATCTTGTCTGTTCACACAGAAATTAGGATAACCCTGAAATATATATATTATTTTTTTCAAAAGAAATGAAAAGCAGAAGAGGGAGAAATTCTCATAGACCATTGGGTGAGGGAAGAAGGAGAAGAAGAAAGCATAAAGAATGCAATAATAAAGGAAAAGCTTGGCTTAGAAAAATAACAGAATCTGTATCTTCTCTCTCCTGGAGGCTTGGATCTAATGGTAACCTCATTGCTTCTGTTTTCTTCGTGGAGACTGATATCTCTTCCAAGGCAACCACAAGATCTTTTACCCCTTGCATGGACCAGACCCACATCATCCATGGCGAGAGGAAACTCCTAATTCTTCCTTCTTTACTGCTCTGTCTCCCTGATGGGTCGGGGATGTTCTTTCAGACACACACACTCGGCTGCCCTTTTGCTCTGACAGGCCCTTTCCACTGTCTTCTGGACACCTGACCTGCCTGCCAAGAACAATAAGGAGACGGACATGGAAATGTCCTTGCCAACTACAGCACAAGAAAATGCTGACAGCATTCAGGGAGTGAACATCCAGCATCTTTTCCTCCTCTGACTTGGGTGCTTTGCTCTAATAGGAACATTTATGGTGTTCAAATGTTACATCTCACAGGACCATGAATGGGATTTTCATGCTGCTTTCTCCAGTAGGTTTATTGCAGCTTCCATCGAATCATATAGGAAAAGAAATCTTGGGTGTCACTGAGCATGAGGTTCAGATTCCATGTGAAATACAGGATTCAGACAAACATTTATCTGACTAGAGGTTGCTAAAAGAGACAGAAGGATATCTCCTGCACCCTCATCTGACACTGGCCTGTTCAAGTGTCCTTGTAGACTTCTATCCAGTCTCCCTACTCCATTGCACCTTACCCACTGAAGAATTTTAACTTGTTCAAGACTTGTTCAAAATCAAATTATGCTTTTCTGTATGAATCCTGTTTCCTGGAGTGGCTCCGATGGATTGAGTCTGTCTGATTAATCCCAAAATCTGCCCCAACTCTCTTCCCATCACTGGGGGGACACTGGTGTGCAGATGGCTTTTGCCACTGAAATATGCTTTTGTCTGCCACATCACAGTGCAAAATGGCTCTCAGCTCTTTGGAGAAAGGCTGTGGCAGCTGGGAATGAGAATTCTGTTTGGAGACAGGAGGAAGCAATGCGAAGTGGGATGAATTTTTATTTCACTTATGTAAACGATACAGCAAAACATGTGAAACACTCAAGTGGGCCCACAAAAACTGTGATCTTAGTAACAGTTCTGCCAGAAATTGGTCTGGATTATTGGCCATGTAAGCAATCCCAAGGCTACAAGACACAGAGCACCTTCCCTTGCCTACTCATGTCTTTGCACAGCACTGAACACAGGAGGAATCCAAATTCAATGGGGATCCTCTATGAAATACCAAGAAAAAAATGAAGAAAAATAAGAAAGTCCTGGATATATATAAACTGTTTGCTACTGTGCCCTATGGCTCAGAGGTAAAAAAGAAGGGTCACTCTCATTCAGTTGCACCTGCCTTTACCGTTACTGTTTCAGGTTTTTGCTAGGATCCCTCAGGCTTGTGTTTTCAAGAATGAACATTTGAAAGTTCCCAGCTGCAGAAAGAGGAAAGGAAATTTCCCCTGCAATGCCTGTAGCACTCGTGGCAACAGTCCTCTCTCCAATGAATCAACACAACTCTCTAATCCCATAGAAAAGTAACCCTGGAAAAAAAAAATAATAAAAAACAGAGGTGAGGGGAGACTTTTTTCATGTTCATCTACCAAACTGGTCCACGGAAGGATCCAATGAACACTGGAGTCTACCCAGTGGAGCATGTGGGTGAGAGAAGGACCTTTTGCTTTGGGTGGCAATAAATCATTAAATTACTTCAGCCGCTCAGGAAACCACAGCCACAGAGCTTTTATAGCCAGCTAACCCGTGTTTATTCTAAAGACCAACCTACATGTGCCACTCATCTGCAAGTTTCATTGATCTCCATGTCTATAATTTACCATCTCTAACTGTACAAATCCTTTTACAGATCACTGGATCTATAAATCACTGCAACACGAGCTAAAATCCCTGTTAACTTGAAGACAGAAATGGGTTTATGCATTGTTTTTACCTGTCATTACTTTTTTGAGATATTTTTTGTTGTTTCTTGGGCTATAAAAATGGAAGAAACTCTTTCTGTTCTGAAAGAGGGAAAAATCATTGATTCCTAGGGATTATTTGAAGAAAACTGCACAAAAGTAAGGAATTCCTGGTTACCTCAAAGTTACTTCCATTTCAGAAATCTTCAAGTGACACTCAATTCTGGTTCCCAGATTTTACTAAACTTTTAACATAAACATTTCTGCTTTGTTTTCTGTGTGGCTTTCATACAAAATTCATTTTAAAAAGCAGTTTCTTAAAATCTGGGTTTGCCCATATTAATTTGAGTCAGAAAATGAGCGTTTTCCTAACCAAACAATCTTAATTCATTTCTATGAAACATCTACATGGAAAAACACACTGATCCTGTGAAAGACAAAATGATTCCTCCTGTTTTAAGCAATTAATCAAGATCTGATCTTGGGGTTTAAAAACATAGCCTAAAGGACAAAAGCACCACCCTGTCCTTTTTCCAAGGAAAAATCAATCAGGCCTATCCCGTTTTTGAGAGAGATTTTTCTAACCTCTTCTTAATAAACTCAGTGAAGGAGACTCAACCCCTTTTTCAGCTGTAAGACTTCATTCCTCTTGGAGATTTTTTGTTCATGGTCTGTTGGTTGGGGAGGGGGGAATGCTTTGCACTGGGATTTTTGCCCCAATTTCGTCATTTTTTTATGCTTATTATGAAAGAAAAAGAGAATAGATTGTTTGCTTTCTCCCTAAATGAATCTTTCCAGCCTCAAATATATAAACTACAAATAAAAAGAACTCCAAGAAGAAATGGAAGGAGTTTATAGAAGGAGCAATTCTGCAGACCTTAGTAAAGCTTTCACAACTGGGTAGACATTTTTCCACAGATGCTTCACACCCATCTAAACCAAAACAACTGCAGAAATCAACATGAGTACCCCTTGCTCTTTGTCACAGACACAGTTGTCAATGCCATAGGGTGACATTTCTTTGGCAAATAATTCTTCTTAATGAAAAAAAAAAAGCATATTTGGCAACACTGAAATAGCTTATGAATTCATATGGTTTTCACCAAACTACTTATTTAAGTCTACTAGTAGAAGTGAAAAGAAAATCTGGGTTACGTTGACATTTTTTAACTAAAACTCTTGTGAATGTGGGGATTAATTTCAAAAACAGCTTTTGATTTGGCATTCTTTGGTGTGTTTTGTTTTGTTCTTAAGACAGGGATTAGTCTAGAAGTATTCAAATCCAAGCACCTTATTTGTGATGAAACAAAATGCATCGTTTATCCTGAAAGAGAAAAGACTCAATCTTCTGAATAGTTTTCATCTCCTCCTTTCTGCAAATTATCAATATAGAGGAGAGGCATGAGTCACTCGCACTCTTGGCATTTTTTTAATTATTATTTTTGCATGATTCACGCTCTCAAAGCTGCGGGGTGGTATTTTTCACAGAAGACATGTCTGCATGAGGCAAGAAATGCAGAGATCCTTGGTGCTAATTACTGTTGGCATCTTCTCCCTTATGGCAGAGGAAAGTGTGTGTTCTCTCACAGGTACATGTGTGCGAGTAATTCAATGAGAAAATTAAAAGGGAAAAGAAACCCAACCCTCTTCCTGTAAGGAGGACTGGGAAAGCCCCATGCGCTGTAGAAAAAGTAACACTCGTGTGTAATGTCTAAGGACATAAATCTTTTATTATTATAACCAGTCATCATTAAATCAGTCAACAAGGTTCTATAACAAGGAAATTAATTAGACCTTCTAACGTTTAAAGCAGAAGCCTGGAAAATTCAATGATATTGAGTGGTTTGAGGCTACTTTCTTCCTTCTGCTCCACTACTGAGTCCCACTTGGGGGATCTCCAAAGCTTGCTCTAGGTTGTGAGAGGCAAAGTGCTTGTTAGGAGAGTTTTGCTGAAGGCAAACAGAAGGTCCAACAGGGAGAAGAGCAACTCTTGGTCAGAAATATGCACTTTACCAGGGTACTGTCTTCATATTTTCTTTGGACTTAGGATTTCCCAGATTCCAGCAATGCTGAACTGCTAAACCCAGTTGAGAGAGCACCTTAAATCCAGAGTGCCACAGGCAGTAGAACTGAAAATGAAGTTGGAAATGGGTGTAATTGTTTACCTCTGAATCTTTTGTCTTCATGTTTGCCTGTGTGTAGCTTCAACCTTCTGCCATGAAAAATGAGACAAGACCATGCCCAGTCACATTTGCAGTGGATATCTAAAGCTTGATTCAGTTGCCCACATAGACATTAAGTGCTATCTGAAAACCAGAGAATATTGGTGACATCTGCCCTAGGTTAGGAGATGTGACCAAGGACATACAGGAGACCCTTTTGCTACATCTGCAGGGGCAAGGAACTCAAGGGCATCTCAGATGGTTCTCAATTACTGTATTTAAGCAACTGAAAATCACTAATACATCATACAAATCGATACTTGTGCTCACTGTGATGATCTCTCCGGTGGTCTCTTGTTTTACGTAGATCAAAACCCTCTAATTGGTTTAGGGACAGAAGTCCCCGTGGCCTCAGAGGGAAAACTAATTTTCTCCCATCAAAATCTGAAGTTTGCCGCTCCCTTGGGATGCTGTTGAGCATTTGAAGTGCCACAGAGTGATGATGAACTGACAGAGAAATTACTCATCTATGTTAGTTTAAGAGCTAATGTTTAGGGAAAGCTAATTCTAAAGAGTCTCTTGGGACTCAGTGGGTAATGTAAGGCTACAACACACCAGTGTTAGCAAACCAGGCACTTCTGGAGACTCATGTAGCAAATCTGGAGCTCACGATACAAGGAGTTCTTAAACTGAGAATTGTGGGTGAACTGTGTCCTCTGGAGCAGCAGCTGGAGGCCAGCTGGCATGCCCTGTGGTACTGGAAACAGCACAAGGTACTTACACTTAGGCAGAATCCCTTCATCTGAGAGGCATAAATTTCCTAATTTCCTAAAGTGGCTAGTCTGTAGGAAGCCATGGAACCATAGAATGGTTTGGATTGGAAGGGACCTTAAAGATCATTGAGTTCCAACTCCCCTGCCCTGAGCAGGGACACCTCCCACCAGACCAGGTTGCTCAAAGCCCCATCCAGCCTGGCCTTGAACCCCTCCAGTGACGGGGCAGCCACAGCTTCTCTGGGCAACCTGTTCCAGTGTCTCACCACCCTCACAGAAAATAATTCCTTCCTAAAATCTAATCTCAATCTCCTCTCTTTCAGTTTAAAAGCCGTAGCACATCCCGCTCAGCCTCTGTCTGCTCCTGGACAACAGTTCTCCTCAGTCCTGTGTCATATCTGCCAGCCCTGTGCAGATGCTGCAGACACCCAGAGGTATCTCAAATGGTTCTGTATACCTGAGATTTGGCAACTGCATGCAGCCTTAAGTTTCTAATTAAAGTGTCTAGGGTTTGGGGGTTTTGGGTTTTTTTTTGCATAGCAGAGAAAAGCAATCCATCACCCTTGTCTAAAACACTTAGAACTGAATAAATCAGCCTCTGGAGGTACCAGTTTCTCTCCCTGTACATTAAAAGCAGCCTAGATAATTAGGACACAATCCAGTTGCCTAAGCACAGACATCTCATGCTATATAAGATGCCCAGGGGTGTCAGAGAATGCACACATGGCTGGCAGGTACAACTCAGGACCCACGGAAGATCTAAATCCTTCTCCAATGGCAGATGGAGACCAGATGAGTTTGCTAAGAACTCAAATGGGACTAGACACCTAAAGTTGAACCCCTAGTTTAGGCAAATGTATGGTTTTTAAGCAGCGATAACGAGGTGGAACGAACCCATCCTACAGAAACTGAGCGATTTTCCCAATCCCCCTGTTATTACCCCTTTCCTTCCAAGCCAGAGCAGCCCGGACACTTCAGTCCGTGCTCTGTCTGCTGCCAGTGATTCATTGCACTCTCCACCACACCCAACGCACAGGGTGCATCGTGTTTCATGGGTTTTTCTGAAAGTTTCACCACTCGGACAACGGAATCCTTCACCACCAGAGTACC
Source organism: Thinocorus orbignyianus (assembly GCA_013400375.1). Taxonomy (NCBI): domain Eukaryota; kingdom Metazoa; phylum Chordata; class Aves; order Ciconiiformes; family Thinocoridae; genus Thinocorus; species Thinocorus orbignyianus. Next base: position 744,381 of record VXBW01007085.1, read on the forward strand.
CGTACTCTCCTTTTTGCACAGGGGTTACTTGATGCACACAGCAAGACTACAGGGCTGTCCATTCTCTCTGAAAATACACAGCTGTGAGTGAGAGGGACTAAAATAAAAAGCCTTCTGGTAGTAGTTTTAATTTTTTTGATTTTATTTTTTTTTCCCCCATTGCAAGCCTAAAATTTAGCGCTGTTTTTCATATTAAGCCTGTTTGGGGGTTTTGTTTTTCTGTGTATTCAATCATACAGCAGGTTATGTGCTTACAAGGAGTTCATGTTAAAAGGCCATAAAAATGAAAAATTAGTGTTGTCTTCACGGACCCAATGCAAATAGCAAAAAATTGGAAAAAGAAAAAAAAATAATAAAGAATGATTTAGCCGCCTGTGTTCTAGCGGAGGATAATTTGGCTTCTTCTTAATGCCTAAGTTATGCATTGATTTGTATCTGAATTTCGCACAGAAGTTATGCAACTCCCTGGATAGTGCTTAAAGCTTAAAGTATGAGGTGGTGACAAATGCTGGAAATGACATAGGAGGAAAAAATGGACTTTGGTACGTGAGCCATCAGGTTGTCCTGAGAGCAATACATTTTGGAAAGAAATGACGCAGACAAGAATGACCGTCTTACATTCTGGTTTAGCTCCCTGTGGAAGTATGTCCCACATATTGCATATAAAAAAGAGGAGGAGGAGGGAGAAATACAAATTATTGCTGACGTCTACTCAAAAAATGTGAGATCCCAAACTAATTGTGGCCAGATGTTGTAGTATGGAATAAGAAGGAAAATCTCTTTTATTCTCACTAAAGGTAGCAAAATACGTAAGTTTCGCATCGGCTGGAGATGAGTGGGAAAATAAGTTTTCCAGAAACTGCAGAATAATTTGAATGAACACATGGGCTTTTGAAGTCTAGTCCTGCTAAAGGATTCAAGGTTCTTGACATGAAAAAATTAAGTATATATTAACTTAACTTTCCAGGATTCCTGAGAATAAAATTGACTATTTAAGGCTGGGCGGTTGATGTGGGGTTTGGTTTCTTTTTTCAGTTGGTAGGTGCTTTTTCATGGAAATCAAGTTTTGTTTGTTTGTTGAAGAAAAAATATCTTAATTTCAGTGACTTTTTTCTTCGGTTCAGGAAGCATACTCATCATTTTGAAAAGGACTCAGTCCACAGGGTTACAAAATGGCAATGCAATACAAAACCGCAGTGAACAAACTGGCTTTCAAATGGCCTGCTCACAACATCCTCTAGGTTTGGTCACACTATTTCTCCTTGTCTCTCAAGCATAATTTTTAAGCTGCTTTGACATACATCCTGCTGTAGCAAACCATGTATCAGGACCCAGGCCAGATAGCTTAAAAAGAGCTTGTCTGTGTTGCTGCAACCGGTGTAATATAACCTATCATCAACCCACTGAGACAGAGATTTTCATGACCAGTATCAATTAATTTAGGCTGCCAAATCACTTGCACTCCATCCAAAAAATATTACCCCAACAGCTATGCTTTTATATGGGAGCAGATTCCTAAATCTCCTCTACAGACTACTCACTTCAGAGAGATGAAAAGCCCCCTCTCCCTGGTCTAAGTCATCAAGTTATCTTACCCCTCCAAAACCATCATTGTAAGAGTCTCCTTCCACAAATCTGGTCAGCAGCCCTGCCATCTCCCTCAATTCTCAATACACCCTGTCTTGATGCCTGTTTTATGTCTCAACCACAGTTGCATTTCAGTATGGACTCTACACTGAGACACTCAAATTAGTAGAATAAAGCACATACTAAGCGTAATTCCATGATTATCTATTTCTGTATGGATGTCCATAGGAAGCTTTTTCTACCTGTGTATCTATTCACCCATCTAGTTTTAACACCGAAGAGTTGAGTTAAATTAAGATCCCAGCTCTACAGAACTTGGATGGTACTTTGGTGTTAGCGACAGAGGTCAAAGTGACTTTCTAGGATCAAGGCCAAGGTTTGCAGAAACTAAAACCAGTAAGAGCTTCTGTCACTGTGAAAGCAAAGTTTCATTTTAAAATACCTTTATTTCAGCGCCCTTTCTATTCTTATCATGTTTTGATTTTTAAGGGAAGGTTATTAAAGGAAAGAGAGATAAGATAAAGAGACTTCGGAAGATCACAAACATCAAATCGACTTAGCACTTGATTCCGTCTTTTCCTTACCTAGCCTTTTCAATGTAATCCCTTTCCAACAAAGTATCATAAACCAGTAATATTTAGGGATGTAACACTGACAAGGTAAAACAATCCTTTCCATAAAATGCTGTGGACAGTCAGTTTAACAAAAGAAACTTCTGGAGGCAGTGTCCAATAGCTTCCATGTTCCATCAATGTTTTAAAATCTAGTAGCAGCTGTAGTTTTCTGCAGCTCCAAGACAAACTCATCATTGTAGCAAAACCATCCCAAATCATTCCAGATGGACTCGCTCTTGCCTAGCTGGTAGGAATTTGCTCCAAAACACCTTCTATTACAAACTAAAATGAAACAAGGACTATCTTCTAGACTTGAAGCCGAGTTCCCATCCCAACAACCAACCTCTGCTACCGTTCAGAGATGGAGTTGTGTTGAGGATGATCATTGGCCCATGCTGCCTCTTGAATCGAGTGCAAAAATTGCAACAAAAAGGAATATTATGAAATATTTGGGTGTGGATAACCCAGGCCTGTTCCCAGGCAACATCAAATGTTTGACAACCTAATCGCAACCTGGGCAAAGAGCGTTTGCGGCACATTCCTCACACAGAAGACTATTGAAACTCAGTCATGTCTGTAAATAATCCCAACCAGGTGCCACCTAAGTGTATGCTTAAGTGTACCAGAGATCTATAACCTCCCGTTCACCCTGGCAGATGGGGCAAGTGCACTCCCAGTTAAACCCTGCGGTCTCTTAGTAAAGATGTGAAGCAAACACTGGCTTTCTATTTGCCAGGGGTTGGAATTTTGGGTTTCCTCTTTTATGATCTGCTTTTCAGATGACAATTTTACAGGGATTTTGGCCATTAACCCCTGTAGTGTCATTTCAGAAGAATAAAGGTGATGGGTAAATCAGATAGACCAACTCTTTAAGGTAGTGAATGCCAGCACTTGCCTTCGGTAAGTTTACTTTCTAGGACCACAAGATGAAAATTTATTTTGAAAACTCTTTGTTCTTTGGCATCCCAGGCCAAATTGTTCAAATCCAAGCAATAACTTCTCAATAAAGCTGTGACTTAAGATGATGCAAAGCTCCACACTGCTTCAGTCTCACCCACAAAAAAATGATGGAAGAACATACCTCATGAAATGGGCATGAGTGAGACAAGCAAAAGACTGACAGAATAAAATGGGACATATTCACAATGGGGGAACAAGTCAATGTTTTGTCATTGACTAAAGCTAGAAAAAAATCCATTTTAGTGATGAACACTTCCTCGAACATTTCAGAGCATAATCTAGAATTCCATATATTCAGCAAAATGACTAGATTTGTTGTGCTGCCATGAAGATGTCTTCCAACAGCGAACTGGAAAACTGCAAGAATGCAAAAGCCTTGGGTAGCCTGATGCCTACCCAAGAGAAATGCTAACAAGCCTTTAGGCTAGAAGTTAGTAACATTTCTCAAGACAAAAAGTCACATCTTGCTGCCTGAGCATATCTTTATTACCAGAGTGTCCGTTTGCTGTGTGCCTTGAGCGCTTCGTAGTCTGTATCCTGCCCAGAGTTTTGCTAAGTGATAGGAAAAATATGTCAAAGTTCTTGTCAGCCCTAAATTTGCGGCAAGATGAAAGTTCCTTTCTCTTTCATATCAATAAATAAATTAATTATGATAAAAGGTGCAATAAAAACGATAAGCAGAACAAAGCTCACTCGGCATTTTAGCTGGTTTTAGCATTGCACCCATGGCAGCCAAAACACAACGTTCAAATAGCTGGGGGAGAACCAAGTTGTTTTTTTCAATACAAAGGACTCCTCTCTTTGCCTTCTGTCCTGCTTCCACCTCTGCCACGTGCGTTCAGTGGAACAGAAGTATGGCTAAAAAGAAAGCAAACTCAAACAGCTGTGAAGTTGTTTGAAAACACCATAAAATGTTTTATGTTTTACAACAGGTCATTATTTTTTCTCAAAGAAGTATCTCCACTCCAGGTTGGCTTTATGACCCCTTCTCTGCCGCTTCTGATGAGGGAAGTTATTGTAGTGATAGAAGCACTACAATCACTCCAGATTAGACAAGTCAGAGCATGTTAAAAGCACTGTGGTACTTTGCCCGCTTCTTTTAAGGCCAATAAATAACCTGGCTGGCAATGTTCCCAGTTTTGCTTTAGAAAATAGGCAGGAATGCATCTGCATATTTTCTTTCTGTCTTGGTAGTTCCTTCATGAAGATGCTCTTCCACATTCAAAATGTTCCTTTGTTCCTTTATCTAGGAAGATCTTTTTATTCTTTTTCAGAAGTATTTCAGCAAACTCAGCATCTATTTTTCTGCAAACAAGAGCCCACTGAGTAAATTCTTTTGTCCTGTGTCCTTTTGCCGATAATTTCAAAACCGAAATTTAAAAGTTTCAGTTGGTACCATGAAAAGGTATTTTAAGTTCTTTACAGAACTCCTTTTTTCCTTTGAAAAGGTTAGGAGTTTTTAAAAATACTTCATTGAAAATGATGAGTTTTTTCAGCTTCTTCAGGTCACAATTATACTATAAATTTATAAGTCGTGTTAAAGCATCTCCAATCTGGATTTTTCTGCAATACTGCAGAAGTTCCTGAGTACTGAAGCAGAATAGCAATTCCCTCAAAATCACATGAAAAACAGGTGACTGATCCCCTTCCATTTTTTTCTTTGAAATGTGAAGGTTATCTACTTTTTGTATAGCCTTAAAGTGATAAGCTGAATTTCGGCTATTTCTTTGCTTTTTCTAGATATTGCTGTGTGCGGCCACTTCCATATTCACATCCTTGGTTTGTCAAAAGATTTACAAGGTGAAATGGATGCTGTACAATAAATGGTCTAAAATACTGTAAAGCTCTGTAAAAAGGTCCCCCACAAAGTCATAAAAATGATACATCTGCCTGTGACATTCCTGGGCCTTTTCCATCCAGGCAAGCAAAGCTTTTGTTCAGCAATAATTCATGCAAACCTCAATCGTAAATATGCACTAATCGGTGTTGATAGTCACTCCACTGGATCATAATTTTCAACCTTAACTTCCCTTTATCATCAGTGTTTTAGTTTGAATATCTGACACTGGATTATTTATCAGGCTGTGAAAGAACTCACTCCTAGGGAAAGCTAATTCTGACAATCAAACAGCTTTGGAGAAGACACACTACAGGTGACCTGGCATCTTAATTCAACACCGTGCAGACTCAGCAGATTTGTATAAAATTCTCTGGGGAAACTGCTAAGATAAATCAAATAAAAATATGAGTTTGCTTCATGCCCGGCCCATTTGATGGACCCAGAGGAGCTGAAAAATTACTGAGTAGGAATAATTTACGGATGAAAGGAGGCTCTAGGATAATTTATAAGAAAGGTCCTATTTTCACTAATAATTTTGAAGCTTATCGTATTCGCACAGTAAAAAGCCAGCTAGGTTAATACTTTCCAGTTTGGCTTTCAGATGTGGAGGTCTAAATATGAGATTACCTTGCCTAATTTTATCAAAAAATTTATTAAATTCTGTAGGTTATTGGCCTATAATTCTACTCTAACCGCTAGAGAAAGATAGACTCCCTAGAAGGCAATTAAGAAAGGAGAATGGCTGAAGGAAGGTTTCAGGCTTACAACTTTCTGATGTTTTGCTCTTGTGGCATTTCTACTTGGCCTTTTTCTTTTTTTTCACGGGTTTAAATTATTTTACCTTCTCCTGTATCTGCAGTCTAATTCTTTAAGGGTGGGCAGAACAGTAATCTATCGCACTTCACACAGTCAAATTCTCTGCTGAAGTAATTTAGCTACAGAAAGATAGCCAGGAAAACTGAGATCCCATTTTGGAATATATTTAATCAGTTTAAAATAGGAGATCAAAAGAAAATTAAGTGGGGAAAGAAAAATTAAATTCTAATACTGATTAGCAGACATTATTTTTCTCTTGAATATTGGTCTTTGGCCCCAGATTTAAGTGTTTCACAAGAGTGTATTGGTTTTGCAGAGTGGAAGAGAATAGAACAGAATGGACTACATTTAACTCCTACAAAAATAAATATGTGTGTGTACCAATATACTTAAAAGAGAATCCTATTTTAGAAGCTTATGACATGGGACAAAAAATAATTTCGATATCTTTAATTCTGTGAAAATTTGACACAGAAGAGAATTAATTCTTCAGTCTTCTACTGAGTAGAAGCTTCTAGAGTGTCAATATCTACACCTGAGGGAGCTGTCATAGGGTTCCTCCTCAGTCAATGGAGTCAGCGGAGTAAAGTGCACAATTTGTCTAATCCTAAAATAAACCTTTACAATGGATCAGATAAATCACACCCTAAAAATTTTTTATATCTCCATTCTGTTTATAAAGGCAGGCTAGGATGGTGCATGTCGGCAGCTTGTGTCTACACTACAGATATATAAAATTAAATTAGATAAATCCTAGCTGTTACATATTTGAGTACTCCTTCTTAAAGGAGAAGCAGCACTGTGACCCATTCAACTCCATATACACCAATATAAAAATTTAATTGTGCAGTGATGGGACTCAGAAACTGGGGGTTTATCCCAAGATGTCAATGGCTTCTTTCAGAAACCCAAGAAAATCCATTCCCTTCTTGGCTCCTCTTGGCTATAAAACCAGGATGAGGGACACAGAGATTCAACACTCAAGATTTGCACCATTTCACATAATTTTATCATATTAAAAGATTCACCCCAGCTCCTTTAATTCCCTTTCTGGAAATGTGGGGAATTATCTTATGGAATTATCTGTCTTTATGCAAAACATATGGGCTCAGACTAATTATGAACTGAATATATTCCTTTTACTTTTAGAGCTATGATTTAGGTGACATGAATACAGGAATTTAGTGTGTATATGGTTGAGCTTTGGGGAGTTTTTAGTGCAATAAGGTGTCAGACGTAGCCGAGGGCCTTAAAAATGTAATTAAAACACTGCCACCATTAAAATCCTGACCTAATTTAAAGAACTGCATAGGGACCATATGTGTTTTGTTCCACACTGACTCGGAGTATGAGATTTGCTGTGCCCAAGGGTGCCACAGCAGCTGTGAAAGAAGTGAAAAGGACTCGGTAAATACAAACCCAGATTGTTACGAGACAAGAGATCTAAATGTCAAGAAACAGGCATTACGGAAGTCAGGGGAAAACAGGATGAGTCAGTCCCCAAGTTGAAAACATTCAGCCAGATTAATCAATTAATTCCGTAAAGACTGGAATGTTCCGAATATTCCTATAACATAAAACCAGACATGAAAAAATGCGACAACGTTTATTGCGACTGAAAGAAAAGGTTAAAAATGAGCCATAAGGAAATTATGACATTGTCTGTATTGCCAAACCTGGAAATTTTATTGCAAGTCTTAAAATGCTCAGTATCTCATTTTTAAAGCCTTATATCTTGGTGATTACGTGGAACTTGCGATCTTTTCCAGATAATTTTTGGAAAAAAAAAAAAAAGCAAAGCCCTAAGTTTCACAAAGATGTGACCAAAATAGGAGTAACCATGTTGCTACACACACACACACACACACACACACACACAAAAACTAACCAAAAAATCAAACAAAATAAATACGTCCAGCAGGAAATTCTAACATTTCAAAATGTGCTTCCATGTTGAAATAGGTAAGTGCAAAAGAGAAATCTATGGATAAGTAAATAGTCCTGTGCATAAGCAAGGAAAGAGAACAGGTTGGAACTATTTATTACCAAGAAAGACTGAAATATAAAATGAGAAACAGAAATACTGAAATAAAATGATCTGTTAGCATGAATTGGCACAAAATGAAAGTCTGCAGCATTATTCCCACTTACATCAGCTGAAGAGGTGGGTTTTTTTTTTTCTNCCACATCTCATGCAGTTGGTCTATACAAGAGTGGTTTCTCACAGAGAGATTGAAAGCACTTTGCATGTAGACTTCCTGTAACATTTTATCTTCCATTTTCTATCAGCTAATAGAGCTCCAGACTCTTTCCCACTACCATACTTCTGCTTCCACCATGACTTTGAATTTTTCCATGACATATTTCATTACAAACAGCAACATTTGCTGCCCCTGTGGATTTAAACACCACGGGGATGAGATTTTATAAATGTGGTATTCTTATCTCTATGTCCTGCAACTCTCCAACTCTCACTCATGCTCTCTCTTTCCTATGGTATGTCCAAAGATAGCTCATCCAAGTTAGTCAGGCAAAGCTGGAGACCAGGGAGCTCAGCAGGAGGTGGTGAGCAGCCCACAAAATATGCAAATGTTAGTCTTGCCACAGAGCAATAAGCAGATGGTTAAGCCAGAAGGGTCATTGGTATGATCTGGTAGAAACATCTTCTAGAATAGTTTGACTATGTTATAGTCTGTGTGTAGATGAGCGGGTGGGTGGGTGAAATCAAACAAAGGACACATCCCAGAAAAAACCACGTGAACCATGTTGCAGCAATATGAAGATGAAAGTTAAAGTACAACTGGCCATGGAAATCTGAAGTCTTCTCCTGCACTTCAGGGAATACAGGAACATGACTAACTATGGGGATTGAGAAAACATCTTTCTCCTACAGGCAGATGGGGAAAATTTTGCCAGAACTATTAAGCAAAAAATTGCTTGTTTGGGCAATTTGGTACTGGATGACCTTTCAGAAGAGATTCCAGCCCTCAGGCCTGACAGCTACAACCATCACTGTGTTTGCAGGCAATCCTGTTTCAGCATGGACTCACTGTAGGTGTTTCCATTTGTATTCGATATAAATCTCACTCTGAATCTTGGTGACAATTACAAGTGGTAGATCTGAGTCACTCTTTGGCTTGCTCCATTCTGAGGTAAGAAACAAAAGCATGGTCACTCTGGGAGACAGGTAATTCAAGACGTATCATGATAAAATCTATCCTCATTATTTTTAGTTAGAGGCTTTTGAGAGTTCAAGGACTATTTTAAGTCCTCCCACCTTTAGCATTTAACTGGAAAACATGGATTAAGAGTTCAATTCCTCTACAATTTTTCTATGGTCAGGTTTTAGTGAGCTGAACTACGTTATAGAAATCTCTCTTTCTGTGTTGTTTATAAAAAACACTAAGGGTGCTTGTTCTCCTTTATACATGGCTTTTAAGGTTTGCACAGTGAAAGAAATGGATTTAATTATTAACTGTATTTGTAGACCATGCATCCCTGGTCCATGCCCACTCTGATATATGGTAGAAATCTACCAGAAGCAGCTGTTAGAAGTTCTATCATAATCAATGAAGATCTCTCCCATACTGTCAACAGAGTCTAGAAATTTACTGAATGCTTCAATCCACAAGGGCACAAGTCCTGTGTCGTAATTACCATTATATTTGCAAATGTCTTGGTTGTCTCCTGAAAGAAAATTGGATGCCTCTCTCNCCAGAGTAATGTGAAATAAAGTCTACATTAGTTACACCGTATGTTCTAGTGAATGTTTAATTTTGCATGTATAGTTGGCTTTCTCTAAACTGCTATTTTCCAACCATAGAGGCAAGGAGAGGGGAAGGGAAGGGAAGGGAAGGGAAGGGAA
>VXBW01007085.1:755547-800556 GCA_013400375.1 Thinocorus orbignyianus
TACCATTATATTTGCAAAAATGTCTTGGTTGTCTCCTGAAAGAAAATTGGATGCCTCTCTAGGCAAATTTTATATAAAATGTCTACGTTCTCAGTAATCCAATGGAGATATAACCAGTGAAGTCTAGGGGGATGTTCACCTGGCCAAGCCAGTGAGTTCAATTAATTTTCCTATTGTAGAAGCACCTAGGGCCATTTGAGATGTTACAGCATAGGTGGGACATCTCAGTCATGTTGCTAGATGTGTCATAGGATCTGTAGGAAACTTGTGCTTGTAGAGAATTCATGCAAACTCCATACCCAACTCAAACGGCAGAAGGTACTAATGAGTGAGCAACTGAAACAACCTCTGGGTAACTAATACAAAATGAACTGTAGAATTCTCTAGAACTTTGTACCTGCTTGCAGACACCCACATTTCTGTGTCTCAGTCTGCAGCCTGAATTCCAGCTCAGGATTCCTCTTCATTTCACCGTGAAGAGCAACCAGCTACACCAGCGTGCAAGTTTTTTTTTTTTTTAAAACCCTTCTGTCCATTCCCTTGGAAAATCAGCCTGATACTTGAAGACAGAGATCTGACTTTCAAGCCTGTTTTCATGCATCTCTGAGAGTATGTTGTGGTTTGAGCAGCACACCACGTGATGGAGATAGGCTCACTCTATGTCCCTTGATAAAAACTGGCTGTCCATGGTCACATTATGAAGAAAAGACTTCAACGAAGCACTGCAGCTGGGAAAGACACTCTCCAAATAAAACTGTTCTCTCCAGAGCCCTGGCTTCTTCCCTCTCGTAGCCTGATTCCAAACACCCGGGCACAGATGGCTGGCAAAGCTGAGAGCAATCTGACCAGCTGTGACCAATAGAGTCCTGGAAGACCTTGGCAAATGTTACAGCAACAGATGCAGGTGTAACTGTGGGTGCAATTGAAACAGGAACTACTTAGAAGAGGCTCAACACCTTATTGTGAACTTGGAAAGTCTTTGGACATAGCTTGTGAGAGTTTTTTGAGGAGATCTTTCTTTTTTTGTTTGGGTTTTTTTTGTTAGCTTGTTTTTATCAGAGTAAAAGCAGTTTTCTCTCTGTCCTCTCCTCATGTGAACAACCTGATGTTAGCCTGATTAATAACGTTGGGGAGGATGTGGATTCAGAGAAAAGGTTTTCCTTTTGGTCTGAGATGGGACTGTGGTTTGTCCTCCACAGTTTGCATGAAGATTTTTAGCTGTCTCTGAAAGCACCCAGCTGGCTAAGGTTGGTGATGTTTCTTTCCTTCTTGGTGGGTGGCTCCAAATGTCAGACTGGGGTTGAACCAAGGTTTTGGAACATATGCCAAAGCCTTAATTTAGCACGGGTGAGCTCAGAGTACCTCCTTTTGAAATGCTAGAGGAGCAGAAGATGACTGTGATGTAACACAATTTCTCTTTATCAGTTTGGAAGATTTGGAGGATCCAAATTATCTTGTGCAGTGCTGGTGTCCCACTATTGTGTTGGAAAGCTGTCTTCCCTATAGAACCAGCTTTTCCCACTTCTCTTCTCACTTCTATTCCCAGCAACTTGTTTCTCCCTCCTCCTAGCTTCTCCAGCCACTGTTGTTTCACGGTCTTCCTTGCCCTCCCCCATCATCATCATCACCATTTTAGCTAACTTCTTGCCCTGTCGTTGAGTCTACACCAGGCAAGTCACTCAGGTAGAACAATGTGGGTTTGATTCAATCATCTACATGTTGGAGTCCTCTGAGATGTATAAGGTACTTACTTGCAGCTAGAAGATTTGACACCTGCCTTATGTTCTTGTAGAGCATCAGATGGAAACCAGACAGGATAATCTGAGGCAACTTAAATGGCATTAGATACCTGTCACGGCCAATTGAATTGGGTACCCTTCATACATCCAGTACAACACAGATTAGCACTTTAATTTACATTCCTGGGAGAAACTGCTGACTAACTAACCAGGTGTCACAGTAATAGTGATCTGCAACCAGTAATTTACTCTGAGAGGAAAATGAGAATCTTAAGCAATGGAATTTTCCATGTATCCATCTCTTTGGACAAAATAAAATACCAAATGGCAAAATGGCACATCAAGTCTTTCCATCTAATTGGTAGTAACCAGCTAAAACCTTTTCAAACTGTCTTTTTTACTGTTAATCAATTGTGGAATTGGCTCTGCAGCGAATTCCATTTAGTTCCCCCCTGTCTCATCACTGGCATCTCTGACATCCATACTTCAAACTCTCTGTGCCTCGTTTTCCCGTTCTCCTACCCTTACTAATTTAAGAGCAACCCTAGTTCTTTAAGCTCTGATCCACCAAACTGCTCAGCAAGCACTAAATCCTCATAAAGTTCTTCTTGTGTCTGCATACTTTGTTTAATAGGGGTAGATTTAGGCATATTACACAGAGGAAAATTCATGCTTAAAAATTGTATTTAATTGGTGACCAAGAAAGGAAATTCCTTAGGGTCAAATCTGTCTTTTATTCTGCCGAGGATAGCACCATCATTATAAAGTCTGTAGCCTCACAGCAGCATAAACAGCCAAATATTATTCTTACATTTCAAGAGACTGGAAAATGCCACTCAGAAGGATATATATCAGTTTTAACTAGGGATGTACAACATGTTCTGTGCTGTGTGGTTTTGGGATGGTTTTAAATTTCTCAAGTCAGTGGGTCAATTTCTCCAGAAATGTAGTTCTGTGGACTAATAAATCTCGCCGTCTGTAGGGTTTATCCCAGACTTGCTGTGGTCCGTATTAATTTTATTACATTCCTTCCTTGCGTGATCCCATCTCTGCCCAGTTTTAAATACCCCAAGCAAGCCCACAGATGTGTGCATTTCTTCAGTGATATGAATGCAGTCCACAGATATTTGCTCTCCACTGCAAATAAATGAATGTGACAAATGAACCTTCTGAATCACATCAAAATTTGGGGTAAATCTAGCTTTTTCTTCTTATGCCACTGAATGGCTAATAGTATTGTGAATGAACAGTCAGGTGGTTGGCTCCAGTAACCAGACCTCACTTGGTGGGGCCTCCAAAGTTCCACAAGGTCCACTCTGGCTTGTGTGGGATCTCTTCTTGCATTTGGGCAAGCTCGGGTCCAGACCACAGGGTAACCTCTCTTATGAGGACAGGCTGAGAGAGCTGGGGCTGTTCAGCCTGGAGAAGAGAAGGGTCCCTCTCCAGCTCTCCTGGAGCTCCCTTCAGATGCTGGAAGGCTACTCTAAGGTCTCCATGGAGCCTTCTCTTCTCCAGGCTGAACAGGCCCAGCTCCCTCAGCCTGTCCTCATAGGCAAGGTCCTCCATCCCTCTAATCACCATTGTGGCCCTTCAGTGATTTTTTTGGCCTTCATTTTGATCAAAATCACCAATGTCAGTTTGGTTCAAATCCCCTCTGGGAATGCCCGGATCCCCGTATAAGCTGAAGTTTGCTTATTAGTTCATACCTTTGCACAGTGAGGGCTCAGGCTTTCATCTCAGCTGTTCCACTTCCTCATTATGTTGGGATTAGTCAAATCACATCAGCAAATGGATCTGCTTTGCTGGCCCTCAGTAGCGTGAAACCTTCGCAAGGAAGAATTTTAGGATGTGACTCTGAGTCAGAAGACTTGCTCCTTGAAGAAGAATTAACTAAAGCTGTGTGAAATTTGGCAGATCCAAATCTCAGAGGTTGTGCAGAGTTGAAAAAAAAAAAAAAGAAAAAAAATTTAAAAAATTACTCTGCATTTTTTGAGTTTCTCAGAGATCCTGTCTATGGTGAACTCACAAGAAAGGATCTGTCGGCTTTGAACTGTACTTTGTGAGTCACAGGTATGTTTTTATAGGAAGAAAACTTCATTGCCAGGTATTTTTGGGGGCCTGTAGAGGTCAATGAATTTCCAGATGTGCCAATGATTCCTGGGGCAAACACATTCATGTTTGCTCCTGCAAAAGTGGTTCTTTCTTATTTATTTTGATTGCTCTTCAAGCTTTGAGTACTAACTCATACTAACTCATTTCTTGCTGATCAGAAAGAAATCTGCATATCTCAGACATGGCACTGAAAGGTTGTTATCATACAGTTAAACAAGAAAATGAACACTTTATCCCAAGCACAATTGCAGTATCTCCATTTGAAAATCTTCTGACCTTTCAGCATCAAATTAAGCTAGGTTTGAATTCAGTGACAACACTAGTATGTAGTTCATCTCTTTCTATCCAAAGGTTGAGACAAAATCAATACAAAGCCTTGAAATTATGAGCTTGCTTGAAAAGGAAATGCCTCTGTGGAGCAAGACAGGGAAAATACTTTCTGATAAAGTCAACACTGCATCGATAGAATGATGGAATGGTTAGAGTTGGAAGGGACCTTAAAGATTCCAGTTCCAACCCCCCTGCCATGGGCAGGGACACCTCCCACCAGATCAGGTTGCTCCAAGCCCCATCCAGCCTGGCCTTGAACCCCTCCAGGGGTGGGGCAGCCAGGACGTCTCTGGGCAACCTGTTCCAGTGCCTCACCACCCTCACAGCAAAAAACTTCTTCCTAATATCTAATCTCAATCTCTCCTCTCCCAGTTTAAAACTGTTACCCCTTGTCCTGTCACTACATTTCCTGACACACACATTTAATCATGCTGAATTTTGCATTCCTTTCGGAAGTTGAGAAATTGGTACACCAGCCACTGTATGGGACCTGAACCTGGAGTTTTGCCTATCATTTCTTAGCTTTACTAGCAAGGAAAAAAAAAAAAAACTAAGGAAGAAAAACAGGGATTAGGAAGAAGCAGTTTTATTACTTTCATAAAGCCTCACGAGGCTTCTTTAGCTTGGAGAGCTTTCAAATGCTTTTCTGTAGCTCTTATGGGCTGTAGCAACCATTTGGAGATGCAGAGCCCTGGTGAAGGGTGAGATGCTGGGATTTTTCCCACCTATTGGCTCAGGATGAGGTAACTCACCCTGCTAAGAACAACATTGCCTTTTCTAGGTGGCCCCTGTGAAGCGCGACTGCAGCTCACTCTCCCTTGTACCTCACGCTGAGTTTTATGTCCAAAGAATTAAAACGGTGAGCTTGAGTCATTCCTCCAAGCTGGCATCCGCCACTAGGTCTGGGGAGAACAAAACTCCATCAGTCTCCGTGCTGGGTGCTGATAGCAAGGTAGCGCCGACCACCTCAGCCCTACTTGTGAAACCTCATGTTTTCTCATTGCTATTACCACCACCACCCCCCAGCACACTCCCATTCCCCCTTCACAGCCCTGTTTTTAAATGACTCCTTCTTTGACGAAGAGAGAGACTCCTGTTCACTGCCTTGACAGGCCCCATGAGTTTTACTAAGTCATTCACGAGTGTCACTTACCCCATGTGGGTGGCCTTGAAGTAGGCAACGAGCAACACCAGGCAAAGTGCATTAAGCAATGGGCTTCATAATCCCCCTTTTTTTCCTCCATCTCCTTCCCTCCCTGCCACTCCGGGCCCCTACTGCTGGCCCAAACCCTAACAAAATTAATGTGTTTCTTTGGACCATACCTCTCGGCACAGTACCCGCATTCTCTTGCTCTCTCGTTTCATCTGCATCTCCCTTCTGGCTGCAGTTATAATCCAGTGGGTAGAAATGGAAGAGACTGTGGCTTTGAATTCTTTGGCTTGTTTAGCCTACTGCCTGGAAACCCCATCGCATCTTATATCTGTCTTTCAAGCTGTAAAATGACAACCCCAACGGTTGGTGCCCTGCTCAGCCAAAGGGGGAAGACAGCACATGAATCAGCATCTCTGTAAGATCTCCTGAGAAAGGAGATACCACACACATCCTCACTCATGGCTCACAATAGGAGTTTGTGATCTCTGGCCCAAGTCAATTTGTGGCAACTGGCTCCCAAAAGTCATATTCAGTTCCAATTGCAATGGTCTTTCTCTCGAAGTGTGTCTTCTCTGATTAGGAGTCTGTGCAGACCCTCAAATCATTTCACTAAGGCAGGAAACAGGATGGGTTTGGGAGGGAGGGGGGAAGGAGGGGAAACACCAACAAAGAGTAATTTGGGGAAGGGAGGAGGAGGGGGGGGATGGCCAAAAAAATAGAGATGTAGTTTCTAGTGGGCTGGTGGAAAATGACAAACTTGGCCACACACATGCCTCACACCGCAGCTGCTTTATTTATCAGGCATTATTTGTCAGGATTCACTTGCATGAAAATAATATCTTTGCTTTTTAGAGCAGAAACAGGTTTCTTACATAGATACCCACAACACCAGACTGGGTTGCTCAAAGTCACATCCAGCCTGACCTTAAACACTTCCGGGGATGGGGCATCCCCAGCTTCTCTGGGCATCATGATCTTAGGTGCTTCCATCTTAATTCACAACCCAGGTTCCCATTCCATCCAATACAGAGGAATAAGCGTTTTAATTGAGTTATCTGATCCATGCTGAGCAAAGTCTTTGAGATTAGTTGCTTCTTAGACTGTATTTATTATGCTGATTAGGTTATCAATGAAGACCACATATGCTCTAAGTGACTAACCCTGACCGAAATATTTACTTTACAGCAGGCCTCTCTTTTTAGTCTGTAATCATATTCAGGAATCACAAAGGTAATATTAACCAGGCTGGAGTGTAAGAAAAATCTATAATGTGGTGTAAGGTACCAAGAGAACTGTGTAGGAATTCTCTTTTGTGTGCGTCTTTTCACTAAATCGTTATCCCTCTTTCCCTGTGCAATGGGTACAGGCCCAAAATTTACATGACTCCATCTCTACACATCTACATCATGCCTTTCATCCCCTGAAACAGTAACACATGGGTTTTGTGTTTTCACATTTAACCAGAACACGAGTGATGAGGCAGTAATACAGGAGGCTAAGGTGAACCCAGTCTTTTCCTTAATGAAAATGGGATGGAGCTCTGGGGAAGTAAAGATGAACATGAATGACTCCCATTTCTATCCCTTTTCTATCCATCATCAGAAATCTCCAGCTTCTGATGTCAACATGGAGCCTATTCTCAAGTCATGTCCTCTATTAATAGTGAAAAAGTAGGTATTTCAAAGAATTCTTAATGCTTTGCCTGCTCCAGTCATTATTTTTTTAGTGCCTTATATTGATCAAAACTGCCCCATAATTCATCATATTTCATAGCTGCTTAGCAGATGTCCAAGTTTATGGTATTGCTGAAACATCCAATCACCACAGACTCTCCAAGATTCGTTTAGAATAAAATGAAAATAAATTATCAGCTTCAACATGCCCGGAAACCAATGCCCTGTCGGAGGGTGAAATCCATGCTGCCAGCTGTCAAGAGGCTCTGGATTTAGAATATAGTAAAATTTTTATAACCGAGCCCTGGAGCCAAATTCCTCCCATCGTTAGTTTTGGGGTTTTTTTTTCTTCAAGGAAGCAACCAGTACTCAACACTGAGGCACAGATTTATTGAGCAAAGGTATAAAACAGATAAATACATTAGTATATTAACACTAGAATATTATAGACATGATGCGGTGGAGAACTTAGAATGGAGAATTTGGTATGTCCCACATCCTGAGACCAGAGGATGTTAAAAATCCATTAAGATTATTGTGTTCTAAACAAAAGAGTTGTGGTGGGATTTGTTTGTTCTTCTGGGGAGCAATCAAACACAGGTACATCTTACCGTAGTGCTCTACAACACCCAGTTGCTATACCAAGGGCTCTTTATGAGCATGGGGAAGGTAGTCCTACACCATGAATCCTCTCATGTGAACAGATAAAACAGATCCAACACAGCAGAAAGGAATACTATGTTCATCTAAGAAATAAGAAAAGAGGCAGAAAGAAATTAGATGAGTTGAGTAAGAGATTGCATGGGATTAGATAAAATAACTGAAGTCATAGAGGACACCTACACATCTGCTGTCTGAATCCATGCTCCCAATGTCTGAATATTAGCTTGCCCTTCCCTTTAAAATCTGAGAGGGGCATAATTCCTTCTGATAGTATAGGAGCTGTAGAATTAGGAAGAAAAAGCTCTGGAGGTCTTAAAATCCTGTTGTATTTTGGAGACACCTCATAATAGTGAAGACAAGAACCCTTAATATTCCATCGTATTTGAAAAAGATTTTGGATTGGATTCTTTTGGCAACAGGGTTAATGATATTTCACGGGAAGGAAAAAAAAAAAACCAACAAAACGACTTTGTGTTTTTTAATTGTTCTGTATATACATACTATACACCTGTAAGTACTGACGCATTCTTTCCTTTGGAATAATTAAGTGTCATTCCCTCACTCTGCCCTCATGGGTCATTTTATCTGGATTTATCTTTCCTGCTGCTTTCCTCTGAACTCCGTAGAGTTGGTTCAACTCTTCTTGAAATCCAGTGGCCACCACTGCATTCAGCAGTTGTCTGAGACCTTCACACCCTGCCCTTCTTTTCTACCAAGTAAAACTTTAGTTAACTAGTGCACAACAAAATTTTATATGCTTTATTGATACAAGTCCTTTGGCGCTTGTTATCGTCTACATGCTTTTAAAAAAGAAACAATCTCTTGGATTAGATTTATTTATATTTGTATGTACATACTTTTTTTTTGTTGTTGTTCTTGTGTTTAATTTGATGAGAAAATACAGGACTAGTTTAAGTCTACAAGATACCTCATACTAATCCTAATGATTTCACGTCCTCAAAAGTAATCCCATTCTCAAGTGGCTTGATCACTCAGAACTTTGAGAGACATGACTCTAACAACCAAATCGATTAACTACATAACTGTGTAATTATACATGTGTAAAGCTCACCGAAAATTCAGATTTAAGTGCCTGCATAAAGGTAACCATGTGTTTATGTACTTGTTAAATGAGCTTTTTAATCCAATTCAGAACCTGTAAGAGGAAAAGGTTTCTTCATCCATGGCTAATGTAGGCATCAGTGCATAGGTGTCTATGAGGAGGTGCATATCTCAACACACAGTACCAAGGAGAGGGGAAAAGAGCACTCATTTCACTTGTCGCCTCCACCACATTAAGTATTAATATCCGTTTCGCTCCCTTTCCCACTGAGGTAGAACTTACCTCTGGATTCCTTTACCACCACTTTATTATTTTGGTGAACTTTCAATACTCTGTTAACAATGATTTGCTGATGGTGTTTTCACAAAGAAGAATGAAATAAAATAAAATCAGCTTCCAGGAATAGAGCTTGAGAATTATTATTATATTGTTTTTCCTAGTGGAAAGTTGTACATCATTTTTTTTCCCAGGTAACTTCATCACCTCTTGTTTGTCATGGGCTTTCAAATACCTTAGTATACAACCCTGAATATATTTTCACAGTGGCTAAGGAAATTTGGAAGGCGGTATGTGTGTGTACCAAGAAATGTGGGCTGATACAAGCAGGGGAAAGTTAAAAAGGACATAATATTATATACATCTATAAGGTAGGTTTGAAGTACTGGCTGTCAAGATTGTTTTAAACTTTTCTAAAAACATTTCTTCGTCTACAAGGTCTAGAGGTGAGAGGGAGCAATTAGTGTATGAGGTTGCCATCTTTATGGTCCTTGCCTCCTTTCTTGGAGAACTTGAGAGGCATTTCCATAAATTAAACTTGGGTTATACTTTGCCTCTTTCTCGCACTGTTGGATGACTCAGGGCAAAGTAACTTAGCACAGACTTTACCCAAGTGGTTACTCAAGGATTCTGGTTGGGTTTTTTACATGTGTGTGTTCTGACCTGAGTTTCTGAGGTCTAATAGAAGGAGCATGGACATGATTCACATGCACCCTGGCACCTTTAGTTCACAGCATTTTTACGAAGTCTTGAACACTCCTAACTGCGACTCTTCTTCAAATAAATAAATAATGTGGGATTTTTCTGCCTTAGTCCCTCTGGAAGATAATTCATCTTATCCCAAGGTAGTCATTCGAGACATATTAGATGA
Organism: Thinocorus orbignyianus; assembly: GCA_013400375.1. Taxonomy (NCBI): domain Eukaryota; kingdom Metazoa; phylum Chordata; class Aves; order Ciconiiformes; family Thinocoridae; genus Thinocorus; species Thinocorus orbignyianus. The sequence continues at coordinate 765,428 of VXBW01007085.1, forward strand.
AGCACCTCTGAATGTGCTTGTTTCTCCCCATTGACGATGCAAAAGTGAGTAGCTCAGAGAAAGTAATTACTTCTAGACAGATAAAGTTGGATGAGATTAATAAGGTATAAATATTTAAACCTTTGCCAAAGCAGGCATTGAGAGCTCAGCCTGGACACCAAAATAACTGGATACTTTTCATGTTTATCTTAATCTGTTTATCACATTCCCATTAGTAAAATAAGGATAACGTTCCCATTTCGGAGAGATATTCTGAAAATAATTAGCGTTGGAAAACCACTCAGGAATGCCAAAGAAATAAAGCTCAGGAGGAAAAAAAGTGCTCTTTCTTTAGAGCAACCTTTGAGCTACAGTTAGGAAATACATCCTGGAAGCAACTACTGCACACCAAAGCTAAAATTTTCTAACAAATTACTGGTGCTGTCTGGGCATGATTTTCACCATGGGAGGTTATAATTTAAATATAGTAGGCTACTGTGTCTTTGAGTTATAAGATAACACATCATAAAAGGGAGAAAGGTAAGGTTTCACAAGCAACTTTTACTTTGGCTTATCTTAATTAGTGAGAAATTCACTCTGCAATTGCGGTCGCGCTGGTACTTTTTGATACAGATTTGTGTGAACGTGTTGGTCTGCATGTTCAATATAGAGTGATGTAGGAATACAGACATGAAGAGAGAAGCAAAAAAAATATTCTGAACTCTTTTACCTTTTGGACACTTTTCCTTATTTCCATGGGATAAAATGAAAAAAAACCCCAAAAGTTATAAATTCAGCCGTGGTTAGATGTCTCCTTAAGAACAGCTTCATATACTATTAATAAAGGAAGATTGGCATATCTCAAAGTTCTCAATCACTTCTGAAAATGTTTGTCATTGTCAATGTAGAGATTCGTAATTTTGATTGCCTCAGTTTATACTTTTTCATACGTATATATTTACTAAGTTCAGATTCGTACATATAAGGCCTGGAATTCCAAAGTGAATATGAAGGACCCACTCCCCTAAATTCTAGGAATAAAGACTAATAATAAACCAAAGAATTAATAGCAAGTGCTATTAACTTATTGCCATGGAAACACAGCCAAAACAAATACTAGGAGGCTCTGATTCCCAGAATTCACACATGCCAATACAATTATTCTGCAGAGTTACCCATAGCCCCGGTGATCCTATGCGTGCAATGTGCCTATAGGACATAGGTATTCCTCTCAGTATGCACAGTGAGAACTCTCTCTCCTGCTTTTCAATCTCTGCTGAGGTCATATCGACTGGAGTATTAATAGGAGCATTCATCTAAATTTGGAGTTGGAGGGACAAGAGAGAGGGCTGGGTGGGAACAGGGCGATTTCAGTTTGTTTTGTCCTGTTTCTATGCTCATACATGTATTTGTCTCAGATTGCCTGGATGTTGCCATAGTGACCTTTGATAAATCTGTGTTATGGATGCTGTGAAATATAAAGCAATGCCACATTTCAGGGAGTGCAAGCTCATGGAATATAGCAGGGGGCTGGAACCTTCAAAGCTATATTGGTCAGATTTAGCGCTCTCCTCCGTTGTAATAATCACTTTTTCTCTTTATTAAAAAAAAAAATGAATGCCTTCTAGCCTACAAATTCATTCTGCTCTTGAGAAGTTTATGCAAGAAAATTCATAAGGAGTCCATTGGATCAGCCTATATAATTTATTTTTATTTACTATGATTAAAAAAAGCCATGTTTGCTTCACTGCTACCGTGTTTTGTGAGTGTTTCTTAATTCAGGAGAGAAAAGAGAACGCATTCAGATCATTTTTGCTTCCAGTGCACCAGCCTTCGTTGTTGAAACCCAAAGAAACTATCCACTGTGTACCTAAGGCATGTGACAACACCTCTAAGACCTCTCCCCCCATCTGACAGACACGTTTGTCTATATCTTGGAAGGAAAAGACTTCACTTTTTTACAGGTGGTCATATATAAATCAGATTGTTTAATTCAAGTCAGGAAGAAATTAACCCTGAGCAGAAATGGGTACTTTCCAAGATGATTTATTCTACTTTACGTCTTAGACATCTAATCCAGGATAGAACTCCACATTTAGGTTTTAGACGATAAACATTAGGTAAGATAACCAAACTAAATGCATCTGTAAAAAGTTTTAGCTTCAGAAATTAGCACTCTCGAATATGCCTAAAAAGCAGGAGAGCACCCAGCTGCAGCTGGGTTTATCCTGCCTGGTTTTCAGGAAAGTCACTGAAACATCTCTCTGAAGAATTTTCTTATTTCACACTAGTTATAACCAGCGCAGAGAGGCTGTCATTTTGGAGGACGGTTCATCCCAGCAGTCATAAACCACCACCCAAAGATGTCTTTACAGAGCTGACAGGCAGAGCCTTGATGATTAACTTAGATTAAGTGCTGAGGGTGGATTTAATCTCCCTTAACCATAGCCATTTAAAATGTAAGCCCCTGCTTTAAGCCAGGTTTCCTGCTTTTACAAGCGAAAGGTCACTTGAGAGGGCATCCCATGCCATCTATTTTAGCCAATTATCTAAGGATAGATGAATCCAGCACAGGGGTCTGTGACAACAGAGAAAATTTTGTGTGATGATCTCCCTACCAAAGACTATTTCTAGTATCAATTTTTTGTCCTTACTTATATTATTAGCTGTGTCCATTGAAGGACAAAACCTTCAATGTTTCTGAGAGACATGATCTCAATTGAGGACACGTTCATAAATTGCAGCTGTAGCAACATCCTTCACTCCAGGACAATGTACCTCCACTTTTTCATTCATTTCTGACACTTTCCAACTTCCTTTAACACCTTCATACCTTCTGTCATTGGTCTGCTGTTCCAATTGCTATGATGAGTGCAACTTCAGAGCTGCTGAGAGCCACCCAGCCTCTCAGGAGGCCTCTCCAATTTTATTGTCCTCTGGGACTGCAACAGCTTTCTCATCCAACGCCATGTCCAGCACTGACCAGCTGTAATACCACAGTTCCCAGTGGCTATGTAATTATGGGTCAGATCCGGATTACAATTTGACCTTTTCCACCTCTTGTTGTGTTGATTTGGGAAACTCCCAGTCTTCCACTCCATTTGTGATGAGGTGGTCTTCACTTCACTTAATTTGTCAAAAAGTGAAGCAATTAGACAAAGCAAGATGATCAGGCTTCCTATATAGTCAATGAAAAGAAAAAAAAAAACACCTGAGAGGAAGATTTAAGGGACAACTGTATAGCCCAGATGATTCACCCTCTGGTAGACATTGCCAGAAGAGATACTTCATCCCATCCCTCAGTGTCTGAGACAGAACAGTTCCTGCAGCTGTAGATTATCTCTCTGTTGACTATAGATAGAGATAAAACTACCAGGATAAGCAAGATTTTTATAATTTTTTATAAGATTACTAAAATTATAGAATCATAAACGGGTTTAGATCTTTTTGTGGCCTCCTATTGACCTGCTCTAACAGGTCCATGCTTTTTTGTACTGCGGACCTCAGTGTATGCTCCAGGTTGAGATCTCATGAGAGAGGAGTAGAGGAAGAATTACCTCCCTCAAACTGCGGCAGGGGAGGTTCAGATTAGATATTAGGAAGAATTACTTTACTGAGAGGGTGGTCAGGCACTGGAACAACCTGCCTAGGGAGGTGATGGAGTCACCAACTCTGGAGGTATTTAAGAAACATGTTGACGTGGTACTTCAGGGCATGCTGTAGTGCCTGAGATTGTTGGATTGGGTGATTTGTATTGTGGGGTGTGAGGTTGGGTTTTTTTGGTTTTGGGTTTTTTTGTGTGTATGTGTGTATGGTTGGACTCGATTATCTCAGATGTCCTTTACAACCATGAAGATTCTGTGACTCTGTAACCCGCTGGCCATGCTCCTTTTTATGCAACCCAGGATGCAATTGGCTTTCTGGTCTGTGAGAGCACATTGTCAGTTTATGTCCAAGACTAACACCATTTTTGACACCTACCTTAAGCGTTGTGGCTGTTCTCATATCTTAAGATCAAGAAAGTACAGAGCAGATCAGAATTACACTACCTCAGACTTTCAGATCTTGTCGTCCTGTAGGGTCAGCAATGAGGAGATGTTATTATGTTAAAGGTAAGCAGAAAACATAGTATTCACGCTCCACCAAGGCATTACAATCACATCCAGGCTAAGCCAATGCTCCAGGCTTATTCCATGATCAATTTAAATGAACTATATGTGATTTTCATGCTGCTCTCTCCTTGTAGTCTTTTTTTTCCTGCCATATTCTCATACCTGTGTCTTAAAAACAAGGCATTTATGACACTGAGCTGTGTGCACATGTATATGTGACTGTACAATTCTTCCAAAAATTGCTTTATTGTGTGGGATGCTTTCAATAAAATTTTTCAGATTAATAGAACATTCCATTATAACAAAAAGAAGCATAGAACAGAGGTCCTGTTAGGGTCCTTCTTTACCAGATGCCAGATAACCAGTTAAAAGCAAGAGACATCTTGTACACGTCAAATGCAAAAAAAAAAAACCCTTTAATCTGTAGCTAACTTGTCTTCCATCATAAAGAAATTAGGCTTTGCTACCACGCTGATGATAAATTAGAGGACTGAGGATGAGATGGAAATGAATACCAGTGCGTTTAGAAGAATTCGGAGAAGATTTTTAAGAACGAGCCAAACCCTGAAAATCTTTACACTGCACCAAGAAACTAAGAAAGATCACACACTGTTCAGCTGAATGTCGAGGAGATGTGTCTGAGTCACTGCCTCTAAGTGTTTATACAGGACAAAATTTTCTCATGATGGAGAGATTTTTTAAAGTAGCAGCCTTCAAAAAATAGAAGTTTGGCTTCTAGTTATGTCAGACTGGGGGGAAAAGAAAAAAAAAAAGAAAAAAAAAGGAATAAATCTCCATAAAACAGAAGTTCTGAACTAGCAATTGAGATGACAAACAAGGGAAATGATGGATTAACCAACTGAAGGATTTAAATAGAGATCAAATGCTCTTCCATCAAACAGTCTCCACCTGAAGAAGCAGTTAACAGAAAGGTGCAGCAACCTCTGGGTCACTTTATCCTGTTTTGTGGTTGGTGAGGTGTCAAAATAGGTGACTGCAAGGTTCTTCTCTTGCCTTAAAACCTGTGCCACCAGAAAGGAGAAGCAAACTATTTAGTCTAGTCGACACCGGGACACTAGGTGGCCCACAAACCACACACACACACACACACACACACACACACACACACACACACACATAACAAAAAACCAAACCAAACCAAACCAAACCAAACCAAAACAAAAGCAAAAAACACAACANATCTGTCAGGGCTCCGCGTGGTACTGCCAGGGATATTGCTCATTACATGATTTGTACATATTTAGGCTTAGCCAACCTAAGCTGATTGCAGGTACTTAAAATTGCTTTTGTGCCATGAACACTTAACGCTAAACCTCTTTTAATTTGCACCGTGCTACTCAGAGAGATCATATCATTCTTCTGTGCAACGTAAATTCCCAATCTGGCAGGCCTAGCCTGCTTGGGTATTTTTTTTTTTTAATAATAAATAAAAAAAAGAATTTAATAAGGATTTGGGTTTCTTTATTGAGCTTTTATTGTCAAGTCTTGTAATTGAATCACTCTGCTGTGACAGTGCCGCTGAAGCCGTTATTAGCAAATTCTATAAACAACGGACTTGATCCTTTTATGAAAAAGCATTGTAAGGGGAATAGTTAANAACAGAAGTTCTGAACTAGCAATTGAGATGACAAACAAGGGAAATGATGGATTAACCAACTGAAGGATTTAAATAGAGATCAAATGCTCTTCCATCAAACAGTCTCCACCTGAAGAAGCAGTTAACAGAAAGGTGCAGCAACCTCTGGGTCACTTTATCCTGTTTTGTGGTTGGTGAGGTGTCAAAATAGGTGACTGCAAGGTTCTTCTCTTGCCTTAAAACCTGTGCCACCAGAAAGGAGAAGCAAACTATTTAGTCTAGTCGCCACCGGGACACTAGGTGGCCCACAAACCACACACACACACACACACACACACACACACACACACACACACACACATATGCAGACACTCATCCTGAGCTGTTGTAGGACCCGCTGTAAACCTTGGAGACCACATCTGTCAGGGCTCCGCGTGGTACTGCCAGGGATATTGCTCATTACATGATTTGTACATATTTAGGCTTAGCCAACCTAAGCTGATTGCAGGTACTTAAAATTGCTTTTGTGCCATGAACACTTAACGCTAAACCTCTTTTAATTTGCACCGTGCTACTCAGAGAGATCATATCATTCTTCTGTGCAACGTAAATTCCCAATCTGGCAGGCCTAGCCTGCTTGGGTATTTTTTTTTTTTAATAATANTCTGTGCTTTCCCAGTCCAGACTCCTCCTCCCTCCACTTCCCTTCTCCCACCACTCCAGCTGCTCAAATCCCTTTTTGTTCTTTGTGCCTTGACTCTCTGAGGCAGAACTTGTTTGCAACACTATCACTAGGGGAGGAAACCTTGCCTACAGAGCAAAGCCTCCTCCCTGAGAAGGCCACTCTGCCACTCTCTGTCTAGGTAACTTCGATCGGATTTTTTATGGCAAGCCACCACAGATGGAAGACCATAGACTCTGCTTGAGTAGATACTATGGAGGGAGAAGCAGCGGTCATCAGACAGTATTGACATTTAATTTGGACATCTCCAGTGAAAGTAGTCATTCTGGGCTCTCTTTGTATTTGGTAGACTTCTAGTCAAAAGTATTGATAGGACATTGAGGGCAACTCATCCCACTCAAAAGCAGAAAATGAGATGAACTGGCTGATGTTCTCTGATGACACTTTGCTGAGCATAGTTCCCACTGGCTATAAAAGATCCAAGAACTACCTCCTTAGCTGATGTTGATGTGGTAATGGTACATATACCTGAAATGAACGTGGAATTGCTATTGGCATCAAGTTTTCCAACTGCTACTTTGTCTCCTTGGGCATCTTTTTTTTTTATGCAAAACCTAAAGATGAGTGAATGATCATTTCTATTGGACCAACAGCTAATTGTTCTGCTGTTCCAGGGTGTTAGACAATTCCCTGACCATAAAGTTCACATTGCCAGCTTTGGAAGGACTTTCTATTTCGTTGTCTGAGCTCTCTAATTTCTCTAGGGTGAAGTCCGTTTCTCATTGTACATTTGTATAGGTCACGCCAGGAGCTGAATCTCAACTGTGGTCACGTAGCACCACTGCAGTAGCAAACATTAATCATAATAATAAATAACTGATCAGGACTGCAATGATAGCGAGCTTAAAGAAATACTAATTAATACGTTATCATAACAGTTCTAAATGTGAACTTTAACCCAGAGTCTGCAGAAATCGGTAGATCATTGTGGAGTTTTTTGTGACATTTAGACCAGCTCCCATTGACCTTGCATAATCAACATTAAGACCTTCCTTTTTTTTGCAGGCATCAAAGGTAAGGGTGGTTTCAGAACAGGAGACTTAACAGGAGAAACCTAATGTTAAAATACAGAAAAAAAGGAGACATTTGTGTCATGAAAATCAGACAAAGAGGCAGACTTTTGAAGAACTTCATGAAGCTAGAAGATGAAGTTACAAAACACAGTCAGTTAGGTTTCTGCATTCAGCAGGAAGACTCCCCCTGAGCAAATCATGGAAGCTAGAACATAACTTAATCAAATTTGGGGAAGACAGAAGATTGGATGAGCGTTTAAAAGCTGGATGAGAGCAGGGCACATAATGAAGGCTCATAGAAAGGATTAGTTCTAGAGACAGAACTATGGAAAGTCAGATTTGAGGTTTCTCATGGAAGGAGAGTGGACAGCATTCACATTTTTTTTAATGCGTTTCTTGTGATATGTCAAACGATGAGTCATTTAAAGACAAAGTTTCAAGGTATATAGAAAGTCTATACTTCCATGGCAGAAGTATGGAAAGAAAAAGATTTTTTAAAATATAAAATATTGATAAAGCAAATAGCTTGGGTTTACCGAGTTTCAGGTTAGTCTGAATAAGAAATAAGGTTTGGGAAGGAATGACACAAAGGAGGCATGGGTTAAGAGAAGTGGAAGACATGGTCATGCTGAAGATGAAGGAAAATGACAGACAAGAATGTCAAATTCCCATGGCCAAATACCATTGAAAGTGCTCACTGCCAGGGAGAGTAAAAGGTAGCTTATTCAAGACGGAGTGTTTGCAATGCTTCTCAATGGTCTTTAGCAATGTTTGTGTATAATTAGCCATGGGAAAAAGGGAGAACAAATTGGGGACTTCTACTACATAAATGCGGTTTAAGGAGGAGATGTAGAGGCTACTCAGAGGTGTAGAGTGGAAGGGGGAAGCTTCACAAGTTGCCGAAAGGGAAACTATGTTTGGATATAATGAAAAATTTGTTCAAAAATAGATTGAATAAGGGCACAATCTGATTTTGACTCTAGTCGCCCTCACTCCCCTCCAACCCCCATCCCTACCCCCTTTTTTTTTAAGCAAGAGGTTGGACTAGGGACCTTCAGAGATCATTTTTAGAATAGACATGTTTATGATCTCATGACATTATGAGAAACCAGTGAGAGTTTCAAAGCCTCTAATTAAGCAATTTTTGACTCCACGGGATCAACTTCTCATTGATTTCTAATTTGTGCAAATCCATTTGTCCACTGGGGTAAGAGGGTTTGTGGAAAGTATACGCGGAGTGATTTGAATACACCTATGTGTATGGACAGCTGGAAAAGTAGATGGGAAAATTAGAGTGAGTAACAAGTCTGTTGATCCTGTGTATGGAGCCCTTATGCAGGAATAAATTGAAAACTTCCACTGATATCAAAGCTTTTTGCTCTGAATTCTACTTGTATTTCAATGAGCTACTTGTAACTGTATAGAGGAAAAGTTGGCATCTCTCACACGGATGAACTATTAATGACTGTGAGGAGAAAAAATTGACGTCTCTCACTAGGATGAATTATCTGACTTGTAAGTCATCATCACTATTTTGAACCACAATATACATATTTGAATGATATATATATATATTTGGACACATGCATGCCAAGCATTTCTACTGAGCAATGTATAGCAAAGAAAATAAAGACAAATATTTTAATGTGATGAAATTTTAAAGTTGATCTGTGCGTTTCTATGGTCACAGACCTCTGTTTATAAGTTTGGTCTTCCCCCAGCAGTTAAAGAGGAGCCTGGTGACCAATAGGAAAGCAAGACCTCATTCTCCACATTCCATTAGCTTCATAATTCCACATTAAGTGATGGGTTTAGTGCCATATGGTGAAGTCTGATTATGAAGAAGAAAGGCAAAAAAATGAATATATACATACCCATGCACGCATGCATATGCACACTCAAATACATGTGTGTCTGTGTAAATTATATGTATATATGTGTATATTTTGCGTGTGATTAACCTGTCTGATTTCTTTCGGGAATTGGCATATATTGGTGAAATTATGTTAAATTTTTTATACCCCTGCAATGATTCTTCATGATGTTAAGATTTGCTTCAGTCTGGATTTGGGGTTGAGAGATTTTTATTTTAAATTTTAACTGCATGGATAGCCTCACTGCGATTCTAATTTTCTAGAGTCAGCCTGGAAACCACAAAGCAGAATTCTTTCCAGGCGCTATGACTTTCAACACGTAACCTGAATAACAATACTGTTTTTACCTAATGGTCTAAACATCTTAAGTATTAAATGCGGGATAAATTTGTCATGAGGTCAAGAGTTAAGAACTCTTAAATAAATGAGTATTAAAAACGTGCATGTGGAAGACACTGGTAATATGGTTTCCATACAACCATTTTCTTTTCAGATTACAATTCCATCAGCAAAAAGTCTCTGGGCTTATGTTATTACAGTTCCAAGTTTATCTTAAACCACAAGCTAGAAAGGTCTTGGTATTCGTCTCCTCAGTCTTCACCTGTTTCTTCTGACTGAACATGAAAAGACAGATTGAACTTCTTTAGACAGAATAATCCTGCTAAAAGTTGCCACTTTATTACCAATATTGCAGCGGTGCCCAGGAGCTCTCAGCCAAGATCCTAATGGAGCTTTCACACATTGCAAAATAAATTGTAAAAGACATACTTTGCTACAGAGATTAAACAGAAAAGGAGTGAGAGAAAGATGTTCTTATTCCACGCAGGGAAACAAGGTGTAAAACTTCTTTCTTAAGGTGAAATAAAGCACCTCTAAAACTGAACGCAGATCTTTTGAGTACTGGTTCAGTGAGAACGCTGGTTCGTGAGTATTTATAACATAAATAGGGGCTGAATTTTGCTTTTCACATCAGTTCTGCTTATGCTAAACCTGCTGATCTGCACAGGTTTCCAAAAGCTTCCTACTGAAGGAAGCACATATCTCAAGCACGTCAAAAACTAAGTCTGGGGTCGTGTTTTGGGGAGACTTCAGGCTGGCACTCGGTCTGAAGGTGCTAATCCAGATGTGAAGGGAGAAATTCAGATTCAGACAACCTTTATTCCACTTTCTAGCACTGACCTTCTGTGCAGTGTCAACCATGAACCCACCACGAGCTCTCAGCACCCTTTGACTGTTAACGTCTAATGTTGGGATGTGCAATTATTATCCACTGATTTAAAGGGATGATGATCTTGTCTGGAAGCTCTGTGTGTTACCCCAATGCAATTGATTTCAATTGGATCTTCAGTTTGGACCTCTATTAGGTCTTGGACACAAAAGTGGGGACAGGCTGAGTCAGTAGTTGGCTGGGAGGTAGATCTTTTCCCTGACAGACCCAACCACTACTGCTTCGGGAAGTGGTGGTGGTAATTGGGGTGGTGTTGCTTTTTCCAATGTCTGTGTCTGTGATACTTTATTTTTCCCTTCAAGTTCCCTGTTACTGCCTGGACACATCAATGCTGAGGTCTCCACAGCTGGGAAGTCACTCAGTGAACTGCCCCACAGCCCAGGCAATCTGATGGGGAGAAGGAATGATAGATCATTTCCAATGAATTTCAAAGGACCACAATCACTGCCCTCTTATTTTTTCCACAGGACAAGCAATGTGTTGACAATTACTCTACTTTCTCTTGCAATGTCTCAGGTGACCAAAAGAGGACATATCAATGTCATTGAAAGAGTGGAATTGAGAAGAAACGAGTAACAAGCTGAAGCTGCTTCTCTTTTGCAGGAAAGACAAATTAACATTTGATGTTTTCTGAATCTCTCAGCATATTCTGAAAGAAATATTTCTGTTTCAAAACACAAAGGTTTCCCTGTGAAGCAGTTGAATGATACATACTTGCATTGCCTCATGTGTTTCACATACAATATTGAAACAAAAAATTGGTCCCACTTGGGCACCTCCTACAATATTCTGAGTTCATTGTTGCTAAATCTTTAATTTCTTTTAGAAGAGAAAGCCATTTTTCAGTGGAAACAAACTCTGTAAAAATATTTTCCAGCAGACATAGCCAGAAGTGCTAGGGGAAGTTTGATGGGAGCTGCATTGCTGCAAGGATGCATTATGGGATTTTGTTCATGGAGACAAAGCTGTAAGTGTGAGACAGGAACATGAAGATACAATAATTTTAAAAAATCAAAACGTTTGGACAGGCTTTGCCTGAAATGCCAGGTGCCATACCAGCCTTTGTGCTCGTTCCAGTTTGGTTAATTCCATCCTGGGTACACAAAGCTTCTCTCATCTTTCCTTCTCTTGGTGGAGGAATCCTCTGGTTGAAGACAGAAATCGATAGAACAAAGAAGAACCTGGTGAAAATATCTGCTGGAGAGCTCATGGGCAGGAGGAAGAAAAGGAAAAACTCCTGAAGCAGTCTGCAAAGTAAATTAAGGTACAGGGAGGACTTCAGTTAGTTAAATGGCTTTCAAAAGCAAAAACAGTCAACCATATGCAAAACCTGATCAGGCAGGTAAGAAATGGATGCACAGCTGAAAGCTTGGGGTCTTTTTTTCTACCTAACCTCTACAATCTGGCTAGGCTACTAAGCATCTATATGTTCTAGTCAGGAGACGAGATGTCAACTGTCAAAGACTGACAGACTCACATATCTCAGAAAAACGACAACTTAACCAGAAGATGATTGAGATGAACATCTGGATCCTACCCACCCCAGGAGAAGGTTTCTTAGCCGTTTTTGTAAAACTAAGTAGCCGTGGAAGCAGCAATCACATATACTTAAATTCAACACCAGTAGAGGAAGAGTTCACAAGGCCTAGCAAAGCAAGGGAGTCAGTTTGGAGGAATGCTCTGCATATAAACGGCTGTGAATCACCCCATTTGGGACTTGCCTCAAGGGTCTGTTCTTGTTCTAATTGAAGACAGTGACAGATAGCAATTGATTTTAATGGGAGCATAACGTGCTTTGTAAGTCACAAACAGTGGAAGAAAAATCTTTCACTTGTGTTAAGTGAATGATCCCAAAGAGTATGGACCATGTAATGAATGCCATAAAGCTTTTTAAAGTCAAAGATGTGTCATCTGAGCCAGTCAGGCAGAGTTCCTGGACAACCGCTGGAAAGAAACACATCTCCAAAGGATGCTTCATCTTAATTGTTTTAGACCCTTACTGGAAACTGGGAAGATTCATCTTCTGGAGGTGCTTATCTCTCCATTGGGAGCCTAACCAACAAAATTAGTGTGGATTTTGACCATCTTTTGATGGTCAGAAGTAGATCACATGAACAAGCTTTTGAAAAAGGAGTAAAAGAAATGGTCATTGGAGGTCTCTGAATAAAATTGCTCAAATACTTTATCTGCAAGTTCAGTAACCAATCAAGAATTTAAAGTAGTTCTGCTTCTTTGTCTTTCCCAAAAATCCAATTATTTTTTTTTCTGAGAAACCCAAAAAGGAAATAGCTTTTTTTGTCAACTTGATTGACTCCAGCAAATGTCCAACCAAAACTATTAATAATCTCATTAACAAATGTTTCAGTCTCTGTTCACTAAAAAAAAAATGTTATATTTTGAACCAAATCATCTATGACAGTCACATTTAGGCCCCAAACACAAAACTTAAATCTGTACTGGAACAGAAAGACAAGTAATAAAGGAAAAACAGGTAGAAAAAGACAACCATTGTGTCGGGGAAAGCTGCCATGAATGTCTCAACAGGCATGGTAGCTCAGCTGGCAGTTATTTACCTGCTACTCCTTCAGGAGAGACTGGCTGAGTATCTCCAGGCTGTGTTAATCCTGGAGGTCAGGAATCAGCCATGTGCTGGAGCTTTAAAGTATTAACATCTAGGAGTCTCTGAAAACAGCTTCAACAGTCAAGGAGTGAAGAAGGGAACCTGATAGTCTTTCTTTGTGCTCCATGTTTCTGATTGAATTAAAACTAGGACTTCGGTCGGGGGGACCAGAAGGAAAAATTTGGAGACCAGCAGATTCATGATGGTTCTGTGGGAACCAAAGAGAGCAGCCCAGGTCACTTACAAAGAGTGGAAGGAGGCCCAGGGGTGGAATAAAAGAGTTGGAGGGCCCTGTTACTTGAACCTGGGAAGAGGAATGGCATAGGTAGGGTCAAGTCTTTTGGAGAAGGTGGAAACTACAAGAGTATGCCAGAAAAATCTCATCTGGGGCAATTTTTCATCTTTGACTTACCCTTTGCATTGTCAGAGCTGAGCTAAGACATACATAAAGAGCTATATATGGCTGGAGCACCCTGAGTGTTTGGGGACATCTGACTGATTAGAACATTGTAGATTTAATCTGAATGGCACCACAGAGCCAGCTGAGGAACCTGACCTTTGAATTTCACTTGGCTGAACAAGGAGGACTCTATCAGTGTTCCTGGAATAAAAGCTTTCATTACGTTGCAGTCCTAATCTGAAAAACCACTGTGCTGTGAACATGCAGTTTTATTGCTCTGAGGTCAGCATCTCTCAATGGCTCTGGAGAAAAATGCATTTGAGCTATCACGTAGCTAAATGAGACATGTGTTTCAGCACATTTGGTCTGTCGTCGTGGGGTGAACACCACCATTGAAAAGCTTGTGAAGAAATGACATCTTTGGGCATTGACATAAAACTGGATTGCCACCTAACTCTATCCATCCAAGAGTTAGATGCCCATTCAAAGCTAACCATCTTCAATCCTTTAGTCAATGGAAAGAGTGAGATGTCCAAAGGAAGGCTCATCCCACGTATCTTCAGTTCAGATGGATCCTTTTTAGCTTTTTCCACTGAATACATATGTGACACAGAATGCTGTGTTGAATAAACATCTAACTTTGAAATTAATGTACTTAGGGGAAATAATAAATCCATTTTAAGGCAATGCAAACCTTTTTTCCTAAACACTGAAAGCTTTTTGGGTCACATTTTCAGGTGTTCCTGTTCCAAAGTACTTTATACATAATGAAGATAAGTAATCTTAGTGAAGACAAATAATCTCATGTAATTACAAGGGAACTGAGACTTTAGGTAAAATTCCACATGTCACAACACAAACAGTAAACGTATCCATGGTGATGACACTGTTGAACAGAACTTACTAAATGCTTCTCTTGCTTTGTGAAGAAAGGACAGACTTTGTCTTTATGCAACTTCATTTGGTGACTATGGAATCATATTACTGGGTGCTGGATGCAGTTAAATTCATCAACGATAAAGACCTCAGTCCACATGACCACAAACCGCCAGATTTTCAACTGCCAGACTTTGCCAAACCTTTTTCTGCACAAATGACTAATTCTGAAAACATTTCCATTTTTGCCTGAAGGCACACTCTAAATAAACTCTTCCCATTTTTTTTCTTATTCACTGAAACTGGCTATAAACTCCTATGCTCCATTTCATCACAGGTTAGTGAACCAAATATGAAGGAAAACAGCTCTAGTTTCTCAAAAACTGCTGAGATTTGGAGTCAACAGCATACAAGAGAAATCTCTAGAACACATACAAATGGTGGACATGACAACTTTAAGTTTGACTCAATGAGTCTATGGGTTCAGTTAGTAACTACCAAATGTTTCCCTTCAGCTTCATCCCAAACTTCCAAGCCATGATATAATATAATACTCATGCATCCTTTGACTCCCACATGCAGACTACCTGGAAGAAGGTGTCACCTGGATCTCTGAGAAGCATCAAGATAAGCATTATCCCAAACCACATTTAGTCACAATGTAAGTAGATGGAAACTGCACAGATCATGTCTTGTGAATCAAAGTGCACATTTGATGCTGGGTAATGCTAATAAGTGAAGGATCTATTGCCCCACTATCCTCGCCAGCTATCTCAGGTAAAATGTGAACCAACATACTAAGTATAGGAAAAATATTTTCTTTATACCAAATGCCAAATTCATTGGTACGAAGCTGGTAGTCTGCTGCTGTTTGGGAAAACTTTTAATCTCTGGATTTCTATCCTGAGGTGAATGAAAGTCTCTTTCAAATATTCTAAGGTACTTGGCAATATTTGCCAGCCCTGTACAGCTTTCCCAGGTAGCCTTTGGCTTCTCCAATGACACGCAATACCTTTGTGAGGGGCAACTGAATGGGATTCCTAAGGCAGGGTTCATCTTGCAGACCAATATGCCTACATCTATGTGTCTCCACATGGAGTGGGTATCTAAGCTGCCATCAAAGTCAGGACAGTGCTTGACTGGGGCAGGGAGATCAACTCAAGACACTCAATCACCAGGCTCCCTCTCAGGTATTCATGTTCACAAACCAGGACTGACTCTTCTTCCTCCTTCATTGTGCCAAACCCTCAGAAAAAATGCCCATATCAAGTTAGGGATGATTTTCTTCCCGTGCTGGGGAGACCATTGCAGACCTGTTAGCCTAAGGACACACTGTCAGGGTGTCTATCCTCCCCACGTCTCCCAAGAACCCATTCTTAGCATTGTTTCCTAATTGTGTGCAGATTTCCAACCAATAGCTCCTCTCTCTTTCACTCCTCTTCCTCAGCTCATAATTGATCAGACACTGAACAGCTGCTGTCTATTTTCTCTTCCTCAGAAACATGCCGTAATTGTATGTATGGGCTCCAAATCCCTAAACACTTGGAGAGGAGAAGGACTTGAACAGGAGCCAGTTCTTTTTACAGCACTGGTACCAGCAGCAGTGGCAGGCATTTAAATCATGTCGGGGAGGGCNAATTTGCTGAGATTCACTTTGAGAAGGGGACTTAAAATGTTAAAGAGAGAAAAAAATGAAACCAGCAATCAACAAACCAAGGCAGCTCAAAGACTTGGAGTTCACCCCAGCTCCAGAGCAGCCAGATTACCGCCTAAACCAAAGGGCTGTTTCTGCCCATCCTCACACACATTTCACAAAGTCCTGCATGGCAAATAGATCAGCTTCATCCCACTTTGAACTGAGGGTTATCCATTGGGAGCATTGTCATTTTCACGTCCTGCTCTAATCTCAGAAGAGAAAGAGTCTCCTGCAGAAGAAACTGCCAGCTGTGTTGGAGATGTTTCTCCTGCTCTTTCTGCTATATCCTAGAGAAAGTCTAAGCTAAAAACCTCCTCATTAGGACATTGAAGCTTCCTGCCAGAAGTTAAATGAGTGAACTCAAGTCATACCCATGTAACAACGTGTCTCAAACAAACACAATAACTCATTTGCCGAAGAATGACAGTTGCTTATCACAGGGTGCTCTACTACAAGGACAGGAGATCCAGGTCTGGGTGAGGAGTTGTGAGGTAGGAGTTAATTACATTAGTCTCACAAAAGGACAGATGGGATCCTTCTAGTACAGCTTGATGTCCTATTCTCTTCTTTGAGCAGTTGCAAAAAGACTTGGCTGGTAGGATCAATGTGGGCTGGGTCCCCCTCACACATTTTTTAGGGAGGAGTGAAGGAGAAGGTATCAATAACTGTTCCATGTCAGTGGGATAGATCTGCTCCAGAGAACACCATCATGAAACCTACCACGGACACATAAGCACTGCCAACATCTTCAGTCTGTCTTGATCTCTTCTTCTAGCACAGTGTTGTAGCAGATTATACCTTTTTGTTCCCAGAGAACCTTAGTCATTCTTTATCTTTGAAAGTCAGAAAAAGAAAATATTCTTCTCTATCACTAAGAAAAAAGAAAAAGAAAAAAAAAAGAAAGAAAAAAAAAAAAGATCCCCCAGTCTCCAAGTCTTTACTTCTAATTTTGGCCTCTTAGTAGAACTTAAACTCCTCAGGCAGCCCTAGGGAAAAAAACAGGCCCTGATATGAAAATTGACACCCGACCTGCTGTCATTTCTGTTCAAAAAAGACAAAACAATATGTAATTCCAGGAATAGCTGCTAAAATCTGATAAAATTTTGTGTGGGCCCAGTAACCTTACACTGGACGTTTGTGGCTACTTCCTAGAGAAACAGGAGAAAGCAAAGAAAATTCTTCTTCGACAAATAGCACATGTAATACTACAATTGGCTACATTCCTAATGGGCTCTCCATGCCAGCCATACAAAGACGGTAACCTTAGAAGAGAGGTGTGATTGCTGTCTTGGACCGAGCTTGCTCTTTAAGGAGCTCGAAGCCTGCTTAGACCTGGCTCAGGTGTAGTTGCCTCCCCAGGTAAAGCGAAGGAGTCCTGGAGTCACATAACTGGAGAAGGTGATTAAGAAATCAGGTCTGCTGGGAATACAGGCGATGCCTACATGGCAGCTTAGCTTTCCTCAGCCTCCAGAAAGTGCCCTAAACCACACAATGGTGACCACACATAAGCTTTTCTCAGTAAACTTGAGTGCAGTGTTTGAGTTTGGGGTCCTTGAGGAAGCTTGGGCTGACACTTAAGACCAGTTCTTAGGATTCCCCATCACACTGCACGGACTGAAAAGCAGCCAAGCCACAAATCCTGAGCAGAAATCTTTCCTTACAATGAGTACTTCATGCGAAATGAAGGCAGACATATACCCCCTGTCATTTTATTTTGTGCAGAGTCGCCACTATGAGTAAATGAGTTAAATGAGTAAAGATTCTTGCAAAATAGTGCAATTTTACACCGGAGGAACACATCCCCCACAACAGCATTTGAATGTAATTTCTGTTTGCCTATGTGTGCTTGATTTTGAAAGTATTTAGCGTTTTAAGCATATTTAATCTCTTCATTTTACAGGGTCATCCATAAGGCTCATCAACAGTTCATAAGGAGTTACAAGAATTAAGAAAAATGAGTCGTTAAGGCAATGGGACCACTGCATCTGCACAGTCTTGTTCTGCAGGGGATGCACTGTTTTCCCACTTGAAAAAGGGTGGTGAGTGATCCCTGCACAATCCCATCAGTCATACTAAAGGCATATTTGTAAATTTAGCCCAAGTATTTGCTGAGACTTAAGAGAGGGAGATTCTGGAAAGGGAGGTATGAATTTTGGGCAGTGAAATCTCCTTGCTAGAGTGGCTAAAGAACTGCTAGCTTGGACTATAAGCTGTGAATGAGGGGAAGCTCTTGATAAAGACTTGGAAAGACTTTTGAACCATTTTAAACCAAAAGACCTAAATGCAGATGGGAAAGGAGGTTGGAAAGTCCTGATTATCCTCTTCTGGGTATAAACCCCACCCAGAGGGCAGAAGGAGCTGTGGCAGATGTGGCTGATGTGAGAAGGAGCTTAGGTAAAACTCTGCTGTGACTGGCCGGGAAGTCTCTGGTACCAAGAATATGGTTGGAAACATCACCTCTTCCTTTTAGTTTTGAAGCTCTGTCTGCATGCAGGTACCTTGGATGGATGGTGTGAAAGAAGAAACAGAAGAGGCAACAAGTACATTCTTCAGCAGGAGAAGAAAAGTACCTGACTTCAGATTAAAAATTTATCATTTATGCCTCCAGCTCCCTTGACGCTCCCTTTATACCCAAAAGAGTCATGGATTTTTAAGAGTATGATTCCTCGGACCTATTGCAGGATTCTGCTAAAGGATGAGACAATTTTTATGCTAGACATCTTTGGTGATAATGACTACAAAGAGAACCTGAAACGACAAGCTCAGATGCAGAAACCAGGTGAATCACACCCATTTATTTAAGTGTATGATACCAGCCTGATTGACGTTGAGCCTAAAAGACCGTTGACTGTGTCTGGGAATTCAAAGGCTTTTCATCTGTCCTTCTGCCACCACATTTGATCTCTCAGTCTCTAATAAAACATTGAATTCAAACTGCAGTCATTGCTTCAGTGAGGATATTAACAGGAAACCTTCCTCCTCTCCTGAGCTGACCAGTTTCATCAAGCTTGAAGGCACTCAGTATCATTACATTTTGTACCCCTCAATTAAACATGGGTATTATTGACTTTTTGATTCAAAAGGAGGGTAAAAAGACAATCACCTATTTGCATATCTGGCATCCAGCATACCTATTCAGTTCTTCCAGGAAACAGGCTCAAAAATGCATGTTTCTCAAGGTCATCGGACCATGTATATGAAGAGGGAGTTACAGCAATGCTGTAATCAAAAAGTCCCTTCTGTTTTTTATTTTTCTTTCTTTCTTTTTTTTTGGCAGAAGCACCATGCCATTTATTTCCTCAGTACAGGAACTCTCTGGTTGTCACGGATAATGTGCTGGTTTACCATGGCCCAACTAATTTCTGCCTGATTTCTCATCCTTTCTTGCTTCCTCCTCACTCCATTTATTTAATGTTTCATTCAACAAAACATATTGGCATGATCTCCCATATTGCACCAGAGGTTTCTGTCCCAAGCAAAGTTTAAAGCAAGTTTCAACACTAAGCAAAGTTAAAATTAGGACAGTCCTTAAGGGCAGCAGCAAAGCACATGTTTACACGCTCAATGAAACCGGCTACAATGATTTTTCTTTCCATCTTTCCATCAAAGACAGTTTCCAGCTAAGGGTTGTCACGATTTTCTTTAAAACAGTTATCACATCTCCAAAGACACTTGCAGCTGTAGGCACTCTTACCCTCCCTAATTACACAGCTAATAAGGCAAGCAGAGAGAACGTCAGAGGGAAATGAAGGCCAAGGGCAAATCCAAACACCTTGGCTCCACCACTTAATAACTGAGTTGGCCAGAAACCTTCCTGATCTTGCCAAAGAGGGATGAGGCTATGGAATGAGCTTCCCACGGACAGCTAGTGTGGGAGTGAAACGGCTTACGAAAGGGACACTGCTTGTACCTTCCTCAAAACTCTTCAGCGTTGTCACAGCAAGTTGAGAAGCATTTGGGGACTGCTTGTACTACAACATCCTGGGATTCACTACCATGGGGTTGCAGAAAGCAATTTTTGAGGCCACAAGTCCAAGCTCTGCCACTGAGGTACTTGAAATTAATTCTTCCTTCCATATGACATGTAACTGTCCTGACCCCACTCTCTAAATTAGAGGGGACATGACTCATTCTCTCTCTTTGGCCACTTCATCCTGCACTGCAGAAGAGTTTCCCACTGAAAATTTCACGGAGACTGGAACATTTCTAGGGGGGGAAAATCTTCTGGTTTTTGACATTTAAATGAAATAAAACAAGAAATTTGATCAACTGTTCCTGTCTAGCTGTCATGTACAAGCACAAAAACAAGGCCAAAATCAGCATTCAATCCCCCTCATGTTTTGAGAAGATTCAAGTTTATTCATTCTATAAATGGAAAGGGAAAAAATATTTTATTCCTAAATTTTAAGGTGGATTTATGGTTTTGTTTTGGTTTTGATGTGGCTTTTTTTTTTACTTTTTCAGCCCTCAGATTCTGAATATGAGTAGCCACAGACCTTTAAAAGGGTTGCTTGAGTGCTCAGAACCACTTGCATGGGACTTATCTGCAGAGGTCACCTCTAGAGCTCCTGGGAAAGGAGAGCAACAGCTCAAATATACTGACAAGTGAGGGACAAGGCCTGAGGTTACCCTGTCTGGCAAACTGACCTGCACCCTCCAATGTCCTTTTGAAGCACCAGGCATGAGCGATTTGCAGTGCAGACTTCAGTCCCATAATTTGGTTTCCCACCTGCAGAGCGGTGAGGTATTGGTTGCTCTAGTACAGGTGCTGCTCCACAAGTTCTCCCAGTGCTTCTGGAATTGCAATGTGTATTTTGATTAGAGGACAAGGTCCATGTCCTCCTTATCTGATAGCAAAGGTGGCTACAGGGAGAGTCACTGGCTTCAACCCTTCCATCAGACACCACCTCAGTCACATCCAAGCCATGCACCAGAGAGGATGACAGTTCTTCTGCCCACTCTGTCTGGAGTCTTGGTAATCTTTGGAGGAGGCACATGCTATCGAGCTGGGAGCGATGTTAGAATTTATAGCATCCAGAATCCCCAGTTCTTACCTGTCAGATAACACCCTGTGACAGCTGAAGACCGTGAACAAAGTGTAATAAAAAATAAACTGGGGTAGAGAGAAGGAAACAAGCCACGTTATGTTATCACTTCGCTGCGTAAATCAGCACACCTTTAAAGCTAAGGAGTGAAAGGAAGAGAAAGGCCTTAAGTTCCCTTCCCTTTAAGCATCATTTCCTATGCATGCAAGTAACATGAACACTGCAATTATATAGCCAAGCTAGCTGAAGACAGAATAAGAGAAAAAATAGGAGGAAAGATTTACAGCCCTTCCAAAAGATGGAATTGAAATATGTAAAAGAGGGCAGTGCTGATTGCCAAAATACTGGAGGTTTTCTGTTCCTTCCACCGAGCTGTATTGTGAGCGACGTTTGGAAGCGGAGCGGGGAGGGGGCAGTGGGGAAGCGTTGGAATCTCAGGGTTTTTATTTCACCATGAAACTTTAGCACGAGAAATTTTAATTGTGGATCCTTGTGGACAAGACCTTGAAATCCTACCCAGCCAGAGCTTTCTGGTCCCGGAGTGTTCTTGGAACCGGTTGTGGCTCCCAGTCACTTGGTTGCTTTATCCAAGTGTGTTCTCTCAGTCCGTCAGTGGGATGCAGAATGGGTTCGAGGGTTAACTATTTGTTAGCGGCCTTGGACAGAAGAGTTTGGTCAGGGGCTGTTTCATCCCTAGTGGTGCACGCAGTGGGTTTATGTCTATTTTAGAGAATATCACTGTGGGAGCTTTCTTTTTTTTTTCTTCTTGCTTTGGAAAGTGATAGGCCTTTAACGCAGTTGGCACCTACTCAAGAAACTTTGGAGAGGGAACACGAGCGCAGCCGCTCGGAGTAATTGATTGTGGCTACTGGTTGACTGCATTAGTGTTTGCGATAGCGTGAAGTACTATCTGTTGGAGGGCCTCAAAATTATCGGGGTATTTAATCACAGACTGGGCATGTCTCTGATGTATTTATGTGTATTACCATCGGAGGGTCACTTGGGCAACGCACTGAGATAATGGAAAGAAAGAGGAGTTGGAACTTCAGGCAATATATCTTCTCGTTCAACTTTTAAATTTACAGAACTTCTTGGAAAATACCAGTAGCCAACTAATGTGCCTCTAAGTGATTAATCTGCATTTTAGAGTGTGAATATTTTGATTCAGGTCCTCAGTGGGTATAAGCTGGAGGTACCCCTGTGACATTGATATAGACCAGATGAGAATTTGGCTTAGTTACATTGAAAGGTGGGTCAGGAATCCACAAGAGAAATCCACATGAGCTCAGATTATTTGGAGACTTCTATTTCTCAAGTCCAAACATACTATAAAAACAGCCCCTCCTGCAGAATTGTCCTGTTTCCAGATCCCCCAGAAAACCTGCAGTGGTGAAAGTTTTGAGAAGTCTGAAATCAAAAGGTGATTTAGTTAAACTTTCAGCAAAATCTTGCTTGTGTTCTAAGGTTTGAAGAACGATTATTGAAGCAATACTGACATTTCACCATTATTTTCATTTCCCAGGCCTCAGCATAGATTATTTTTCCTTCTTTTCTAAATTTCAGACCATTCTCCTCTTCCTTTTCTTTAAATAAACGTAGCGATTAATTTCACTTCTAAAAATTATTTTTGTTACAAAATCTCAATAAATCCCAATTTCAGGAAGCTAAACGCCTTGACAACTACTTGCAGAACATTTTTAATAGTAATACTAATAAGGCTATAACATTTTTACTGAAGTTCCTCCTGCGATCCCTCGTACACCTTCCTTCTGCCAATGGCTACACTGATTTGCTATGAAGTCGTCTTGGAGACTGGGATAAAAGTTCTCCACTAAAGCTACCACCAGGCAGAAAGACAAAAAGCAGATGGCACATTTCATTACCTTGCTAATCCCCACGCACATATCTGGCATACACACTGGCATTCATCTGTCCTATTTTTATGTGCCCAAAAGTTAGACATCTGAATCTGAGCTAGTCAACCACCATCCGTGTAATAGTCAGAGCAGAGAAATTGCAGCCTAAACCAGGTTTCTAAGTTTGTGTGACTCATCTCCCAAGGCTGCGCCTTTCTCTCCACTGATTTCACACAGCTAGAGTGAATAGATGAGACAAAAAAGAGGGCTGAGCCCAAACACAGGTTGTTTTATCAGTCTCTGTTCCTCCATCCCCAACAACCCAGAGAAAACGTTCAGCTTTATCTCTTCCCTTGTGACTTGGAGCAGGAGGGAACCACAGAACAAAATTTAATTACACCCCATATACAGGACCATACATAATAATCAACTGATCATCCCTCCAAGGAAGAACTTGCCCTTAAGTGGGTTTGTTTCTCAGTGCAGTGCTTCCTACTTCCACAAGTATATTCCTTGCTGATCCAGCAATCATGTCTTTGCCCATCTGTTCCTCTGAACAAATCCCTTGGAGGACTTGGTCCAAGGCACGTACTCATACCTCGCCTGGTACACCAGTGAACTTTAGTGGCAGGGACCACTACATTCAAAAGACTGACTGGAGAAGGGGATGCCAAAGCGTTATCTTTGGATATGTCACAGAAAAAAAAAAAAAGCAGGAGATCTGGCTTCAGAACTGCAACTCTAGTACCAGGCTTAGACAAAAGGAAAAAGAACAAACTCTTTTTTGCCCCTTCTGTTCAGGATATAGGTGGGCAGGGAAAGAAGGAGAGGTTACCTGGGGCAGGAAAAAAAGGAGGATGAATCTTTAGCCCGATGCTTGGAGAATTCACATGAAAATCTAGAGCAAGGAAAGAGCTGGAGTCTTCTCAGCTTCCATCATAAACAGCTCATCAGTGTCAGCTCATCATGTTTGTGTCATACCAACCAAAAATTGACTGATTTTAGACAGAGAAAGGTTCCAATATGTCTGACATACCTTCTTTCAACCGTACTATCTGTCTTTCTATCAGTCTACCTCTAATATGCTGAATCATTAGGTTTTCATGGAAAGAAACATTTTCTT
This sequence comes from Thinocorus orbignyianus, assembly GCA_013400375.1. NCBI lineage: Eukaryota > Metazoa > Chordata > Aves > Ciconiiformes > Thinocoridae > Thinocorus > Thinocorus orbignyianus. Next base: position 789,589 of record VXBW01007085.1, read on the forward strand.
TCTGAAACTTGCACTCTCTGTTAAAAAAAAAAATTAAAAAAAAAAAAATAAAAAAATAATCATGGAAAATGTAGCTGTAGTACTAGGTACTGTTGTGCCAGATTCTCACTTGGCCTGGATCAGTGTACCTCTGCTGACCTCAATAATAATTTAACTTGAGGGCAAGCAAAGAAGAACTTGATGTTCAGTCATAGAGGGACTGTGGCTAATCTGCTGAATAAGTCAGAGGATACCATCAAGTTACTCCATAAATTCACAGTAGCCGGTGCCCAATGCATTGCTCTCAATCAGTGGCACAGCCATTTAATTGGAATCTTGCATTATTTCTGTTGTTGTTGTTGTTATTTTTAAAGGCTTTGGCTTTTTTCCACAAGCTTTTGCCAAGTTGCTCAATACTGTCACTGGCATCAGACTGAAGCTATGAAATTTTTCCCAATGTGAGCATGAGCTAGAACTTTGGCTCATTTTAGGAAAAAAAAAAAATAAAAATCAAAAACCCACTCCTTTAAAGGCATCTGGTTTTCAGCATGGACAGCTTAGCATTTGTCCTATCAATGACAAGTGTCCAAGGCCTACCAATATCCCACGTTTCTGTCCCCAGACACAAGTCCCTGACTTGGAGCACAGCTGCTACTGCACCACATGAATGAAGTTTGCGCAGTTTTGCCCTCTCTTGGTTCTCAGCGGCTGCACATGAAGGTACCTGTGGACCTTCCAGGTCTTCATTAATGGAAAGTTTACCTGTATTTTCCACAGCCAGATGCCATTTTCAGGAGGGAGGGTAAATAGCAAAGTGCCCCCAAGGCACTTAGAATCACAGAATCATAGAATGGTCAGAGTTGGAAGGGACCTTAAAGATCATCCAGTTCCAACCCCCTGCCCTGGGCAGGGACACCTCCCACCAGACCAGGTTACTCCAAGCCCCATCCAGCCTTGCCTTGAACCCCTCCAGGGATGGAGCATCCACAACTTCTCTGGGCAACCACCTTCTACCCTGAAGGTGCAGGGAAAAAGGTCCATCGCTCCCTAATTCTGCCCAGCGTTGCCATGGGTTCTGTGCCTTCTGTGGAGGGACAAGACCTCTGTAGGAGAGCAGTACATCACAGACCACACTTGAAAGTACTAGTAAGCATTACACTTTCTGCTTTTTGCCGTATGATGAAATATTTCATGATCAGTTGTTTGGTAGGTATGGATTTGGGGATAGGGAGGGAGGCAGGGGGGTAGTGGAATTTAATTGTTTTCCTTAGCATGTCTGGGTATTTTGTTTTGTTTTGTTTTGTTTTTTTTCTGCTACAGTTCTGAAAGACAGAGGAAGCAGAAATGAAGAGTGGGGCATATGAAGGAAAGAAAGGGGAAAAAAGAGAAATATTCATGTGGACTGACTGATATGCGGAGGAAAGAGAGAGAAAGAGAGAGGAGCACATTAACAAATCTCTCTTTAAATCCTAACTTGCAAGTGAAAATGTGTTGGCTCCTTCTAAATCCCTGCAGAGATTTTGAGACATTGAAGCCAGCAGACACCCTATGATCATCTAACCTGACCTTTCTTAACTCAGTCTAGAAACTTTACCCAGTGATTCCTGGAATGGAAGGAATTATCCCCACTATGTGAGTACATTTCTAAGACGCAGCTTAATAAACTGATTATGGGTATCATGTTGCCCGTGATAGCAGAGCGCTGGATGTCATGGACCGGTTCCTGTGTTCCTCGGGAGGAATGTTACCAGTGACTTGTGGCTGAGCTAAAGCACATTTATCCCTTCTTCCTGCAACTGCTACTAATTCTGACATTGCTGACAGAGCTGCCTCGTCCGAGCGTGCACGGGGAGATTCATAGCCACATGAATCATAGCGCAGAGGGAGAGCTACGTTGCAAACATTTCCCAGCTCTTTCTCAAACTGATCGGGTCATGGTAGAACTATTTTTCTGTTGTCAAAGTTAATGCTGCAGCCGCAGGACTTTAGTGCTATGTGATGCAGACCCCCTTAGACACTATACCCCCATGCCTTGGCGAGATGAAGGTTTGCATTTCTGGCCATTCTAGCGCATTTTAAAGGAGGTAATCTTGCTGCCTCATGATCCGAAGGCACAGACACATGCCTTGAAAGAAAGAGTATCCACACCAGGGATGAAGGTGTGTCAGAAGCCATAATCTTCATCCCACGTAGCAGTTTTACCATTGGGGAAAAGGGTCTCCTCTCTCTCATTATTCCATTCTTTGCCTCCTGATAAACAAGTTGGTTTTGTAAATCTTTGACAGCTCCACTTCCCACAAAGATGTCTTTTTCTGTCACCCCCAAATTTCATAGAGGGAAAAAATAAAGATTTGACCATCAAGCCAGGATTTTCCACCAGACCAACAGCTGCAGAAATTCCAGTCCCGGGACTAAAAAGCCTCAGCTCTGCTGCACTGGAAAAGGCAGGTTAATAGCGCCTAGACATGGTGGTTTCACAGTACGTATGTAGTACCAATGATTTGCATATGCACAGAACCTGCCACATCATGAAAAGCTTGAACTTATTGTGCAGGGTACATACAATCATGTTCAATATCCTGATGAGCCTGGGTTTGCTGTATATTTACAGCCTGGCAGGCACGCTTGTATCCCTATCTGGGATTTTTCAGATGAAATATGGGATCTTTCCATTTTTGTCTCTCCTTATCTCAACATATTACGTTGTGGAATATGGGATTCAGCTCTCCTGAGTATGTAAAACAATAAAACAGGTATTAAAGAGACAGGCTGCAATTCTTTTCCCTTGAGGTAATATTTTCATCTCTTGGATTCTTCACAGTCTCTGTATTCCCTTGTTGAAAGCTGAAAGACATCACACAGTTAGATGACCCTACAGACACCAGCTGCGGTTAAAAAAATGCAGCTGGTCATACCTGGGCAAGGAAAGTAACAGACATCTTTAGCTTGGGAATGCCTGAAATAGCTACTACAACTGTTGGAATTAGGGCATTTCCAGGTCAGGAAATGTTACAAGACTCATATTGTTAACAACAATGGACCATCATGGGACAGCCAGAACCGCTATTCATGTTTCAAGCTCTGGAGAGTTCAGAGGTCCAAACAAAACTCAGAGCTGCTAAAGCTTGGAATATCATGAAAATAAACTCATCTGGAAATGGTCTAAGAATCTCCCATGGTGGTTACTGGCAACAACTGAAGAACTTTGGTAGGCAGATCTGTCCTCCCCAGGATGCAGGAAATATTGTTGGGATGGCCTTTCCCAAGGTATTTTGCTCCCGTGTTTCCCTTCACAGTCGGTGACAAAGCCACATCCTGCAAACAATGGATGTGGTGGAGGAGACTGGAATCTGACACTGGAACACTTCTGAACGCTTGGCACAAAAAATGTTAGCATCCCACCCCTGCGCTACAAGAAACGCACTGCAACTACTACCAGTGAGGGGACTCAGACGCATGAGACCAGGAAAAGCTTGGAGGTTGGGTCTGGAACAGAGGTTCCTTGGGAGAGAGGAACCTGTAATCAAGTCCTCCGTTGAGGTACAGACACTCAGCAAGACAAAACTAGCATCAACATGGTATAAAGCTGGAGTATTGAGTTCTGCAAAGTACGTCTGTCCTTGAGTGTGGGAGAAATGGGCTTTGGTGGATTTGGTGGCATTCCTCAGGATTTCAGGGCTGAGGACTTGGGCTCAGTGCTTCTGAGCACCTCTCAGCAGGTAAAAACAGCTCATAGTAGCTCTATAGGAGCAAAAAGACTCTCCAGTGGGTTAAAGAAAGTTCCCTGACAGCACAAATCAGGTGTATCCTGCACTGGTTGTCATATACAAGTCTTCCATTAACAATGCAGGGGACAGATCTGGAGGGACTGTAATTACATTTTCTTCTCAAGGGTGCACTCTGAATTCCCTCTGAGGGCCCCCTTGGACCCTTGCAAAACGGGCCTGTTGGAATTGGGTGGTCCCTGATCACAGGTGCACTGCTAATTAAAATGCAATGTGAAAAAACAGGGGAAAGACCTCAGACAGGGAGCAAGGGGCTTGCGAAAGAGTGATTTTTTTACGGCAGCCTTACAGAAATAAGGCAGGTAAGAATTGGGAGCAGGTGGTGTCCATAGAAAGGGAGTAATTCCAGATCTTTGCTAAAGTAGATCTTAATTCACAAGACTTCTTTCTTTGTGGTTGTTTTGATGATTACACCTCACTCTGCCTTACTGCTCTGTTTTGTCCTGTTTCCAAGCAAAAGTGATGCAATAAAATTGATAGTAGAAGAGGCGATCTCCCTAGCACAAGACTTTGTCAGGGATCTCACTTTGAACTACATGCTTTTCCTGCCTCCTTTGACTGGTATGTTGAAGTCTCTTCTGCAGCCTGAAACCTCTCCATATCTTATTACATGACACAGGATGTCCCTGGCAACATGACAATATAAAAAGGGCTGGGAATATCCATGCCTTGTTGTACCTTGCACATCTCACTGCAGGGACAGGATTCAGTTGCCAGCATGCAGGCGTTTAACGTCGTTCTGGAAGCTGCATGTTATCCAAACCAACCTCTACTTGTCACCCCAGAAGACGGAGGTCTCCTATTATTACTGTATCTATCTAAGACACTTCAGGGCACCTTAATTGACATGAAGCATCTATCTGTGAGCTAACCAAAACACAAGATGTCTACACACCTCCATTTGCCACCTCAGCTAAGAAGTAACACATATTAACATAGATCAACAATTCTTCTTCATCAGCAGGGCCTAGAAACCACAATACTGTTGGTACAAACAACAGCATGCTTTGCTACAGTTCCCTGATTGATTGCCTTTAATTGCACCCCGCTCTTTTCTACTCACCAGTTTCTTCTCGCTTTTTGGCATCAAGAAAGACTACAGGCCCACCATTTCTAGTGAAAGTCATTTTGGATATTAACCACATAGTCTCGATGAGACATTTAAGTCTTAGCTAGTCACTTTTGGCTTCCTTCTCAATCTGTGGAAGGAAACAGGCACTTTCAGAAAGGAGGAAACACCCTTTCGAGGTTTATCTGCCATCCCATAGACTATCAAATGAATCTTGGTTGACTAGCTAAGATGAATAGTTAAGTCAGATGAGATGGATCCCATATTTAGGATTCAACTCCCAACAGGAATCGAGGATGTGTTTAATTTTAAACATCATCCATTATCCATTGAGATAACCATTTGCAGAAATACTGGCTTTTGACCATTTTCTAGCTTAAGCAAAAATGGTTTTCATCATTCTACAATAACTTCTTTAATCTCCCCAAATAGGAAAGTTTTTAGATTCATATTTCTTCCTAAGTTGCCAGTTTTATCTGGCTAGCGAAGAATAATTGTTTCTCATGCGTTGATCTGCTTTATTATAACTTAACAGTTTCTTGTTAGGACCTTTGTTCACCTTTATTTAATGCCAGGCCACATGAAAGCCTCCTCTCTCTAATTCTGGTTACAGACAGATGGAGAGAAAATTTACCTGTGAGAATTTCTGATGAGTATATTATTCAGAGAACCATTAAACTGAGAATCCATTTTTTTTTTTTTTCAATGATGTTGAAGAGGTGGGAGGAATGAGTAGAAGTTAACAATGTTTTTAGAGTAAGAAGAGAAAAAAATCTCCCAAACAGATTAAAACTAGTGATGTTTTTGTGTTGTTTGTGTGCAAATGGACTGCAAGATGATGCCATTTAGTATTTGGAGGTGTTCTAGGTCCACCAAGGAGTACATGTGGGGATTCACTAAAGGTATTGACAAGGATTCGGCTTTTCTGAGTTAATTCCTTCACCTCTAATATACGGTAAAAACTTCCAGGGATCAGATCTTCAAGTGATGGAAACTGGAACTTCTGTCACCTGTCCAAAGTCCGTTTTCCATTGTCTGGTCCTAGCAGCCCACTGAACATTGGCAGTTGAATTTATTATTGCTTTAGAATAGGAGATATCATTTTTCAAGTAATTGAAATATTTTATACTTTCCCTAAAGGGGCCTTTAATTTAAACACTTTAAATGTAAGCATTATATCTGTATTCCTTTAAACAAAATTAATCCTGCTCAGTGCTACCTGTGTGGTGCAATTATTACTCGCACATGGATATCATTTGTGCAAAGACTGTGGATCCTGTCCTGAGCTCCAGGTCACTCTGGGGAGGAAATGATGGAGAGGGCTTTATCTGGGAAAACTGAGAGGAAAGAGTAGTGACTGAAATATTTCCCCAGTCAAGGCAGCATTGCTCAGAGGCTGAGATGTAAGAGGGCTTGTCAGTCTAGAGAAGATGGATTAGTGAACTCGAGTAAATGAAGCTTCTTAATAAATGTAATTTACCCCTGGATCCACAATCCACTTGGGGCTGACCCACCAGGGTTGCCTGTCTCCCTGCACAGTGCATCAATACATATACATACCACTCTAGAGGACGTGTTTAGGTGTCAAAGGGTTGCGGTCAGTCAATCACTCCTTTGGCCACCACCTCTTTTCTCCTCCCCTCGAGGGGGGGCAAGGTTCTGTGTTTTATTCTTTCCAACCATCATTTATTTCTTCTGAAAGAACAAGTCTCCTTTGTTTGGGGCTCCTACAAGTTGCACTAGATGGGAGGGGTGGGGGGATTCTCTCACAGGATCTCTGAGGCAACCCCCACAGCTGATTTCTGAGTACACCACGTACCGTGGTGTCACAAAGATACCACAAACAGAGAAAAGTCATGCAGCCATGTGTTATGGGAGCTGGCCCTATATCCATGCCAAGATTCTGGATTTCCTGGCGCTCTAAAGCTCTTTGGACCACGGGGATTATACATTGCACAAGGTATCAGATGCCAAACACTGACTTTTTAAAAAGCACATGGGAAACAAATCAAAATGACCTCTTAAAAAAAAAATAAAGGATCCTATAGATATGTTTTTAACAATAACAGAGCAGGAAACTTTGCCTTATGAGACATTTACCCAGCTTATCTGCCTGCTGGCATTCCTCAAGTGCACTTGAACACATGTTGGGCCACCTAGGTCTGGGATCCTCTCCGATTTCACAAACCAAGCGAGGTCAGCCCAGGGCAGAGGTTGGATAAGATTCCTCCTAGTGAACCCCCACTGTCCATCAAAAATGGTGCTATTCTATCTGTTGGCAATGAACTTTTTCAGTCAAAGATTAATATAGAGCCAGGAACAGCTGGAGTTGTTCTTCTGAACAATGGGTCAAATCCAAGTCCTTCTGACTGCCTGTGTATTGAAGACTTGGTAGACTTTGCACAACACTGGGAGAACTCACCCTAGATGGCCTGGTCAAAGTTATTTTTAGCTTATCTTCCACCACTTTACAATGTCTTTGATAAATAAAATGCTACACACAGCATGTGGCTTGTTGTCTTCCCTTTACCAGGGAGGAGACACACCACCAAGAGAGTTCCCTGCCCAACAAAACCCTTGCACACTTGTTCTGCTTTCTGCTCTTGGGCAATGCTGTCAAACTGGCTTGCAGAGTTTGAACCAGGCAACGTCCACACAGATAGTTCAGGATTTAAACTGTGCTCAATGGGGTTTGAATAGCATAAATATAGATGTCTAGAGTATAGAAAGCTACCTGAGCTTGTACCTCAGTTCTCCTTAGAGTCAATGAAGATCTTAGGACATGATCTATATAATAAATGGTGATCTGAAAGTTTTCTTCACACCTGGACAATTCAATGATTCTATGATCTTATTTTCATGCCTTCCTTGGAAGAATGTAGGCTATGAAATCCAAGGTTTCATTGGAGCATCACCACCAGGAGCAGTCAAGATTATGAAGACAGCTAGAGCCATCTCAGTATAAGGACCACTTCTACTGAACTACTCCATAGTGCTGTAGACCAAGCAAGCATATAGACTCTCCTTTTGCCCTTGGACGCAACCAGGAATGACATAGGATGGGGGAAAACTCATGGAGACTGACTACAAATGGCAGGTTTGGCTGTAGATGGTTTAAAATGAGTGAAATTATTATATCTGGAAATACCTGAACATCTGCAGCAGCAGCAAGTGACAAGAAGGTTGCCACAGCAATGCTGAGTGTTATGCAAGACGCTGTATCCTTGATAGGGAGTAGAGGGAAGGGCAGGGATCTGGGAAAGGGAGGGGACATGGGAAGCCAGATGAAAAGTTTTATTAGGTGATTATTAAACCATTCTGCAGTGCCAAGCACAGCGCAAGGCTGCCAGCTTGTCTCACTGTAAAAGCAAAATTAAAATAATGAGAGGGGCTCTAATCACAGGGTGTCTAATGGCCGATTTTCTGTCTATGCTGGCTTCCTCACCCTCATCCATCTGTGAGAGAAACTCAGAGGTGGCAGAAAAGCTTCTCCCCAAAGGCGAAGGTCCTTTAACTCACTGTGGTGCTCTTCATAGATACAGGCTCCTAATCTGGTAACAAAAAGTTTGATGTGAACCCAAACTACCCAGCAGCCAGGGCTACCAGAGCCTGGCTCTTTTCCCAGTGAATGGTGAGAAGACGGGACTCTCCTTTGACCACCTAGTCATAGAACTTAATTTCTTTTGTTGTGACTGCTTCATTCCATAGACCCAGGGGCAACATCTAGGAGCCCTGAGAGTGGGTGGTGTACATTATACATCACTACCACATAATGAAATAATACTATCTTCATCCATTTAGGCACCTTTATAGGTGGTCTGAATATAATCCTTTCTTCACATATAGGATACAATAAAAAGGAAAACTTTCTCCTGAGGGGTGGATGTAGACACCTTTTCTATTGTGCCCTGTCTTCAGTCCTCTCTGGAGGTAGTCAGGGTGATGTCAAGACCATCGAAGATATAAACATGGGCTCACAATGTCTACTTCTAAATCTAATGGCAACTGCAAACAACACATGGATGTTGATTAAGGAAGATCCAGGTCCTGATTCAGCAAAGCATTTTATCTCGCATTTTGAATCCCAGTGCGGTTGCCGGGTGATAAGTAAGCATTTGGCAAGGGATTGTCCAAAAGAGGTCTGAGACAAGAAAAATGTGCTGTCACTCAGCAGCAGTGTGGCCCAGGAGGCTGATCCTGAGACACACATGTGCTGCATGGACTCACATCATCCACTGGGAACATCATATGTATCAGGGCAAGGCCTCCTTCAATGTGAGTGGATCTCATCGCTCCAAAGGGTTGGTGCAAGGTTCCTTTTCTCTAACACGGTTAATCTTATGATTCTGCATGCTGTGGCCAGCCCGTTTTTAAATAACACAGGCAATACAGCCCCGCCTACATCACATCTCTGGGGACACATCTGTCGTTTTAATTGAACTTTTCTCTTGCAGGAAGCTTACTCCAAACTTAGCTTTCATTTGCCTCAACCTCCTTTCCATCTCATTACTGCAGTGATGTGGTGACCTTCTCATGTCTCTGGACCTGGTCCATGCCACAAACCTGGTCCAGGGACCCAAGAAGGTCGCTCCCACCACGTCAGGTTGGCACAGAGGAGGCAATACAAGGCAGATTTCGTTGACCTATGATGTTGTCCACCCATGTGAACACAAGCACTCTGTGGGATGTGTTAGCTGGCTTTAGGATCCGGAGGCGGATTTCCATGCCTAGAACTAGCGGTTCTGGTAATTCTCCAAGAGACAAAAGGGAGGAATATATAGCGCTGAGAGGAAAGGCAGTGCTGTTCTTAGAGAACTGTGTGGGGCTGACGTAATGTTCTGTGCTGTGATATTCCCAGTAGGAACATATGACTTTGGGTCACAGGTTTGCGGGTAGCCATCTTGCTAACGTAATGGCAGCTCCGAGCAATTCAGCCTCCGTTTTTCCACTGCGTGCGGGTACGCGCATCCGTGTGGTTTCGCCTGCGAGCACGGAATCAATCTGACTGGTGTTGCCTTTTATAAAATCCATGCTTTGTCTTGGTCCCTTCCCAGTAAACTATTGGCTCACCATTAGTGGATCTGGTAAGCCTCTCCCCTACAATTAATAGCTGGACGAGTTTGTGGGGTGGATGGAGAAAGAGACCTCAGGGCTTCAGCACTTGCAAATCCCACAGCAAGCTCCTATCTACTCCCACTCCTGCAGGAACACCATGGTAACGAGCTCAAACTGTGCAAATTGGCTGCAAAGTACTTTTCTTCAGTCAGTAACACAATACTTTTTCTTTCTCCAGACATCCAATATACATTTGCAGCCCCGAAACACCTCTTACCAGCTCCCAATGTGATAAGCAATTACTTTGGCTAAGTCTTCCTTTTTTAGGAGCTAAAGCTGTTAGAGTTGCTGGTCTTGGAGAAGACATTAAAATCTGTTCTTTTCCCTACCAAACCACTCATGCAGAACACCACTACCTCGCCTCTTGGACACTAAGATCCAAGTGATGTGAGAGCAGCTGTTGAGCTGGCAAAGACTAATGAACCTGCCTACCATGCCTGAGAAACCTATTCTGCTTCAAAGGCATTTCTTCTACTGATCTTTGGAGCTGGAAAAGGTCTCAGTAGGTGGGTGATTTGGACCCTACTCTCTAAGGCCCTTTTCTAAGGAGCCATTGCACTGTAGGTCCATTTCCACTGTGATTCAAATCCTCTTTCTCACCACAAGTTTTAAAGGAAACATCAAAATGCGTGATGGCTCAGTAAAACACAGGAAGGGTTGCTAAATTCATGCACCTTGCTCTTGCTCTGTATTCAAGTGCAAAGGCTGGGCTCCTCTTTAATTGAGAGTCTAAGGTGTTAGGTCTCCTGGAGTCCTGCATTCGACTTTGGAGTCATCAGCATAAAAAGGACACGGACCTGTTGGAGTGAGTCCAGAGGAGGCAACAGAGATCCTCTGAGGGCTGGAGCACCCCTGCTATGAGTACAGGCTGAAAGATTTGTGGTTGTTCAGCTTGGAGAAGAGAAGGCTCTGGGGAGACCTTATAGACCCTCCCAGCATCTGAAAAAAAAGCTGGAGAGAGACTTTGTGCAAAGGCATGTAGTGATAAAACAAGGGATAATTTGTCAAAAAAAAAAAAAA
>VXBW01007085.1:800589-862128 GCA_013400375.1 Thinocorus orbignyianus
AATAAAACAAAGTCTCCAAGATGAATACCTTCCAAAGATGATGCAAGTAGATAAACTAGGAGAAAGGGATGTGGATAAAATGATGCACGGTGTGTTGAAGCAGTTTGTTTAAGGACACATCGTCTCTGTCACATCTTCTTGCTCAGATCCTCAGGATTGCTAAGATGATTTGATACTCCAGGTGCTTTTTTTGAAATTAAAATGAGAGAAGGCCAACATCACAGGAAATACAAAGGGGATGGTGCACAGAGGTTCAGGGTTTGTGTTGCGAAAAAAAGATTATGCTAAGCACATGATGCTGAAAGACTTTTCAGGGAGATGGGGAGGCAAGAGAAAGGGACAATTCCAGTCATAGCACAGAATAAGGTATAAAGCCAAATGGTATAGTAAGGAAAGGGACAAACACAAGTAGTAGCACTTGTCAGCAACATTGAAGGAGATGTTATAGTCTTTGAACAGGGACAGGGTGCCTCTAGACAGAAAAAAAAAAAAATCATAACCAATTAAAGTCGTGTCAGCAGCAAAAAGTTGGCAGGAACTGGTGCCTGCACGGAGTGGTGCTGGGCTGCACAAGAAAAGCTGCTTATCTCGCAGAATCACTTACTCGGCCTTCAAATTTGACTCCCTCCCTCCTACTACAGCAACCTTTCTCTCAGCTGGAAGGATGATATTCCCATGATATATTTTATGGTTTGTTTCTTCCAGGCTTAGTGATTCTCCATTTTAAACGCAGAACTGGTGCCTCTTACCCAAATCAGGAAGGTTCTATCATGAGTAGACTCACTTATTTCTTCATTGGTAATGTCTGAAAACCATCAAAGTACATGGAACAAAGAGAACCAAGTGATTTGGGGTCGAAGTCCCTGAAATGGGACTTCTTATGTGATATTGGCTTTAAACTGAGTAAGTGTAGATTTAGATTAGATATTAGAAATAAATTTTTCACTATAAGGGTGGTGAGATACTGGAACAGGTTGCCTTGATAAGTTGTGGATGCCCCATCTCTGGAAGCATTCAAAGCCAGGCTGGACTGGGCTTTGAGCAACCTGGTCTAGTGGGAGGTGTCCCTGCCCAGGGCAGGGGAGTTGGAACTTGATGCTCTTTAAGGTTCCTTCCAACCCAAACCATTCTATGATTCTATGATATTGCGCAGGTCCTTGACACGTATAATGAGTTACTCGAACCGTGTCTCACCCCTCGACTTAGACAGAAGGGATAAAGATATTTCTAATTTTTTGGACAGCAAGCTTTGATAGCAGCTGAGTCCCTAAATGCTCTCCTGGATATAACATTTACCTTTCCAGGAGGCAGTGTTTACTCAGTTGTGCTCAGTGACAGCATCCATTTTTTTCCTGGGACCATTCTTCACCCTGGAGAGGAGTCTCACACATTGCTCTCCTGCTCCTTGTGCTTGCTCTCATTCTTGTTCATTCCTCTCAGATAAAGTAACGTTTACTTAAGACTGGAAAATCTTACTTTATGAACCTTTTACTTCATGGCTTGGGCTCGGCTCAGCTGAAAAATTAGAGGCCACATCCTCACGTAGTATAAAACAGGAATCAGGCCAGTTTCCACCAGGGGAGAATCCAGCCTCCCCTGGCAAGAACAACGCTGCTCAGATCAACCGACGAGGGTTAACGGGCCGTCATGCTTCGCTTTTAACATCATCCCTAACAAAAGGAGAACACAGGAGACACAGAAAGGGAGTGAGAGGTTTTCTGAGGGAGCATAAATATAATTGCAGTCAGAGGCCGATATTTTCCATGGTTTGCAGCAGAGTCATTCACCAGCCTCAGACATCAATAAATGAACCTTTAAACTTGCCTCCTAGCTCTGTTATCCGTTCCACATAGTGCTTTAATTACTTGGTGCCTAAGAAGCATTTTGGACATTGAAGTCTGTCACCCCTTAAGCTGTCTGCCCGACTCTTCATTTCACGAACAAGATACACACAACCTCGTTTAGCCAATGGCAGGCTGGTCACACAAGTATTATGTTTTTCCTCTCGCTGTCTACTGTTTCACCACCGTAGGAATTACACAGCCAAGAGCACAGTAGGAATAATGGCTCTATTCATTTCCCCCTGGGACTAATTCTTACAGATGGCAAGCCCTGCAATGGGGCAAATTAGCTTCTTATTTCGTTTGGAGGCTTAAAGTTATAAGCTCATTTTGTTGTTGTTTACGGGATAGCTGACCACAGGACGGTGCAACCCTGTACGTTGCTGTTAGAAGGGAAGGAGGCAAATCCTCTGCCAAGGGTACTCAGAGGGTAGGAAAGGGGATGTCGGGAGGACCCTGTCACTGCTGAGCCCATACCCACCACTTTCTGGCTGCCTGGGTTCCAAGTCAGGTGCTGATACAAACAGGAGGCTTAGCAATACCACAACCCAGGATCACGGCTGTGGCAGTTCGGGAAATGGGGATTTGTGAGTGCCTCTGGGGAGAAGTGGTAAAAAAAACAAGTACAGTTGCCACAAACGGGCTTGGTTGCTGTTAAATTACTTGGAAATTTGCTTCAGATGAAAAAGGGGAGAGATCCTTGTTTACCTGACAAGACTGACGGACCGACGTACACATGAATGTTTTCTTTCACGGTCATTTTCCTCTTGGGTCACACGATAGAGCAGCACTTTCAGAACTCAACAGAAGATCCTTGCAAAGGGAAGGCCATCTTTTTCCCTTTGGTAATCACCCTGTGGTTTGTGATTACCCGCCGAGCTACGGCCACGTGCACCACCGTACCTTGACCAGATGGCATTTCCAGACAGGGCTGGGCCTTCACGTACACCGTACCTTGTCTAATTTTCCAAGCAGAAAATAGAAGGCTATATGCTGAATTTTGAGTGAATCAGCGTCTCTCTGGAGATTTAAATTCATACCAGTCACTAATCTGGCCCATAATGTCCCTTTTTTATGGGACCATTCATGGTCAAAGTCTCTTCCCATGAGTAATAATAGAAGATGTTGGATGGGATTTTATTTGCTTGCAAAAACCCTGAATTTGTGTCTCAGACAGAACTTGTCAGTGGAACAAATAACTGTCGTTCATCAGAGATGTTATTAAGAGTTGTTTTCTTGCAAGTGCTGGCTGAGATAAAGGGGTTATTTTCTGAAGTGTCCCAGAAGACCATAAGGAATGTCTAACGTCTTCTTGGAGAACCTTAAGTAGAGTGAGTTTAGCCTCCCATCTGGGAAGTTACAGGTACTGACTTGAACCACACCGATGAGACAGTTTCAAAACCATGACAGACCCAATCCCCAAATTCTCTGTCTACTTTAGTCTTTATCAGCACTACAAAAAGCTCTCTGAATTTTCAGCATTTCAGCTAAAGTTGCTTTTTGGCTAAAATTACACTTCAGCAGCTGCTGAAGCTGGTGTATGCACAACTGTTTCAATTCTGTTCTGTCTATAGGTCTGTCAATATCCTGGTTCTGCTGCCCCAATTTCTTCTCTCCCTTACCTTTCTATCTTTCCCAAAGGTGACCTCTGCTCTGATTTATTCTGTATTACTTAGTCCTGTGTCTGCCTGCTGCTTAATTATCTTTTTGTTTTATCCAGGAGGGATGTGGCAATAAGAGCTTGCCTTCTCTGCAATTTTGGTGTTTACAGGTCCATCTGAACTGGTGTCCCTCAACTGTTTTTATAGTCTTGGAGAGAAAAAGGTACTTTCAGGTAATTCTCTTCTGAGAAGAGATTCACCTGATCAACTTTTAGAGATGAATTGCACTGCAGATGCTACCTACTCTGTTGATTGATTCTCTGCTCATCAAAAAAGACTTGCTCAGACATGCATATGTACATTTTAAGTGATCTTCACTTAAGATCATCCTTTGTTCCCTGCCTACCAGATTCTTTGTACCCTTTCTAGCACTACTATGTCCATCAGACATCTCCTGTTGCAGCAACACACTCCCGACATCCATGGTAATTTCTCTTCTCAATGTTCCAGAGTCCTCAGACACTGAGCCTTTTTGCCACCAGAAAACACAAAACAATATTGAGACATTATCAAGTGGAAATTAGCTTTTTAGGTCCTTCACTTTCACAATCTCTCATTGACCCTGAGTACTTATTCTCCTGTTTTTCAGGATGGAAAATGGAAGATGTCTTCATAACACAATGCAGAAGAAGTTCACCCAGGCAGAAAGCCATGTGTAGGTTATCATCTTGCTTTTGGTCCTTTAACTAGACCAGGATTTCCATATGCCATGACCTTGCATGACTCTGCTCTTTCTCTGTACCCTGTGACCTTACTCTGTAGATCCCACAGCTCTGGATAATATTGTTACATTAAGTAAAATCTTACTTCCTGTTGCATATTTTTTCTATAGAATGGAGCAATTGCTGGCCATCGACTCTACAATTTCACGGTGTTGAGAGTAAGAAAGATATCAGTATTTAGATAAGGCTTTAATCATGCACATGTGGCCAAAGTGCATGTTCTCAGATCATGTGTTATAATACCCACTCAACTGTTCGTAGAATCATGGAACTACAGAATGGTTAGAGTTGGAAGGGACCTTAAAGATCATTGAGTTCCAACTCCACTACCATGGGCAGGAACACCTCCCACCAGACCAGGTTGCTCCAAGCCCCATCCAGCCTGGCCTTGAACACTTCCAGGGATGGGGCATCCACAGCTTATCTAGGTAACCCGTTCCAGTGCCTCACCACCCTCACAGGAAAGAATTTCTTCTGTTGATGAGGTTTTGGTGGTCACCATAACCAGAAAAGTGGCATATATCTTTTCTACACCTGAGATGTTTCTAGGTTCCCGTAAGAATATGAACTTTCCTTTTCTGTAATAGTTCAAAACATTCAAAATGAAAATCACTGTCAACAACATCAAAATAATCTGAAAATTAATTTTAGGGGTAAAAGGACACAAAAAGTTGAATTGAAATCAAAAACTTTCACATGTATGAAAAAGATATAGCCTATTATAATTATTAAAAAATATATAATGACTATTACAATGTATGAAACAACCTTCAAAATGAAAAGTCACGACGTGAAAACTCGTAATTCTCTTTTCTGTCAGGATTAAGACAGAATGTTTCCATCCTACAAAAGGTTACATTTGCATATGTACAGACACACGCATATGTTTGCAAAACGTGGACTGCTAACAGGCACTTCTTTTTTTTTCTGAAATTTTTATTTGTGGAAAAAGAAAAGGAACACAGAACAACACAGAAACAATCTCTTCAGAAAGCTTCTGACCATGAGTGGATATACTGTTAGAAAAGCAAACCTTGTTGTTCTACAAAGCCACCATACCATGAGGTAATGTTCTAGATGGTTTAAGCTACCTCAAAATTGTGGGTACTCTGAAGTATTATGGATAATTACAGTTATATGTGAGGTAACATCTCCTCCATAACTTTTCTACAAGTACTTTGGTTTCAGGGAGAAGGTAACCTACCTGTTCCTTAGGCCCATGGTTTTGTTGGTTCTGCTTTACAGGTGGGATGTATTTTTTGAGCAGTCTTGAGTCAGGCTGCAGTCATTTTATAAGTTTATGATCCGTTGCTTTCCTAGCTCTGGTAAGATGGATCTTTGTTGCAGTGTGCCCTCAGCTCTGAAGAGCTCTACTTTGTAGGGTGACCACCTCCATTTTCTTCCCAGTCAGAAAAAAAAAAAAGAAAAAAAGAAAAAAAGCCATACTTTGATTGTATTGAATCACAAAACCAACATCACGCTGTGGTGGAAATTCCTCCCTCACCCTGATGAGTCCCTCGCCAGGTTTCTGTCTTCATTCGGAGCCAGTGGTTACTGGAAGCACCAAGTCCTACGTTACGTCAGGCCAAGTCCTTGCCCACATCCACCACCACTCAGTCCCAAGCTTTTGAAGGGGGAAGCCCGGGACAGCAAAGCACACTGATGAAAGTCCCTATCAGCAACGCAGGCGTGCAGACCTCCCTACCTTGCTGGATTAATGATTTCTATGGTAGAGTGGCTGCCGCTTTTTACAAGCGAAGACTCAAGGCAGGAAAGGGGAGGAGGGGAAGGCTGAGAAAAAAAGGCATTGAAGTTTAATGACAAAATCATGGCTGGCTTTGCCAGGGCATTTCATTATATAAGTTGAGCGGTAAGATCGTTTCCTATGCTTCTGTGACCAAAGGAATGCAGGGAGCACGCGGCTCGAACCAGCCAGTGAAATGGATAGCTGGCTGAGTCCAGGAACACGCGCAGCCTGTCCCAGTCACCGCGGTGGAGGAGCACAGCCTCGCCAGTGAATGAACGAGCTGCTCCAGAGTTTCTCTAACTCCGGTCCAGGGGATTAAACGATTCACTCCAGGGTTTGCAAGGGAAAGCCTGGGTAAGCCAGCCAAATGCAGAGTTTAGTAAGCATGCAAGGAGTTCAACTCAGGATTCCTTATTAAAGGAATAGAAATGAATAACAATAAAGTAAAATTCCAGCAGCTAGAAAGTAAAAAGTTCCATGGTTTTGGAGACTCCAGGCTGAAGGGCTTGTAACGCGATGCTGCTGCTTTCTGTGTTATTTCATTTTTCCAAATCCATCCACCCCATTAAACACATACACACTCTCTCTGCCTTCTACTAACCTTGTACACTGAACTCTCTGAAGTTAAATTGGTGCTATTGCCTATGCACATACTGGTCAGTATCCTTTATTCACTGAATTGTAAAGAGCAAGTGATAACAACAAGTATTAACAGAGCAATCAGCACCTATTTTCCTCCTTAAGGCAAGAAAAGAGATGCATCAGCCCTTGTCTCACCAGAGGTACCTCCCCAGGAAGGGTCTAACTCATTGGACTGAGCTGTTTTCAAAGACCGCTGTAGTAGTCAACAATGTCCATGTGTAACGTTAAATTTGTGGACTAACATCCGCACAAGCTGGGAAAGCACTTGAAAAGTTAAGCTGGGATCTGGAGCTGAACATGGCTCTTCCCTCCTTCTAATATTGCATCAAGTTTGTAAGATTCAGGGGGCTTGAAGAACAGGGAGCACGGGGGAGTCTGGCTCTATAACCTAGGGCTTAGTGGGCTCTGGTCAAGGATTCTGGTGTCTAAAATAAAATATAAATACCCTTAGCAGAAAGCTACTAGGAGCTGGAAGAAGTTTCATGACCCTTTTCACTACTTACAGCCCTGAAACAGCACCAACGGCTTCCCAGCATCCCTCTCTTTATTATTTCTATCCAGTTAGGGTAGTTTTCCCATCACCTGCAGTTCTGGCTGTGTGAAGTTCATTCTAGGAGCCAAATTCTACACCCCACCCTTTACAGAGGGAAGCAAGGTGCTGAAATCAACCATGCGCATGACAAAGCAGGGCTCCTGGGTGTGACTCTGTTGGTGCTCAATGCCTGGGTTTTGACACTGTAGCTACAGCAGAAGGCTGCCGAGCATCTCAGTCACGGTTTGCAGCAATCCATCCAGCTGTAGCCTGACGTCCACAAGAATGCAAGAGCCACCTACACCCACAACAACTCCGTTGTGTGCTCAGCTCTTCCATCTGCCCCCTTGGCGCTGGCTGACATAAAAGGATGAGCTGCATGGTAAGCAGATACCCTCGTTTGATTTATCTTAAGCTGGTAACTTACTCCACTTATGCTACAGCATCGAGGTTTAAAAAGAGATGACCCAGCTGACCGCCCCTCCAGCAACAGCCACCCAGCCCCTCTCCCTGTTGGCCCTCGTCAAAAGTCCTGTCTGTCAAGCACTTGCAGACTTTTCAGCCTCTGCAATCCCGGTATCACGGGGCGGCAAGAGTTTGTATACAAAGCTGTCACCACCCTCGTGAGTGGGTGGATTTTCCAGCTCATCTGTAACCTGAGTGGCACTTCAGCCCTGGGATCTTTCTTCCTAGTGTCAACAGCATGCAGCGCTGCGCTATCCCCTTACACATTATCTTCGATCAAGTTGATGGGCAGGAGGGAACAGAGCCAGAAGTAATTGTGACAGGCTGGGTGTTTTTACAGGCACAATAGTTAATGGGCTGGTTAATGTAAAGGATTAGCCTCTTCATCCCCGGGACATACGAGAGGGGAGGAAGGGGGTGGGCGCTGCTCAGTAAGCCCCAGTAGGAAGCGCCACAATCGGCCTGTAATCAGATAGAAAAAAAAATCAAAAAAAGCCAAAAATCCCCAGAAAAGTCCTCCAGAACTGGACACAGGACTCCAGGTGGGGTCTCACAAGCACAGAGCAGAGGGGGAGAATCACCTCCCATGACCTGCTGGTCACGTCTCTTTTGATGCAACCCAGGCTGGGGTTGGCTTTCTGGGCTGCCAGCGCGCACTGCCGGCTCATGCTGAGCTTCTCGTCCACGAGCACTCCCAAGTCCTTCTCCTCAGGGCTGCTCTCCTTTCATTGTCTGCCCAACCTCTATTTGTGCCTGGTGTTGCCACGTCCCAGGTGTAGGACTCTGCACTTGACTTGGTTGAACTTCATGCCATTTGCATTAGTCCACCTCTCAATCCTGTCCAGGTCCCTCTGGATGGTATCCCTTCCCTCCAGTGTGTCAACCGCGCCACCGAGCTTGGTGTCATCGGCAAACTTGCTGAGGGTGCACTCTATCCCACTGTCTATGTCTCCAACAAAGATGTTAAATAGTACTGGTCCCAGTACTGTCCAGGCAAAGGATCTAGTGAAGCCTGGAGTACAATTTGGGAGTGGAGAGAGAGTGGCTGAGCTGAAGCAGTCTGCTCCATAGATATATCAAGCGAGGACAGAGATTAATCCCAGCCTGCTAGTCTAATTTACAAGAGAGATGAGTGCAGAACTTCTTAGCATTATTATTATTTTTGCAATTATTTTGAAATGTGGGTCTGTAGTGACACCTGCTAAGAACCAGCCCTTCTTTTCTCCACTGGGGACCCTTCCTCCTCTTTCCCAAGCGAGCATCTAAATTCTGTAGAAAGGTAAACGTGGTTTCTGCTTTTGGTTCCCATGGGCAAAAAAAAGATATAAGTTAAAAGAGCTAAATTTTCTGCTCAGTGTATGCTTCAGCTTTGGAAATTTTCCATATGTCGACAGGCACAAAAAAGTTGAAAGCAACTGCGTTGCCGTTGTGAAATATGAGTGTCACGGAGAAGTCAAAAAGGAAAGTGATTGTTCTGTTCTCAGATCAGGGCTTGAGCAGCTTTGGGAAAATTAGCCAGGGGCAAAACCCTGAAACCGTGACAATAATATATAACATTGAATAGACAGTTTCTAAGAAGGACCCATTCATTCTTGAGCACTGAATGGTCCCAGAGTTGTTCTAGCCCTACCTTACAGGCAAGTACATGGTTTCACAACATCAGTTAGAGCTTAGACATATGCTGTGTTTTAGGAAATAGCGAACGTTGTAGTAGGATCAACAAAGAACAAGGTCCTCACTCAGCAAGAGACTCCCAAAAGCAATGAGGATGGAAACCACCCCGCATCAAAGAGCTTGGAGACAAAGCAAGTATTACCATGGTCAACACAGATCAAGGCATCAAGAGATTAAAGGCTTGATTCTTATATATATACACACATGTATCTATCTCTGTATGAAAATGTGTATGTTATTTTGGCATTGTAAAGGGACCCTTAAGTGACACTCAGTCACAGATAGCTATTATAAAGTAAGTACTAAACCTGCTATGTAGGATAGCCACCGTGGAGAGATAAGACAAGGGGAGGGTTTTTCATATTTTCCACCAATTCGTAAATAAGGTAAAGAGGTAACACAACATGCCTAAGTTACAGAAGAAGTTTGTGGTAAAGTTGTTAATGAAGCCTAAACAACCAAGTTCAGATCGAGGGCTTGTACTTTTCTGGGGTTATTTTTGGTTTGTTTTTTTTTTTTTTCTGTAGAAGTCATTTAAACTAATATATGTTTTAGCAAAGCATACAGCTGTTTCAGCTGGAAGTGGATTCTTTAAATGACCTTTCTATAGGAAAAATAATGTCCCAACTCTCAGCATAAATGGGGAAAAGAAAACAAATATCTTCAGGAAATAGTTACGGCAAATTTGTTGCCGATAAAGTAGTCAGTAGTTTAAATTAGACACACCTCATTTGTAGATCTGGGCTGATTTCACCTGCGAGGGCAAGAAACAAAAAAGAAGAAAAAAAAAAGTCACAGAGAGATCACGCGATTTTCAGCAACTTTTGCGATGTTTTGCTTTGCCAAGCAAAACCTTCTCCAGTTCTGTGTCAGACCAAAAGCAAATCTATACTGTGTGAATCAAGTTAATGTTTTCATTTAAGAGAGGAGACTGTGTGAGGGGCCAAAAAAGAAAAAAAAAAAAAAAGGAGAACAGTGAAGAAGTACAGTTAATTAATATAAGGATTTGACAAGATCAATCCACATGTTCATTGCAAGCCTCCTAAGCTTCGGGCTTCTGCACCTGGACCATTCAGGTTGCACTCCATCCCAACAAAACTGCAAACCTGATTCAACATAAACAGCAGTCCATAACACAGGCAAATGACGTCAATTTAGGATTTGTTTCTACAAAGCAAGCTTTGATTAGGAGTAACTGATGAGAAAAGGGATGAGAAAGGATAAGGGGGAAGTAAAATAATAATAGAGATCAAAGCCTTCGTTCAACAAAGAATCTGAGAATGTGCTGCACATTAAGGAAATGCTTATGTCGTCCTGGGAAAAGTGTGCAAGTATAATCCTTAATTACAGAAGAAAAAGTCCCATTTATTCCAAAATTGCTGAAATAATTGTTGTTCTTGATTAAGAAAACAAACTATTATCATTTATTTGCAGCTTCTATGTGGTTGAGAGGTGTCTAAACCTGCAGAGAAAACGATATATGCTTACATGCTCTTAACTTATGGTAGAGAGCCATGCCTGCACAGCTCAGATGCCTGTGCTCTCCCACTACACAGAGACAGGTACCTCAAAGTTTCCAAGAGCTCTGAGACTGTCATCCAGGAAGCCCAAACTGATGACCGTTTCCAGTGAGAAAGCACCCGAATCAGAAGCCTCAACATCTACCACGGAGACCCCAACTTGGGTCGAGTAAAGAGTCATGGGATATTGGTAGCGGTGCTCTCTCCTGCATGATATTAATAGAGCTTTTGGTCTTTGTTAGTGTGTTTTATGTGTATTGTTGTGCACTGTGAACCATCTTCTTGTGAGGCAGTATAAAGGCATCCTGCTGTGATCAGGCTAGACTGAGACATCTGCCTTTCAAACATCTAAGATTAGAAGACACAAATCCAAAACAGGACCATTAAAAGTCAATTTCAGACTCAACCACTACTTATACATGATATAAGATTCTATTCCACCCAGAAGAGTTATTAGCCCCTTATAAATTCAACAGTATCTTCCATCACACATATCCAATGGGCTTAGATCCATGACAATAAGGCAACAGTCTCTCACTGGCTGAGCAGGACAAACCTCATGGTCTGAACTTCTCCCTTCCTCCATGTATGGGAGGTGGTGGTATCACTTGATGAAGCTCTTTAAGAAGGATATGAAAACAGCATGCAGATACCACTAAAGGGAAACTGAATTTAAGAGAGATAAATCCAGAGCAGTACCATGAATGTAAACTACTGGAAAGCACATCTTATGGATTCCAAATGAGTTTGTCTTCAAGTACCATGTGAGCAAACCAATTCAAGACAATGAAATGCAGGAAAATAGAAATTAGCATATCATGGCCAAACAAACAGGCCATAAGGACTCTTCCTCTCAAATACTAGCTTGATTCGAATAATACAGAGCAAACTATGGGTATACATATATAAATATACGTGCCTGCACCTATTCAGATATAACCTTACCTTCACACTCATACAAAGACACACAGCACAGCTAAGAAGATGTTCTAGCTCCAAGAGGATGAAGATTTAGCAGGCAGAGGAACCAATATCCAAACAGCATGAGACTAGGTGATGCTCAGCTCTTAACCTCCTCTGGCTGTTAACGATACCCTTGTGCAATTCAGCACAAGGGTTCACTGTTTCATTCTAAATCCACCAATGCCAGCTGTTTCCTTCCCAGAAAAACTCACAACTAGGCAGCTAAGATCAGCCTGAGATACAGTATTTCTATTTGAAAGCTCAAGTGGAGTGAAATCCTACCAGACATGGGTGTCATCTGCATTTCACAATGGAGAATCAGGGTGAATCCTAAAGATAATGCTCTGCATTAATAAAATTATTCACCAGCTCGCTGGGAAAAAGGCAGTGTTCCATGGTTAAACACTGTAAACTAAAACAAAATAAAACGAGAATCATTAAGTGGTTAATTTCTGACCTTTTGCCAATAATCACCTGAAAAACCACTCTTTTCTGGCTAGCCCACACAGTTGTCTAGACAACCAACACCTGCTCTTAATTAATGACTAATATCCCAAACCGGAAACAGTGCTCCCTTGTAACACAGACATGACCTCGGATCATCTCCTTCTCCCAGCAAACGTTCAAAACAGCTGAAGACGGCCAAGCCCAGTTAACGTTGCCCACCTGCTGCTGCAGCTACTGGAGCCTGGGCTGCTCCGCTGTGCTGAGCTCCTTAGGGGGTTGGTTTTGTTTTTTCTGCTGTGCTGTGTGCAGTGACCTGAATTTGGCACAAATCCGGCACTCACACACTCACAAAATTGGAAGGAAAGAGAATAAAAAAAATATATGTCCAGGGTGTTTGCTGTGTGTTTGCTTTACAGAGAAAGTCATGTCTCCCACATTCCAGTAACGCCACTGATAATCCTCTTGGATGGGTGGGAGCCCTTCATTGACAGTGGTCTACAACTAGAGATATCAGGGTCCACCACCAGGAAGCCAGTGCAATATTTATTTTAAAGGTGACCAGACTTCACCAACAACCCAACAACCCAAAAGAACTGAGGAGAGCAGCCAAGATCTGGGTGGATCTGGCTCTCAGACAAGGAGACAAAGCTCCTTCAGCAGCAAAAATGAGTAAGGACTCTGGTAAACTCCAGTGAAACTTTGCTTTTTAGCTCTAATCATAGAGATATGCCAAAAGAAGTCCAGCTGTGCCTAACCATTATACAGAGGAACACAGATCATTGAGGTCCTGCCTCCAATGATGTTGATGCTGATGACAGGGTGATGTTGCTTTCCTAAAGATAAAGACAAAAATCTTATTTTGTGGAGGTCAAATTCAAAGAGGGTATCTAAGGATGACCTTCCTTCCCGAAAAAAAATGGACCAATTGTAGGATCACAATGTGAGAAAGCCCCAGTTGACATTTTTTTATCTAATAAACTATTTCTTCTCAGTCTAATGGTTGTCCAAGACTGTTTAATTAGCTCTGAATATTGAGAAGTCAGAACTATGACTGATGGAGCCACCACTTATACAAAGCTTTACCTTTGCTAATGAGAATCTCAGACTTCCACTAGCAGCAAAATAAAGAGTTACGGAACTGTCTCTTTCTGCTCATTTGTTAACACTGACCATACAAGCCCAGACAAACTTTCCAAACTTGAAAGTAACTCTCGGGTGCTGTTTAGGATTTAGAGCGGAAAAGGAATATCTCCAGTTTTGAAGGATGAGAGTGTTTATCAGTGAATGCAGAAGTTGCTCCTTCACAACTTGTCCCTATGTGAGAGCACAAGCACAAATGCGACCTGAGGGTCATAACAAACATTCTATTGGATCCATCCAAGGCAGATTTTGGTGCTTACTGTGATATTTTACTTCAAGATAGCAATGGCACCAGCACTGATGGACACTGGCTTCTCAAGCTGTCCCCACGCTGCTGTCATAAGCCTTTCATGGGGCAACCAGTGCATGATTCAACTACAATCCCAACTTCTCTCCTCTAAATTCTGCATCCGCTTTTGGACATCAGTGACCTCAGTATATTCAAACACCACCGGGTTGTTTTATTACCTCCCTGGGTAATAAGAGGAGGGAAAGGACATAGAATTACCAAAAGAAGTGAAAGTTGGCTTGTTAGCTCATGTGGATCCGTGTAACTGTTGATTTCACACCAAGCAGAGATGTGACGTGTAATTCAATCTGGTGCCTGTGAGCCACAGAACTCTGCTCTGTAAGGGAAAAAAATACATCACTGAATGCAGGGATGGGGTGGAGTTTGAAATAAAAGATGAAATGAACTGAAAACTTGTAGTGTGCTCCCATTCCCAGGCAGATTTCCTCCCAAGCTCTCCACTCCTTTCCCAAGAAGATGCAATCCTTGATGTGAAGACAGTGGTTTCACAGGCGTGCACATGAATTTGCATGTGTGTTGGCACGCATTTACATGTGTGTGCACACATTTAACTTCCTCACTTGCAGTTGCATGCTGTGAACAAGGCTTGAGCTTGTAAGACTGGTAAAGAGCCTGGAGAAAGGACTTTGTTTTTACTCTTGCTTTTTGACTTGGGCTGGGAGAGGGAAAAGGAGCTGGGTTGGGAGGGGAATGGCGCAGGGCAGCAGAAGAGAGGTGGGATGGGAAGGCAAAAAAGGGAAAGCGGAGGAATTTGCAAGACTTATCCCAGTTCCTCCACTTATTAATAAAGGGCAAACGAGGAGTGACAGGCAGATAACACTGAGCAGGCCTCCACCATTTCACAAACCGTTGCCTATAATTTCAGGGAGTAGGAACTCCAGCTGACAGATTTTTGGAGCCAGCCACGGTGCTGTCATGGGGCTGGGGAGAGGAGGAAGAGGGGGGTGACTGGGAGGGGGCAGAGCTTGCGGAGAGGAGAGCGAGGCGAGCAAGGCTGAGGTCAACGGCGAGGTGTCGGTGGCAGCTCATGTTCTGCGGTCTCCGGTCACAGGCACAGCAAAAGCTGCTGCTCAGTTCGAATGTGCTCGGAGAAGAAGCACTTCATAAACTCTCTGCTCAACTGGGGTAGAGCTGGGAAAAACCGACCAACTCATCTCCTCCGGGGTGGCTGCTTGCACTGCATTACCTGACATTTTCCCCAACCCAGCTTTACATGACTCAAGTGCCGGAGGTTGCATTAAAGAGGTGTGAACATCATGAGTCTGGACACCAGCCAAAGCTCGTGAAGGTCAAGAGAGGATTATTTCCACCAACTTCAACTGGACTTTCAACCAGTTCTAGGTTCAGCCTGAGACTTTCCCTGCATGTACCCAAGAAAATGAGGTGATGTGCCACGTAATGAGTGGGACCACACATTTGTGACTCTTGGCGTTCTTCTCGCATGGCAAATTTGCTGAGAACACCTTGGAACCTTCCTATGTGGAGCGTCCTAGCAGGTTTTTTGCTGTAGTCTCAGAAGAAAAAGTGGCCAAAACAATCTCAGAGGTAGGAAGATGTTCAAAGTATAGAGACAACCTGCAAAATTAGGGCTGGAAAAGTAACGTGGTGAGATGAGTTCCTTGCTTTGGGGATATTTTCAACCACTAAGGACAGATTGCTCAGACAGCCAGGCAGACAAACCTCAGCTGCTGCTCCTTCACTTACAAATAAAGGACCAGGGCAATTTTCTAAACCAGAAAGCACTGCTGGGTAAAGGCATTGAAGTTGGTGAGGCAATTCCATGTTATGATTGAGAAGGAGTTGCTCCATTAGTTTGGTAGGTCCCCATCTGGCTTAACTGCCTCTGCAGATCTCATCCAACGTGCTGAAATGCATCTTCAGCTTTGCCATCAGCCCTCAAAATAAATTACCATGGAGAGGTGTTTAGAGACCCCATAGTTAGCAATGTGTTTTGAGAAAAGCACTAAAGAATGATGAAGAGTTGGTGAAATTTTATGTTACAAATATTTTTACAGCTTTAGCCCTATTTTTAGTTAACAAATCATCTATGGACCAATTATAATTTCCTTCACACATATTAAGTACACACAAGAATTTGCCAAACACACTGGTGCTAACCCCGAACATTCAAAAAACATGAGTCAGCCCCCTCCCATCCCAGTCATATTAGCGACTTAAACTTCATCAGACTTTTACAAAAATAAATGTAGGCTCTTTTTATTTGCCTTCTCATACTGGAAATATTTCCATTTTGACTTTTTTAAGTTTTCTTCTGCACTTCTGAAGATTATTACTTTATTTTCTTTTTAAAAGAAGCGTGAGATTTCCTCACATTGACTTGTCTTCCAGAGTGAAGGATGCATAAAAAAACCTCTCTGGATAAAGACTGCGACAAAAGCATGTACAAGCTTTGAATTTCCCCATTCTAGTTGTGATCAAGTTGTTTTGAATTCATTGTGTGGAAAATGCAGATGAACAAATACCGCAATTACTACTTCATCTTCCCAGCTGGCATGGCAGTTGGATTGAGAGCATGATCAGATCCTCATAAGTGTACTCTGGAGAAATTTAAAGCCTTTCAACCTTTATAAATGAAGAGCCATTCCCCCTTCCTCCAAGTTAGTAATGGTGATTAAAGGCCATTATTCACTTGCCTAAATACAGGTATCCAATGCCACCTGAGATACTTTAGGGTATTCCAGCTGGTCTCCAGCATGTGGAGAACCATGAGTCTTCTGCAAGATCTGTCTGGTAACCATCACCCCAAGCTGATGTCTTAGATTCCCAAAAGCCTTGAATGGCACTAGACATCTATACTTAGGAAACCGTGTGTCATTTCTCCAAGGTAGTGAGATCCATGTACATGTGCTCTGAAGATGACTTAAGCAAATTAGTACTTTATATTACAGTGGACTTGTAGTCAAGTTACCACAGTACAGCCAACAGCATGACAATTTACTAAACTGTTCACTATTCTTTGCCCAGGAAAATGTGGTTGGTGGAATGGTGTTTTGGCCAAATAATCATCTTCAAATCCATGAAACTTCTGCAACAGTGTTGTCTCCCCCTCTACCACTTATCAAACCAAAGGAGGTGACTCTCTCTTATTTGTGATAACACTGCAAAGCACTTTCGGACAGATTTTGGAGCTTTATTCTCTGCTGCTGGTGTAGCCTGTGCTAGACAAGTACTTAAACCATCATTTTCTCAGCAGAGGGACTACAGCTGTGTGTCATCATGCTCTCTTGGCTGCAGAACTCAAGATGGGAAGCTTTTCTTTTTCCCCAAATCCTGCCTAATACAGCCTCTCTTCTCTTCCTTTCTCTTTTTCCTCCTGAACTGTTCAGTCTATTGACTGCTCAGAGTAATATTTTGCCACAGATTTCCCATCCATTAATCATTTTGAAAGAAACACCAGTCAGAGGGATCCATCACATGGTAGGCTGGAGTGTCTGTTTTCAATGACAAGGATATATCCTGAATCTTATTCTTTAAAGGCCTTTCGAGTAGATTATACACTGAGCTTACTGCTAAACCTGTCTGACAAGACTACAGATGCATGTTAATCTTAATGAATTTAGTAGGCTTTTGCATATCAAATAGTGTAAAATATTGAAAACAATACAAGAAAGCAATCAGAATAAAAATAATAGATGTGCTTGCTTAGATATGGTAGCAAGAATTGCTAGCTAAAAATGTTAAATAAACTAAAAGACAAAAATTAAATTAAAGAAGTGATTGGCCAGTAAATACAACACCAGGGAAAATCTTGAGTGAGCATTTCCTTGGCAGACATCAGAAAACCAGTTTGTTCAAAGCACCAAAGAAGTACATATTTTCTCTTACTATAAATTCATTTTAAACATAGATACACGTCCTTACCTAAGGCAAATTATACGTTAGCAGTAATACTAGCCTGGCATTTTATATTTGTGATGAGATTGAGAGAGAAATTCTCCTTCCCCCTGCAGTGTTCCTAAAGCCCTGACTCTGCTCACACTAAATGGTCATCTATAAACACACCCCAAAGCTTTCTTTGTACCTTTTTACTGAACTATATACAGAGGCTTTTCTGTCTGTAAAACACTGATCATCTCTTACTTTTCTGTAAAGCAATCTTTAATTTTGAACATCAGCATTTACTTTTTTTTATTCACGTTGTACTTATTTCTAAATATCCAATATCCATAAATGAATTCTACATGAGTTTCCATTTTTTCTGATGGGGTCAGGAAGGAAAAAAAAGCTCAAAAAATCCTTGTTCCCTTTGCTTTAACCCATTCCAGGGAACCACTGTTTGTAGATGCCTGTAACAGAGGAAAGTCAGAGTCTCACCAACTAGTACTCAAGGACATGAAGGAAAACCCAATCAGGATCCAAGCCAAGCCCTCTTTACTCATGTGCACCCAAACTCTCTGACAAGCAGGAGCAGAGAACCAGATGAGTTCTCCTGGATAACCAGGATCAAGACCATGAACACCTGGAGAAGGTCCAGACACTTTGCAGGAAGAGAAGATTCTGAGAGGCAAAGGGGATCAAGATGGGTTTCACACCTCCAAATCTAGCAGAGCTGACTTTAAAAGGGATATGTAGAGACTTGACACTCATTTTAAGGTTGTAACTTAAATATACGCTTAATTACTAGTGTAGATGGAGATATGCATGAACTGCAGTCTGGCTTTCTAGGTAGCTGAAGCTTATAAAAGCATGTTTGGTGCTTTTTACACTTCAGAACTTTCTTTCTCATCTAATTGAGCAGGGCTACTGAAATGCTCTGCGCGTACAATATCATCTGTAAAAAGCTTCTTTTTGGACTAGCGCTCACTACCGTGCCCTGTGATGGACACTGAAGTAAATCCCTCCTGGCCTGTGCGGTTTTGTGAGAATCCAGAGAAAACAAAAAGAAAAAAAAAGAAAAAAAAAGAACAATTCACCAGATCAGCTTTCTAAGCACTGACTTTCCTTGCGCTTTCCTAGAAACCCTGCTCTGCTTTTCCCATCTCCTGCCAAGCTGTATAGAATTGGATGAGCATAATTTTTCTTTCGCTCCTTCAACATGAGCTAGTGCCAGTGCGAGGAACTTTATTATTGTAACTTAACCTTCTCTTGCAAAGTGCACATAAAGCACCTGGCTTTACATTTGGAATGCAACCAGAACTGACCCTACTTTGCTGAAAATTTAGCTGCTCTTTATTTGACTTACAGGGGTTTAAGTCAGCTGCAATGGATTGGGGTTAAGAGAGTCTCTGCTGAGAAAAACCTCTAAGAGGAGAGAGCAGCTGGAGGTAAAATAGACTTATAAAGTCCCAGAGAGACTCAGAGATAGCTCTGTCTGGCAGTCTTCAAATTCTACCTGTCCTGCTGCAAAGGAGGACTGATTTTGAGGGTTGGGGTCTTTTCATCTGTTTGCTTTCATTTTTCCTTTTAAAGGGGATTATAGAAGCCTTTAATGAAATCGAACCTGGAGGCCAGGGAGTAAATGGGTATCTGGAGGCAGCCGTCACTATAAAGAGAGAACTGAGTGACTAGAACAGACTTAAATAATTTGCAGACATCTGATATTAAAATGAGAGAAATCCCACCCCCACGTTTACTGACTGGGAACTGTGCCCTGCAGACATTTTTAATGGCTAATGTGGCTCCATTGCACTCTAACCTTCCAGGAATGCTTTTTGCTGAGATATTTATTGATTTTCTGGATCTAAACAAAAGCAGAGGAAAGTAAAAAAAAAAGAAATATTAATAACAATAATAATAAAAAGGCTTGGTCAGATGGAAAACAGCTGATAACCCAGCTTTAGAGAAATCCCTAGAGGAGCTGTCTGCAAAGTTGTCCTGAAGATGTGGCAGATTTGTGCATGTGGCACAACCAGGTCAAGACATGAAGTTAAGTTAAAGAAGTTAGGAAAACAGCCAAGCAGAAAGTCATTAATGGCACCCATCACTCTAAGCCTGGAATACAGTATGCAGCTTTGGAGTTGACAGCACAAGGATGTGGACCGGTTGGAGAGGGTCCAGAAGAAGGGCCATGAAGGTACTTCAAGAGCTGGGGCCCCTCTGCTGTGAGGACAGACTGAAAGAGTTGGGGTTGTTCAGCCTAGAGAAGGCTCCAGGGAGATCTTTGAGCCCCTTCCAGGGTCTGAAGGGGGCCTAAAAGAAATTTGGAGAGGCACATATTGATAATCTGAGGGGTAATGGTTTCAAACTGAAAGAGGGGAGATTTAGACTAGATCTTAGGAAGAAATTTTTCACTGTGAGGGTGGTGAGATGCTGTCCCATGTTGCCCAGAAAAGTTCTGGATGCTCCATCCCTGTGGCTGTTCAAGGCCAGGTTGGACAGGGCTTTGAGCAACCAGGTCTGGTGGGAGATGTCCCTGCCCCTGGCAGGGGAGTTAAAACTAGATGGTGTTTAAGGTCCCTCCCAAACCGTTCTATAATTCTATGATGAATCAGTTCTTCAGTCTCATTTTCCTCACAGAGAGCCCTGTAATCAAGAGCAGTGAACAGAAATCACAGGCTTCGAAGCTTTTCATTGGGAAATGAGGTTATATCAGACTCTAGAATGTCCAAGGACTAAAATACTGATAACTGTTTTGGAGATATATGTAGTTGCTATTATTACTGAATGCATTAATTAGTTAATGTTGAAGTTTCAAGCAAAACAGCTCTTTGAAATCAGAGGCAATGTTTGAAAATTATGTATATAGCTCACTTTGCATTATCCCTTTTCCATTTCATTTCTAATCATCAGAATGATCTTCTGACAAAGTCTGACAAGGATTCATCTAAGCCAGATTCCTGTGAAATCAGTTAATTTTCCCTCTAAATATGTGTACCTAGCTTCAGCTACTCCAAAAAAAGCCCATAGAAATTACCAACTTAGGCAAGATATCAAATTTTAAATTGGTAATACTGACTGAAATTTATCCTACTCTTCCCTTTATACCAACCTTCATTTCCACTTGGAAAAATGAAGATATTAGCCTTGCCGTGCTTTAGATAGTGCACTGAAGGTTACAAGCCATAAAAAGTAATACAGTGGCAATGGAGACATTGAAAATCCTTTTTATAGCAGCCAGGCCCAAACAGGGTTGTTTTCAGTGCTAACTCTTTATTCCAGAGCTTTCATTCTGCTTGCAGAGGCCCATCTTTTTGTTTCATTTTCCGCAAATGGGGAATGATACCCACTTCGAATTAATCCTTGAAACCAGAGAAACAAGGGTTGCTCTTCACAAGTTTGGGTCTTTTTGAAATCAGTGGCTTTTTTAGTGGTTGAAAGGGTCTAAAGGAATGTTGCCAGATTGACATCATCATTTGTCACAGGACTGGGGATGAAAAGCAAAATGTCATCCTGCATAATTCGTGAAAGATTGTCCTTCATGTCAGTTCAAGAAGGTTCATTGTCCTTTCTCAAGCATCAAGCTGGAGGTGAGAGCCCATCCCAGCCACCCTCTCACTAGCATCCTCATCTCCAACCGTGTTTTGAGCAAGAGTTTGGACAAGGTGACCTGCAGTTGCCTCTGACCTGAATATGCCTATGATCCAGTATGGCTTTCAGGGGAAAGGTAGTCTTGGAAGTGGGGAGGAAAGGGAGACAGTCACCACAGGAGACAGAGGCTCGCACATGCAGTCGTTTGGCAGGGAGCCTGATGAACCAAGCAAGCAATAATCCAGCAAAACTCAGTTTGACAAGACTAACCCTGAGGGGACAAACCCCATCCCGGTTCCTGTGAGGGACAACTGTTCATGGATGAGTCACTCCAGTCACCACACTTGAGTCTTACCGCTGTGGCCATCTGATCCCTTCGCTAACTTCATAACCTTTGTCTTGCCTCAAAACTTTCCACTTGAGCCTGCACCACCATGCCTGACCTTTGGCTGCTATGCTGAATTTTTCTCTTACTCTATCACTCCATATTTGCGACGCAAACCTCAACCACAGCGTGGTCCCCTGCTTAAAATTTATCAAGAGAACATATGGCAGAGCTGCTTTTTATATTTGGCCACCAGCAATAACCTCAAAAGTTTACCACAGGCTAAGACGAGACAGCATTCATTTTCTGAAGCCGTCTTGACTGTTCTTATTTAGAGAGAGCTGTATTTCACCATTGGCTTTTTGCTTTCTTGGTCAATACTCAAGTGTTCAGGTCACTGAATTGAGCAAGCAGTTAAGTCTTTCAAACTTTATTTGTATGTTGTTTCTTGGAGGTGGTTTATCTCTTTACACCACCAAAGGTGCTGTGAACAGCACTGGCAAATTTTAATTATGCAATGACCCATAAAAACACTAGCCAGTAGGGCAGGCTAGAGCTGTCTTTTTTTATGTCCATTCACTCATCAAAACTTAGAGAAATAAAAGGAAAGGAAGAGAGAAAAGCATTTGTCACACTTTTGCTAAGAACAGCAGAGCAGAGGAAAAGGACAAATTCAAATTTGTTAATAGATTTTCCTATTTAAAAGGTCAAAAGTGCAAGGCAGCCCCTGTCCGGAAGCAAAACGAGCTGCCCATGGCAGCAGGTTGAAGGGAACTCACAGCAAAGATGATCCCATGGTCTAATTTGCTAAAACAAACAGCAAAATCTGGAAAACTAAAGCAACTGCTTCTGAGAGAGGGGATGGGTCTTTACGTGCTGATCCCTGGGAGGGAATTCATCTCTGGGTACACTCTTGTGGGTGAGCTGTGAGTTCAACACACTTTTAAGGCTTCAAACTGCAGAGGGAAGAGATTGACAGATGGATAGATAGATAGACAGACAGACAGACAGACAGACAGGGTTTTTTTTCGCTAAAAGGATCGCAGCACTACAATTTTCTGCCAGAAATCCATGAGGCCAGCATGTTCCAAGTACTGTGGCGCGATGCCCTACAAAATAAGTAGAAATTACCACAAATATGCCTGCATTTTAAATTCTAGAGGGGTTGGCACTGCCTGGTAGTCTGCTGGTTGGGAAGGGAGCAGTCAAATCTACACAATTGCGGCGAGGCACACTCACCTTCTCTGTGAGGGAACGAATTTGCCGAGCCGTGCCCAGCATCCAAGCCAGTGCTGCAGAAACCCACTTACAAAAGTGTTCTTCCTTCTCCAAAGCTTTGTGTGTCACTTCAAAGAACTCAAAGAGCTTCTGAGTGACTTATGCACCTAGTCAAAGTAGCTCACCAACCAGGACTAGCACTGAACCCCATAGGACCAATCTCTCACTGCCAAGTACTCACTCTCACTGCATTGAGAGTCAAATTTAGAGCATCAGTTCAAGAAAATCACAGCTCATGATGACAGAAAGTGACCAAAAGCAGCCAATAGGTTATTCACCAGTGTGTCTTCCAAGGCCTAATCTCTTCCCTTGTTTTTAGATACAAAGAGCAACAAGGACACGAAGGAAGGCAATTCCACACAGCACTGAGGACTGCTGGGTTTCTTTTTCATAAGGATGTTTGCACATGGAGAGCAAAAGGTGATACTCTAGCCTCCAGCTGCAGCACGTAAGATATATACAGGTACCATAAACTCAGGAGACCAATTTCCTGCTCCTTTAGTTGTCAGTCCGTCCTCAGAATCTGGATTTAGAGTTGATCCCCAAAAGGAGCATTAAAGCCCTCTACTAGGTGTCTATTCATAGACACTACGTGACATTGAACGTAAGGTCTTTCTCCAAATATTTCAACTCTGTAAGAAGCACCTACCAAAGCCCCTACTATTTTCTGACGAGACTAGGGAGTAAGAGAACCCACCAATGCTTCCTCTTTCCACAGTGCAAAGTCTACAGCTGGTATCTCCAGTGGGTCAGCCCACTTCAGAGAAACAGTCTTTCTACATGGGCCAGCCCAGAGAGATGACGTGGTAGCAGTGGTCAGGGTGAACATAGGTTTCTGTTTCCACCACCACTCAAAAGACATGAAGAAACAGCAGGTCTTTGATGATATCCTTGAACATTTAACATCAGCCTGTGCTCATGTATTTCCATGAGGGCTAAGAATGAAATCATAGTCTTCACTATGAGGGAACGTGCCTGTTACTCGGTTTGGGAAGTGGGCATTTCAGCTGTGCCTAATGTTTTTTCTTCTCTCAGTTTCCTGTCTCCTAACCTCTAGAGCATCAACCTTTTTACTCACCACTTGTGTGTGGAAAGAGCTGAAAACCCGTTTGTACTAGATAACATATTTTGGATTGCTGTGTTTCCAATTAGGTTTCCCCGCTTTATCTTCTTTGTGTAATCTGTTCAGTCCCTCCCACTAATTAGAACCTTATTTGCCTTTTTTTCCCCTTTCAACAGTGTTTATCCTTCACATTGTTCCTTGCATCTCTGCTGAGCAAGATTGACTTCTGTTATCTTTGTTTTTTAAATATATGTTTAGATTTTATTGGCACAGACCCTTGTTAAAGTGATCCAACTATTCATTACAGACCTCATGATTTTCCATAGTAAATTTTCTAGACAATCAAGTCAGATCAACATTATTTTTTGTCTCATTCTACATTCTTTTGGAGAGTTATGTTTTATGAAAAGCCTAATACTTCAGATTATTACCTTTCATACATAACATTCCCTCAGAATCAGTTGATATCTGATGATATTCTGATGGCTAGGCCTCCAGATGTTTTATTTTATTTATCATACTTGGCTTGTTTTCTAGGACCAAGTCCAAAACAGCCTCTAATCTCAGGGGTTGCTCAACAAATTCTGTGAGGGGCTGTGAAAAGTTACTAAGGGGCAAAAAGTCTTTGCACAAGAAATAATTCTGCAAATCCTGGTGTTGTCCTTAAGTACTTAAAATATATGTTAATCAATAACGACCTTGTAAGAAGATTAATCAAGAATTTTAACATGTACTTTTGGGAGTGCATGGAAACTCTCACAATAAACTGATTTCTTACTAATGCAAGTCAGGAAGAAACCTTCCAAGGGCAGCTTGCCAGAATTGTCTAGTAGGAGGTTTCTGTGGGTTTGTTGTTTTTTTTTTCTGTGGCAGATGGCACTTGCCACTGCTCAAGATTCAGAACATGTTCTGGATCTGTGGTTTGAGCCAGGATAGCTGTCTCCATGTCCAGAAAACAAAGAGATGCTGTGATGGTCTCCTACCTACGTGGAGCTTCACAAGGCACAGAACCAAAGAACACCTTTCTGGAAGGACAGACCATGGCTAAGGGGCATACCTAGAGGTAAACAAAAAGTAAGTGAAGACCAAGAGTCCCAAAATTAGAAGAAACAAGCCAGTAAGTCTCAAGAATTAACTGTTTAAATTCAATAAGTAAAGATGTTAACAGATCTAACTGATCTAACCTTCAAATGTTCCTTCCATTCTGTGAATCTATGAAAAAAAAGGGGTCTCAGTTCCCAGTGACATCTCTCACCAGTGCAGTCACTGTGAGATGAAAGCCCCTCTGAACAGGTCTCATAGTCCAGGTGAGGTTGGAGCAAAGCAAGAACAAGGGCGAGTTTTCCCAGTCTCATTTCACACAAGCATTGTGTTAAACTTCAGATTTTGTGAGTTCTCTAGGTTGGAGAAGTGAATGGGAAGCTTTGCAGCAAAATGCATTTAACAGTAGAATGGTCATTTGCTATTCTGTTTGATCCATTTTACACAAACCTGTATTAGAAGAAACAGATGAGGTTTCTCTTTTCCAGTTCTTCATAAAATCTTTTGCTGGACTTAGTTAAGCCACCATTTTGCTTAGCTGTCTTCCCTTCTGCTCTCTTTCCTTCAGTAATTAATATTTCTACAGAAATCACAAGTTCAGTGTCACAGGCAAATCTTGCATCACCTGCAGGTATACACCTGTGTTCCCCTTTCTTGATTCCTGCAGGTCTTCAGCTGAAGTCCCATAGCATGAAGACAAGCTGAACTAACTGCATAACAAAGCACATGGTCTGATCCCATCAAGCTGCTCTGAAATTCCTCTCATCAGGTTTTGTATCCTTGATTTCTCACAGCCAGGCTCTCCAATATCAGCAGTGCCCTTGGGAAAGGCAGCAATGGGACAAATGAGACAAAACCAAACAGATTTTTTTTCTTTTGGAGTTTTCAAGTAAGTTTTGAAACTGGTTTGTTTTGTTTTGTCTTATTCTTAAGGCTCCCCATCCCCATTTTATGTAAATTTCTTCCTTTTCTTTCAAACCAAGTTCAAAACTGACACGGTGAAATTCAGAATAAAAAATAAAATAAAACAAAATAAAAGAAGTGGGAAATTTGAGGATTTTCCCACCCCACCCCACTTTCAACGGTTTCCAAACCTTTTTACTACGACGGCCTGAGAGGGCTCTTTATTTTTACAGCTGCTGCATACCTAGTTCTCCTCACTGGAAGACGCACACGCAGCTCCAGCGATTCTAATCTTTTCATTCCAGGAAAGGAACCAGCTGTAAATCCACTGAAGCAAGATCAGGATACAGCACCAGGACTGTTGTTCTGGCCTCCCGCTGGTTAAGACTTCCCTTGAACTGCTCTCACACTCAGTCCTGTCGTGGGTCCAGGAGCCTCTGTTTTAAGAATCCTTTCCCACCTCCCAGTTCCGACCTCAGTAAGCCTCTAAAGGCAGGGGTATTATGATTTTCATGATCTGGTGCAACCCCCCCACAAAGCATCAGTTGAGTCAGATTGGGAGGAGCAGGGGGAGCTTGGTTTCTTCCACCCTTGAAAGCACCTGAGAGAGGTGTTATGTTTGTATCCGCTCCCAATTTCCAAACAAATAGTAGGGATAAAATTACTCTATGCACTCTCCCTATCCCAGGGTGATGCTGTAAATGAATTTGTGTGATGCTGTTGTAGCACTCGATGGTGCAGCTTCTTCTGTCTTTCACTCCAAGCAGGGCTGTCACTAGCCCTGCTGAAATCGTATCAGCTTTCAGCTCTATGGTAGGCTATAACAACAACTCAAATTTGGCACTGTTTTAAAAAAAAATATTAAAAAATCAGATCAAGGTTTGCAAAGAGTGATAACTTCCCTGCATCCATGGAAAACCGCTCAGGGAGTCACCTCGTGGTGGTGAGAACGTCACCTCCAGGATGGGTCTTTCCCAAAGCATTACGGTAACCTGGTGCCGAGTGTACACAAACACTCACAATGACTGCTTAGCAACACCTTCTGCCAACCCAGGCAGTGGCAGAGCGCAGAAAAATGTGTGCTACACTCTCCAACTATTCCTGCAATGAAAATATATCATCAAGGAACAGTAAAACCTGTGTTGGGCTGATGGGGATGAGGTGGAGCAGACGTCCTGTCCCTGTTTCCACACCACTAACACAAGTCTAACTTTGTCTTCTTGGAATTGGCAAGTCTCGTTTGATGCTTAGGGGACTAGAACATCTCTTCTTACAAGGAAAGTCTGAGGGACTTGGATCTTTCGATTCTGGAGAAGAGAAGACTGAGTGAGAATCTGATCAACACCTATAAATACTTACAGAGTGGGTGTCAAGAGGACACAGTCTCTCTTCAGTGGTGCCCAGTGGCAGGACAAGAGGTAACAGACACAAATTGAACACAGAAAGTTCCTTCTAAACATGAGGAGGAACTTCTTTACTGTGAGGGTGGCAGAGCACTGGAACACACTGCCCAGAGAGGTGGTGGAATCTCCAGAGATTCTCCATCTCTGGAGATATTCAAAACCTACCTGGACACATTCCTGTGCAACCTGCTCTGTGTGAACCTGTTCTGGCATGGGAGTTTGTACTAGATGATCTCAGGAGGTCCCTTCCAATCCCATAACATTATATATAAAATTATTTAGGACACACAATAAATTTTAAATTACTATTGCTGGGTAGCTCCTCCTCCAGGCATCCTTCTCTCTATTGCTGTTAAATATGATGTTCCTTCACAGGTAATTTCTCCAAGTTGAGAGCGTGTCTGTAGGACAACCTCAGAGCTGGAGAAGAATGGTAGGATCTCAGATGTTCACTTATTGAAAGGTGGACACCTCTGGCAGAGCCTATAATAGTGTTATTTGTTATTACTGAAGACACTTAAATTTAATTCTGTCCCCAGCAACATTTCAACTTTGGTATTAATACCCAACTCAGCTTCCTTCAGATAATAGGACATAAACCTATAAAAAAAGGCAACCTGGACCACACAACACGTATTTCCTGGTCCTGCATCTACCAACCCTTTGTCTGTAAACTGTATTTCCTGCTCCCGCCTGTGCTGTATGTGTCTCAGTTGTACAAATGTCAGCTGAAAGTGACACCAGCTGCTCTACAGGCTTCAGAGGCGGTTTCTAAGCACAGCTCATAAATACTATTTCTTAATATTTGGCTACGTCTGAGCCTTTCTAGCCACGATAGGCTGCCCCGCTCTCCACATCTATAA
Source organism: Thinocorus orbignyianus (assembly GCA_013400375.1). Taxonomy (NCBI): domain Eukaryota; kingdom Metazoa; phylum Chordata; class Aves; order Ciconiiformes; family Thinocoridae; genus Thinocorus; species Thinocorus orbignyianus. The sequence goes on from VXBW01007085.1 coordinate 828,558, forward strand.
GAACAAAAGCTCTCCACAAACTTCTGCCTCTCCCTATGTCTTTGATCCTTTTGTCTGGACTAAAGAAACGCAAGTTGATATATAAAGCATGTGTGATGCATCAGCCTGGTAGAAAGCTCCTTCGTGTATTAGTCCTCTCCTGGAGGAGTGAGATTTTTGTGGTATGATGCAAAGAGCCAGCCCTGCCAGCATTCCCTGGAAAGCAGAAATAAGGGGGGGAAAATATCTGAGTTCATTATTTGAGATCTGATCATATTATTATTATTATTATATGCGTATATCTTAATTATTAAACAAAACATCCACCCAACTAATTTCCCAATTGCCACCCTGGCAAAGTGGTCCTGGGAACCGAATACTGGAGTCAGGGAATATTGATCCATTTGGAAGGCAAGGACTGGGTTTGTCTGTGCTGGTGAGCAGGAACATCTGGACGGGAAGGAGGACGTGTTCCCATGCAGAGCAACATCTGACTGCCCCGTGCCTCCACCCCAGCCACAGCTGGCAGAGGCAGAGCCTGCCTCCACCAGCACCATTTCCACACGCTATGGCCCTCCCAACGTCTCCTCAGCCGCTTCGTGTGCTGCTTGTCATTTAGACCATCCCCACGTGGCAGTGGCACAGCACAGCTCTGGCCTCCGGCCCTATGCAGAGTAAGGGTACGGGGTGACGAGGGAGCCAGGAGCTGTATCATTTGCATCCCGGAGGGATGAGTAAGACCGTTTCCAAATAGAGCGGCATGTTGCTGTCAAGGGTTGCAGGACCATTCATACCAGAAGCGGATGATTTGTGTATACTGTCATCCGACATTACTAATGCTGTTGGGTTCCCTCCCAAGTGGAATACCTCCCTTCTTTGAGGCAAAGCCCGGCTGGTATTTAACCACACAAAGGATCCCTATCAACTATCCCTTCTACTGAAGCTCTGACAAATCACTTCCCTCTCCCCATCCAAGTCACAACAGGGCTGTCAACCTCCCCCTCCCAACAACCCAGAAACCCTTCTCCCCTCAGTCAGCCGCTGGTGGTCAGAGCCAGCCCATAAAATCAGTTCCCCCGGGAGGTGCAGATGACTTCTCTCTGAAAGAATGCCCATCCCACCACCATGCCACAGAGAAGGGGGTCAGGTCTCCAAGCCGTGAATCAAGAGCCTCCTCTACTTGCTTACAAAACCACAGGGCTGTTTGATGACCCAAAGATATCCTTAATTAAAATTCAAAATTGGATTCTCAAAATAGATATGATTTTCTTCTGGACTGAATCCCGGGTTTGATTTTGATCTTCCTACTCAAACCATCTCCCTCCCTTCCACTGGAAATCACCAGCTGAAAGCCTTTGGCACCCAGTAGAGCTGGTGTATTGTTCATGTGCTAAACAGCAGTCAAACAACTCCTAAAATCTGAAATGATGGGACAGGAGTCACCTAAATTGCTGATTTTCACGCTCTTGTCCAAACTTGCTAGATGTGCATGTCACCACGAGGCGTGGAAAGCTGGTGTACTGCTGAAGTACCAAAGCACTTTCTGACATCTGACATGGCATGCAAGTCACTCAGGACAATAAAGCAAAGGACTTTAAAGCCATGGACAACGTTCTGAAACAAGAATGTTGTTTTTCATGTTGGGCAAACTGAGGCAGACAAATGACTTATCAGAAGGATGTGGTACCACTTTGAGAGTCTAAAAATCTCTCCAGCACACTGAAACCTTCAGCTTTATTATAAAATAAGTTTTCAAATGGATGAGACAGAATGTTACTAATATTTACTACTTCTAATTTTACCTTTGAAGCAGCCTCTGGGAAAATCTGGGCCAAAGAAAAGATGTTCTCAACCTCTGCCTTTCCAAGGCAGCAGGTTAAGGTCTACAAAACCCTGCAAGATGTCTGCAATACAGATAGATCGTGCAAAACTTGTGGTTGCTCTCATAAGCAACTACAACCTGGAGTGGCCTAAGCTTATCAGATGTAAAATATATCACCCACCCAAAAAAGAAGTGACTGAAATCTAATCTCAAACTGTCTTGATGGTAAATCCAGGGAAAATCCTGTTGTTGAGAAAAAACTCACTCCTGACCCGGCTGAGAACCAAAATCAGGACTGAACACCTGCATTCCACCTCTATATTCATGTCATCCTTAAGGTGAGAGATCAGAAGAGCCAAGGAAGGAATAAGGAGTTGCATTTTGGACCATTCTTTTCAAAAAGCAGAAGTTAGTACATCTTGCTGGAGTTAATGACCAAAGTTGTGTCAAAACTGTGTTTATTTATAAGTGGGGATGGGAGAAGGGGAAAGAAAAGGTAGCAAGATATTGATGTGGGTATAAAAAAAAAAATAAGATAATGCAGGACACTAAGCTTCTCGTTCCATTCTATGTGTTGGCTTTCAAGTCCATCCTTAGAGCCTTATGGAGCACACACCAAGGGAGCTCTTCTTGCCTAGGGATCCCAGGCCATAGATGTCTCTTTACATCCATGGCTTTTGACATATATGGAAAGCTTTTCATTGACTTCACTGAGCTTCACGTAAGACTTGAAGCACCGAGTGTTCCACGGACATCAACGGATATAACACACAGGTTTGAGGTGAGGACTGACAGAAAAGCTGGCATTCGGTTTCTACTGGTTCTGGGTTAGTGACCACCATGTCTCAGGAAGTATTTTCAGACTCTGATGGCAAACTCTGCATTCTACTAATTTCTCTGACAGAAGTAATTTTCTTTTTCAAAGCAGTGAGTTTCCCCATGGCCTCTCTTGTCTTTGTTTTATTTGGTTTGCTTTGGTTTTCCTAGAGGTTCAGAGATGGAGATGGCTTTACCCACAAACCCACACTTAATCAGGGTCAGAGCATCATGCCTCTTCCCACTTCCCAACCACTGCATATTCCTTTGCAAAGACCATTAATTAACCCTGTACACAGAGCAAGGTTTGGCTTCTCTGCAGAATGTCCTGACAATTAGTGCCAGCTGTTAAGGATGACACAGCCCCTGAGCATCCTGAGAAATGGGCTGAGACCACAAATTCATTTCATGTCAGTCACTGCTAACCACACTAGAGCCTCTGACCTCTGCAGCCCAAATAGACTACTCTCAAACTAGCCATCTCAAAGAATTTTAAATTACATTTTAATTTTTACTTAAAATATAATTTAAATATATATATCAGTAGAGAGAAAAATTAGTGAACTTAAAAGTGTCTGACATATATAAAATGTATTTTAAATTACATTTTCCAGAAAACAAGTGGATCCAACTTCTCAGGTGGTAGGGGTTGCATGTCAATATTGGGACCTTTCTCAGAAGCTCTACAGATGGGATAACAGCAAATGTTGCTCTTTACTTCCTAGCTAATCATAATCCGGACAAATTATAGGATGTATTTAGCTGCTGGACTCTAGCTGTGGACTCCACAGCCACCTCCCCATGGCAAATGCAGCAGGTTAGAGAGAATTGCCCCAGAGGGCAGATTCAACCCTCAAATGCCTAACAGGTCCCCCACTCACTGACACTATGTGTGTGATCAAGACATTTCATCCCAGCCAATTTATCTGGAGCTGCACTAAACACCCAGAGGTGATCCTTTCTGTTTGTCCTAGGGGGATAGAACAAAAATATAACTAAGGGTCAAAACGACATATCCAAAATAAAGGCTAAGACTAGACAGCACTGGCTCTTGAGAGTCCATTCTTAAATTCCATGTTTTAGGGAAAGCATGGGAACAATCAGTACGAAAGCAAAGGTTTCACCTCACTCTTTCCATTATCCACAACGATACTGCTTGGTCTCTGGTAAGTTCCACGAAAAGTGATCAGAGGATGCCATAAATTATTTCATTCCATTGCTCTGTGCTCTGATGTGCTCATCTGCATTTGAGAACTGCAGTAATAGCAAAGATATATGGAATTTGGAGCTGATTTGGAGAATGTAGGAGAAGAGGTCTTTAATGGAAGCTGTGTCTGATAATCTGTTTCTGCTCACATTCCTGGTCATTTCATTTTGACCCTTCTTTCCATCTCTACTTGGGATCTTTCCATACCTTTTCACTTCAAATGCAGACATTCCAATGCCTAAAATCACCCCAGACACAGCATATCCATCATCACTGGGATGTGCTGTGCAAAATCATCCTTTCCTGAGATCTCTCATTACTGGTAGCTCCCTACCATATTCAGTATATCCTCTCATCATCTTTACACTCCTATACAATTCCTATATGCTGCAATTCTGTGGGAATAATTTTCAGATTCACAAATGTCCCCTAAAAATTAATGAACTATGTTCAGAAAAAAAACCACTGCAGAATCTGCTGCAGAGGTAAAACATCGTGCCACCTTCTTTTTACAGGTCTCATCTCAGTCCATCACAGCTGAAACTATTTGTACCCGTCTTCAGTAGCCCCCATCAAATGAAATAGTAAATTCTCAAGGAGAATTCCCCAGTTAATAACCCACATCAGGTCTTACGTCAAATCCAGGACCTAAATAGATGAAGTGTATGGGGTGAAATTCTCCTCCCTATGAGTAAGTAGTGACTTTTTAGTTACCAGTAGCCCAGTTAGTAACTCTGACTGGATTTGACTAGTGCCCTTAACAGGGAATCTAAGTAGACAGGCAATGCTAGGAAAAAAAAAAAAAAAAAAAGAAAAATAACATAATTTTTCACCTACAGTTCAGGTCCTCCTGCAGCAGGACTGAATCAGCCACAAGTGGGGAGGACAGAGAAGATCTCCTTCACTGTTACTATGGTCTACTAGTCCTGTGGTTAATCAGAGGGTTTAAGGTCTCCAAGCCATCAATACATGACTATAATCTCACATTACGAATAACATCAGGCTCACAAATGTACACTGTACACAACGTTCATGGAAACAAGTCATTCTCCCAGACTAATAACCATTCTGTCATTCCTTCGGGTCTTGACATGCCATGGCCTCAGGCTCAGGTTATTTCATGTTCATTTGGCTTCTTTGTGGCCCTGTGTGAGGTCTTTCTGGAGTTTAAGCTGGAGGACAGCCAAGGTGTCAAAGGGACACCTTTCCTCTGAGCTGTTGAGTGGAATGTCCTAAGTTTATGAACACTGGAGTAATTCTAGGTATACGGCCCTCGTGAGCACCATCAATCGCAGATTTTCATTTCAGACTCCCCCAATTTTTTATGGCACTTCCCATGGCTGGGTAGGAGAAACGCTGTCACTCCCACCAGATCACTGCAACTTACTGAAGTTGCTGAGCTGGGTGCTAAGTTATTTTTAATACCTAGAGTAGAGCCTCCAGCAGATTCCTGACAAGGATTGTGGAAACCTGAGAATGAAAAAAACCCTCTCAAATATTCCAACTCAATCCAACTTTAGTGTTAAACTAACTGTCATTGTGCCTGTTGGGACAGGATTCTTGTAACTAAGTGGGACTATGAACTGTTTCTTGTGGAGAAATATATGTACATATTCTGCAAAAACCTGGGGCGGCGATAGATGGGAGCCTATGGGACATGGTGCTAACAACTCAGGTACTTTTAAGTACACTGATTTATCTCTCCTTTAATTTTTCTATCACTTACATAGCTCTAGAAATCAGTGCTGAGGTTACGGATTATCTCAGGGGATATTCTCCATGTTAAAATACTGTAAGCAAGAAAAGAAACAAGCAAAAAGCCTGAAATAACAGTTAAAGTTTTCCCAAACACCTACAATTACTCATTCTCACACTTTACTGAGCATATTCAGAAAAATGCAGATCAGTTTGACACATCTTTCTGAAAATATTATAGGGATCCAAACAACAAAATAGCCACGAGAGCAATCCAGTCCACAGCAGGAATAAGAACTATTATTATTTTATTAAATTACTTATTAAATAATCAGAGCAGACTGAGATATTATTAAGCCTTGGTGTTATTATCGTCTATTGGAGATTTTCTCCTTGAAAAATTTCTGACCTGGCGGAGTCAGAACTTCCCAGCAGACCATGTGAATCCTGCTCAAAGTCAGTGGTGATTAAGGAGACAGGTAGGCAACATACACATGCTTTCTCCTGTTTGCTGCTCTGGGGTTTTGGGGAATTTGCTGGTGGGGCATCTTTCAGTTTCAAAAGGCTGCTTTTTTATTTTTTAATTATTTTTTTTTTTAATAGAAAAGGATTTTTTGCAATGAAATCACCTTTTCTGGTAAAATTTCCCATCAGAGCCTGAAAAGCTTCCCAAGAAGTCAGCTGTAGGTTGGTGCTTGGAAAAACAGACTGGATGAGAAGACCAGTGTCAGCAGTCAGTTTCTGAGATTTCTCAGGAAGCAGAATTTTTATGCTGTAGCCATCTCTGCACTGTACCTTCTAGTTTCTACAGTTCTTTGGCTTTCTGCAAAGTTTGACTGACCAGCTCCTTAGACAAAGAAATAATTTCTCAATTTTACTGGTGGGACACAAAACCACATTCAAATCATCTACTTGACAGCTATGGACTGTAATGTAGGAAAAAGTAGAACGTGGACTTGTATTTTCTATGATTCAGACTAGCATAAGAACTCCAAATTCAACCTGTTCATTTTACTTGTGGCTCAGACAGGGGTACGAAGAGTCCTTCTTTCCAAAGGGTGCACACAACTGTATTCCTAAGTCCTAAGAGAAGACTTCTTTTCAGAGGTGAGGATGAATAAGTAGAGCAGGGCTAAGGAATCATCCGTTCCACCCTTGAGTGCCATAAGGTCCATTAGCAGCTGGGAAGCATGAGACTGCACATCCCTCCTGGGTGTTCTGGAGAGTCTTAGCCTTCCCAGGGTCCCCAGGGAACAAGAAAACAAACCTCACCATCTTAGACTCACCTCTGTATGTCAAGACCTATCCTTGCCATCCCAGAGCCTTCCAGACTCAAGTCCCTGAGCTGCCATGCAAGGTGGCTTCAACAGTGTGGCATCTCAGGCTTTCCTACCCTCCTCTTTTACAACATGATCTTCTTCCTCCCCCTGCCTTGAACTGTGGCCACTGACAGATGCAGTGGCAGAGGATTAATTTCCCCTGACACAGAGGCAGCCAACACAGGGCCAAGGTGCAGACAGGAATTTCCCCTGAAAGGTTCCTTCTCCTTCCAGCCTTCCCAGACATCCAGAGACTCAGAAGCCTCCATTTCCCAAGGCTACAGCACAAGGAACCAGCGGCTTTGTCCAGCTACTCCGCTGCCTTGAGGGAAACAAGGAAAGTATTTTCTTTGCTTGTCCCTTAATTCAGTCAGCAAACATTCCCCACACAAAAAAACCTGGGCTGGGAAGAATTGATCTATGCACCATCTTGCATTTGCCAAATGGATTAGCTAGTAATTGCTGGGTGCCTCAAATGGAAAAGGGCTCCTGACTCCTGTGTATGGCAGGTCTTTATTTAATTTATTTATCATTATTATTTCCCTCCCCCTTTCTCACCCTTGACAAGACAAGACCCTGACCTGTTTCCTAAATCCCTTTTTTGGGGGGGAGGGTGGAGCAGGGGAGGGGTGGGGAGTTCTTTCATTAGCTAAGCCTGTGGGCCTAAAAGTAACTTTGGAAAGCAGGATATTAACCTTTACAGCTTCTAATGCCGCATTACAACGACTAATCCTGCATTCCAAGGCAGGCTGAAAAATGAGGAAAGGATGGGTAGAAGAGAAAATATCATTCATTGTCCAAAATGTATTCACTCCAAAGGAAACAGAGGGGGGTAAAGAGACAGAACAAAAAAAAGGGAATCAAAATAGATTTGGGTGGATTTTACTGGGAATGTACAAAAGTTTCTAAAGAGCAGAGGGGCTCTGGAGGCATTTATTGAAATGATAATTTCATCTCCTCTCCTTGGCTTCACACCACTCCCTGTGCCCTCCCACAAGTTATCTGTTCACGAGTGTTATCAAACATTGATCAAACATGGCAGGGGGGTTGGAACTTGATGATCAATAAGGTCCCTTCCAACTCTAACCATTCTATGATTCTATGATTTATCAGCCAGGCAGTGAGGTCAGGGCAACAGCTGTCCCCACCAGTGCTGGAAACACAGTGGACAGAAATACAGTTGTGTGGAGGGATGGGAAAGACCCGCAGCATGGAGGGAACAACGGGACTTCACAGTGGCTCTTAGCAACCCTTCCCTCTGGACAAAGTGTGGGACAACCAAAACTGTTTCTCCCTGTGATACGAATTTGTTAGGACTTGGATAGCTCTTGAGCTTTGGAGAGAGTTTACCCTGGAATATTCTTTTTCAGGAAAGGAGATGGGAATAAATTGATATGGATAATATTTTGTGTCAGAAAAAAAAAGAAAGAAAGAAAGAAAATTAATGCTTTAAGACGAATATTTCCTTCTCTGACATGTGGAGGATGGAATGATTCTTGTTATTCAAGCAATCTGGGGGAGAGAGGGTAATCAAGAGGATTAGCTTCTTCGTAAACTTTACAGTGTTTTTTAAATTACAGAAGTCTCTTCAAAGCCAAAGTCAAATCCCACACATTTCGCGTGCCTTCCAGTCTGCCTCTCTGCAGATGAACGCACTGATACCTACCCATCTACAAACACAGACTTCTAACTAATAATTAGATTTCATTACTGTAGTCTCCAGTCAGCTCTTCGCTTCTTGCTCAGAGTCCCAACTCCCCAGCAAGTCTGATGGAAAGTGAGAAAACAGAGGCCCTGGCTTGAGATCTAAGAGCTGGGCACAAACACATCCTGAACGATCACTGCCAGCTGCTGTAAAATTGCTCTCTATTCACGTTCCTTGATCACATTCTTGCTTTTCTGCTTAGATACCCCCCTTTCTAAACCATTTTTCTCTTGGTTTACGTTCAGGCAAATTAAACAAAATAAACCAAAGCAAATCAGCCCTGACTAGCTTTGGGTTTGCTCTCTTTCTTCGAGGCGCACACCAGGGCTTTGCTCACAGAGGAGCCAAAACCAAAGGATGATTAGACTCCAGGTTCCCTTTTAAGCTAAAAGTTCCCATCTAGGTCATGGGTTCTGCTCCAAACCAGACAGTGAATCCACCAAAGGGTACGTAAGGGTTCAGCGCCATGGCACTCGGTTGCAAAGCTCCTTGCACGTCACCATTATGGTACGGACTTTGGAGATACTGACCTCATGAGCTTCTGGTTTAGCATCTGAGCCTCCTACTTTTTCACCTCGGTCTGCAGACAGGGAAAGGGTGTTTGTTATTCTTGAGGATGGATTATTATTTTTCTTCCTGGATTCACAACAGCTAGCAAGGAGCAAAAGGGATTGGAAGAAGCTCATTGCCTTGCTAATGTGTGGTTTGCAATGAGAGCTGCGGAAAAGCTTCTTGAAGGAAAACCAAACTGGCTTGAGGAATGAGCCAAACCCAAGTGTTTGGGAGGGATCCGGGGGAGAGGATGAAGAGTGGGGAGGGAGGGAGGTGAAAGAGGGTAATAAGAGCTGTGTGTGGTACTTCCACATACGAAAAAGAGGTCTTGAGGAATGGATTTGGGATTCCTCCCTTTGGAAAGAGTTGAAAAAAAGGATCAGAAGCCTGCATTTAAGAAGTTAGAAATGTTTAAAAAACAAATAGACCAAAAAAACCCCAAACCATGTCCTTGAGGGTTTCTATCCCATGAGCACTCCCGTTCCAGGAGAGCACACTGGGTAAGGCTACGTGACCAATGAATGCATCCTGACCCCAAATGTACCACAAGAATAATAGATCTTCCATTGCGCTTTCCTTTTGTAGAGTTCAGACCATTTTATGGGAAAAATTGTTTTCCACAAAAAAGATGTTTTCCAACAGGAACCAGGGAAAAAACCCAACAAACCAACCCAACTTTTAGAAATTTTCCATCTAAAGTATAAAATCTAGAGGGAAAAATCACTGGGGCAGGGGGAGGGGAGGAAAGTTTTGTTTGAAACCAAAACATTTCGCTTCTGAGATAAAAGCCAAGGCATGCAGAGGTTAAAGTGGCTTGTCCAGAAGCCCACTTGGGACTTGCACCTAGATCTCCTAAGCCGCAAACCAGAATGCCTTCAGTTAAATTGTAACGTCAACAGAGATTTCAGGCAAACATCAAAAAAAAAAAAAAGAAAGAGTGCAGTATTACTGGTAAAGTCGTAGGGCTATAAACCAGCCTCTTTAGAGATCTCCGTGCCCACACACGGACTATTCATCGCTGGTGTATAACAGGAAAGCGAGGCAAGCTGTTCCCAGAGAGACCATTTACCCCTCTTATCCCCCTGTAAAAACCAACGCACTCAAAGTGCGTAAAACATTCCTTGCACAATCCGCTCATCTGCTGTGTATAATATCACACATACGATGTACAGGAGGTCAAGCTGTACAGGCACAAGTTATTCCCAAGGCTCTGAAATTCCTGCGTGCTCTACTCGGGCAACTTCTATGAGTGAATTCCCCTGAATGACACTGAGTTTCAGCCACTCCAAGACCTCAAGATTTTCTCCTAAGCAAACAGCTTGTTAATCCTGCATGGAGTTTTTACAGAGCACACGGATCATGTCACGTATGGAGACTCTCAAGATGTCATCTGCCACTTAAGAGGTACTAAGAGAGCCAAGAATAGCAGAAACCCAGAGCAGCGCATACCCTTGGGTGCTCTACAGCTGTGCTTGAGTCTGGAAGACATGTAATTTTCACACCATTTCTCACCAACTTACACTCAGTCAACTCCATTTTCCCAGCTCTGTGGTCTAAACACACAGATCTCCCATTTTCACTTTGTCTTCTCATTCAAAAGAGTTGTCAGTGCCCACAGGCAAAACCCTTTCAGTCCACTGTGTTTCTGTGCTCTGGTTTACATTGGCTTCTGGAATTGGCTCCTCTATTAAAGTACTATTTCATTAAGCAGAGAGCGGTGGAAAGAAAAACACCAAAAACAAACAACCAAACCTACCTGGATGGATTGATCAACATTGGGTGGTGGTTTTACTGCACAACATCTGGAAGTGAGAATGAGATTGGACATCAAGAACTGAAGATGAAAGATATCAAAGCAAGGTCCAGCAGAAAAACGTGCTGCTCTACCTCCTTCCCACCTCCTCCTTTTGTGGGTGAAGAAGTCTTTGCAACTTTCAGTATTAACCTTACCTATCTCTTCAAACTAATCATACACACTCCTCTCACTTATCAAGGTAGAGAGACTCCATCGCAGAGGTCATTCACGTCATCCCCCGCCTCAAAAACAAAAAAAAAAAAAAGAAAAAAAGAAAAAAAAAGAAGGAATTCACTCTTTGAGAGTTAAATTTGAAAATTGGCTATTAGCAGCCATTGGCCACTGTGTGAATAGTGATTAGCATAATAGGCTCTTCTCTCAGCTGGAGGTCATCACATGCCATCAATATCCTCTCCATAAATGAAGTGAATCTGTTCCAGATGAATGGAGAGATTTTCATGAATTTTAAATTTCAAACTGGCATCAGGTGTAACCAATCTAAACTGTCACCAAGCCTGAGAGTAGAGGATACAGAAAAAGACTTTGTAAGGTAGATTTCTCTTTCTATCTTTATGGGAATTGGAACAGAAATACTGGATTTGCAGTAAGACCCAGGCAGAATCCCAAGACTTGTAGAGAAAGAACCTTATTGTTGGGTTGAGTGGAAGTTACAGCTGTACCCCTGTTGTGCCATGGCACCAGTAGGCCCATCCACCAAGGCTTTCAAACCAAGCTGGGCTTAGATATTTAGACTTGACTTTTTTTCCTGAGACCTGAGTGAGTTAGGCACCAAGATCTCACTGAATTCCCTTTCTATGCTTCTTGTGGGCCTCTTGAAGTCGTAGTTTTCTACTAGTGCCGTGCTCTCCAACTAGCTACAGTCCAGTTCTAAGGACAGTGCTGCGATACAGCCTGACAACAAAAGGGTTAACAAAATCCCGAAGGAATGCTTTCAACATACAAAGAGATTAAAAGTTAGACTTCTGTGTGATTTACTGGCAGATATGATACTCAGAGAAATACCATCCTTTACCGGTCCCAATGGCCAATAACTCATCACACTCAAATCCTCTCAGGTTCAAGAATTCATAGATCAGGTTCTTTGTGCATTTATCTGCTTTTTTTTAAGAATGAGTCTATCATAAAAGCCTTAAAACAAACTCCACATGAGGAAGAAACCTGTCAGCAACTGACAGCAAAGAAATAAAATGCAGATTAGTCCTTGACATTCACCGTGTCTGTCAGACAAGCCTTCTTCAAACTCCGGGTGACTGAGGTTAAGAGAACCTCTGTCTGCTGTGATAAACCTGAGTCGCAACAGTCACAATCCAAATTTGTCCTCTGGCTTACAGATTCTGTGAGGTACGAGGGATGAAATTGAAATCCAAGAACCTCTATATCAGAGGAGGATTTTTGTTGTCCATACCACTCTGGCAGCCAAAATCTTTACTGCTGCTGAAGCTCTCTGTGCAGACAAAGGGCAGAGGTCTGCTGTGGACTTGTTGTCTCCTGTCTTTCTTCTACTTTTGGAGTAGAAGAGCTGGTTGAGAGGGACTATACATCCAGCTTAGCAAGGCACTTCACAAAAGGGCTCTTCCCTGCCACCCTAGAGATGCCCACTGAAGTCAACAGAATAGCCTCTGTTGCGTCAATAGATTTTGGGTCAAGATCTAAAACAAATGGACTTCAGTCTTCAAGATCCTGTATCTGTCCATAAAGCACTATGGCACAGGTCAGCTACTAACCAAACATATGGGGTAGATGTGAAGAATAACATCTCGTGAAAGAGGGCCTCAGTGATTGGAATAAAAAAGATTGTACTAATTTAGGCTGCAACCAGACTTGCTCAGGAAAAGTAAAGAAACAACAAAAGCAATCTACCCATGGATGAACTTTCCTCTAAATCTTAAAAAAAAAAAAAATAAAAAATAGAAAAAATTATCCTGGTTTGGCTTGAATTGAACTGAGTTGAGTACGAAGACCAAAACCAGTCACTAATTAATTGCGTCTGGTTTTCTGGTATTTATGCACCATAAAAATTAATAAGAGACTTCTCTGGGAAAATAAATGGTTGGCTGGGAAGCCAGTTTTGGCTTTTGTTTTTTTCTGTTAGTCAGAGCCTCTCAGTGAGATTCCTTGAAACTTCAAGCTGGTTACTTCCCAGGAACTTCTAGTGATTTCCAAAAGCCAACATTGCAAATGAAAAATTGAAGCAGTCTCCCTGTTATCAGCACCCCGAAGTCGGGTGTAAAATTTAACCATTCGTGCTGATTCCCAGACCTCATATTCTCAAGGCACACGTAAGCAGGAAGAACAGGCATAAAGGTTTTAAAAGCTGCATGTATTTTTAAATACATTTCTCTATAAAATTTCCTGGATATCAAGGCATCAAGGCCTTTGTTCTTAATAGGGGTAACCACCTGTAGTGGTGATGTGGAGGTCAACAGGTTTTTTCTTTTCTACACAAGAGGCTCCAAAGCTGGGGAACATTTAGACTGAGTAGTTGAGTCTGGTGCAGAGTCTTGTTCTGATCTGTAGTTCCTGCCAGTCTCCTCACATAATCTAATCTGGCACCTGGAGATACCAGTTTTGTCTTTTAAACAATACAATATGTGAGTATGGTATTAATTATTGTACCCGAGCTGGAAATTTCTGCATTCCAGTATGTTTATCTGGTGCAGAGCCATGGAAGCCATAGGAGAAAGCTACCCAGCAAACAACAGATTTAAAGCACAAGGAAATTTTGCTTGGGCCTCACCATTGTCTCAGATATCTGATATTACTTGCCTTCCTGGTGGAGTTCCCATACTCCTTATCAGTCTCTCAAGAGGAAAATCCATTGCACCACCGCTATCCCCTCCCATGGAAGCAACGTATAGCAGCCTGGGTGGGCTAGAAGAAGGAGGGTGAAACCATTGCTTTCTGCTGAGCAGACCTTGGGGCAGATCAGGTGAGGGAAAAAGAACCCAAAAGCCCACTTTTAGGTCTTCATGACAAAAAGCAGCACTGAAACCATGTCCTTGCATAGCAACTAGGAGCCTCAGATTGAAGATCCTGGGCCAAATCTTCAGCTGGAGTAAATCAAGATAGCTTTTGACACCGACAAAGTTCTCCTAATTGACATCAGCTGAGGATCTGGCCCTCCTCTTTGTTTTTGTTTTGTTTTTCATCATTACAATTTTCCTGGAAACTGAGACTTGAGTTTTTCCCCCTAATGAATCCACTTCTTGTGGCGGCACAGCATTGGAGAAGGAGTCCTGTTTGGGCATTTCTAGGCGGCAACGTCTTCTTTGAGGCCTGTGGAGAGCTGCAGGTGTTTGGCTTTGGATGAAAGGAGGAACTAACAATGCTGGTTTATTCCTGACATTAGTCCTGATATTTTTCTGAAGTATTTTAGTGATGTCAGAGCCAAACCTTTGGAAAAAAAATAATATATGTATATGTAGTACACAGGGTTGGGACAAGCGGATGGATTAAAAGAACGTGATTATTTTGATTACCTTGATTTACAGCACCAGCAGTGCTGAATCATGTTCAGCCAAAGAAATATCAGGGATAAAATTTACTTCTTTATATGCAGAAAAGCACAAGAGGAGGAAGGCAGGGAGGAGGGAGGAAAGAAAAATTACTCTGAATCAAAAGATGAAAATACACACCAGTTCAACATTTTCTTCTTGTAATGATTTTCTTTCTTAAGAAAGCGACCACAAAACACAGAGATGTTTAATCCATTAAAAGTGTAGTTTTCTGGACAGAATAATCTGAGTTTAGTCAACCCACCAGCCTCCTTCTCACTGGGTGGGCTCTGGCTGGAGAGGGGATAGGCTTTCACTTGATTCCCTCAGAACAGGTCAATGTGCCACAGGCTTTACGGATGGTATCTAATAACCTTTGCTGGCAGATTGTCAACGTGAAAGCTATGGGAAAATGGATTTCCTTGGAGAGTAGCACAGCACTGAGTATGATGGGGTACTGCAGTGGCAAAGGGGAAGATGACTTTTGGTGAGAGAACAGGGAAGAAAGAAAGTCTGGTTCTCTTTTGATGGTTTCCTTCACCACTCATTCAGCTCTTTCATTTCCTCAAAGGTTGGAAAGGCAGAAAGATCCCCTGATTTTTGCAAGGCACAGACGGATTAAGAGAAGTTTTGAAGGTCTGGCTTGAGCCAGAGTATTGTAAAACAACTCTGGATAAAAAAAAGTAACTTTCCTTAAGCATTAACATAGGCAAGGGCAATGAGAGGATGCAGATCTCTCCTGTCCCTTGCTTCTCTCCTCTGAGACAGGGATGAGAACACCAGGACCATCCTTCCTCACCAAAGTCATAGAATCATGGAATGGTTAGAGTTGGAAAGGACCTTAAAGATCATCCGCTCCAACCCCCCTGCCATGGGCAAGGACACCTCCCACTAGACCAGGTTGCTCCAAGCCCCATCCAGCCTGGCCTTGAACCCCTCCAGGGATGGGGCAGCCACAGCTTCTCTGGGCAGCCTGTTCCTGTGCCTCACCACCCTCACAGGAAAGAATTTCTTCCTAATATCTAATATCGCTAACCTTCTGCCCTCCATTTCTGCCTGTCATGGGCATGGGAGTGGGAGGGACCAGGGTTATCTCACCCTAGAATGAGTACAGAAAAACAGCCAGTTCCTCCTGGTTTCAAGGGCTATTTGTGGTTCAGAGTTGCCCCTCACCTTAACGGCAATAATGCTGCAAATGACCGGGCACCTTGCTGGACTTTATAAGTCATTAATGATGGGTAAAATACATGCAAGATTAGGACCACCGTGTACAGACACAAATCCTGCAAAGTGGTCCCAAAACCACAACTGAACATAGTGCATATCAGAGATGGAGCATATCCTGCAGTGACCATGAGATATGGCAGGAAAAATGTCGTCTTCACTGAGGATTTTCCCAGAAAGGCTACAACTGCCCCAAAAGCCCTGTGCATTACCCAACATACAGGCAAATCGAGCCCCAGAGGACAAGGAGTTAACTGCTCAATTCCCAGAACCCTCAGGCAGCGTGTCACGGGCTAATAAAAAGAATAATGGATCATGGGGGAAAATTACAATTAGGTTTACAAAACATATCCAAGACTTCAAGTTTTCTTTCAAATATAGGTCCCACCAAAGGAGGAGTATTTTGTGTTACAATGATTTCCTGAGTAAAATCAGGAGGAAATTGTAAAATGCAAAAAAACACCCACAAATGAATAGTCCTTATCTTGACATGAAAATATTATTCAGAATCTCTGTGGATTGTTTTGCTAATTTCCAAAATGGATGATCAAATACTGAGTGATCCTTCTTTGACTGCCAATATTTTTAATAGGCATCTTAGTCAATGTTAGTACAGCTGTCCTTTCAAATCAACTCTTCTGATGACTCACACTTGGATTCGGAGATTTCCCGAAGTTTTATCTGCTCTCCTAACACTCTTGGTGGACTCGTCCTTGAATCCCATCACATGAGAGAGCAGGAGTTGCCTCCTCATCCAAAACACACAACCCACCGGGCAATGAAAAGGACACACACAATTAAAAGAGGCAGGAAGGGAAGGGGAAAAAAAAAAAAAAAAAAGGGAAAAAAAAAAAAAAGAGCAGCAGGGTCATTTCATGCTCCAGCAGATCGGTATTTATATATAAAGCTCTTGGAAAGCTGTACTTCTGCAGCCACCCTCCAGCCTTTACTCATGGCGAGTTCACATCACCTGTTTCCCCTTTGAGTCGACATTTCCAAGGATTTTGGCTTCCTGACATGCAGTTGGAAAACTGAAAGGCAAGAAGCTCTTCACATTCTGAAGAAAACACGGCTGCTTGCACAGCCCCAGGGAAATGTCAACAGCCAACGGCAACGAAGAAGAGGAAGCCATGAGACACTATCCTTACTGTAGAAAACAGCTGATGAATTAATATTCATTTGAGGAATTTCATTTCTCCCCAATTAATCTGTTCCCATGTCAATTGTACTGAAGGCTGAAAGATGTTCAATAGTGTGGTTATGGAGGGGCGAACACATTCCCCTATAAAAACTTGTTCTTCGGGTGGAAAAGTGCTTTGTGGCCTAAAGTGTAAAATGAGAAATGTTTTGTGTAGATAACCATAGTTTTTCTTCTGCCCGGATTGCTCTTAGTCCTTCTGGAAAAATAAAAAATAAAAAAATAGAGAAGTCTCTGGGTTGAATACTTTAATTTTGAAGCCTCCAGTAGCTTGAAATACCTCCAAACCTATTAAAACCCTAAACCAAAATAAACATTTTGTCCTCCCTTCATGGAAGCATAAAGAATGTCTTAAATCAACCCATCCACTTGCCTGCCAATACCAAATCGCCCTCAAGAACATATTCTCCAGGGCTTTGTCAAATCAACTTTAGCATTTCTCAAGCATCAGGGGGTTCTACCACGTTCCTGGAAAGTTTATTCCCCAATCTGGTCCCGTATCCTTTTTAAAAAGCACCATAAAGAGCCTGTTACCTGCAAGGACCGTAGCTGGAGAGGAATCGAATTTTCCACTCTGTGGTAAATCCCATGCTTTCAAATATCTTTGCCGTCTGGATCAAAAGGAAAGCAAAGTATTTTCAAAATTTCCTACTAAACAGAATTCTGGGGGGAAAGGACACTCATAGTTGGTAGAACTGTTCATGTCAATACAGACTAATTTTTGAACTGAGTTCAAGGTTTATTGCTTCTCTACAACCCATATGTTGCGGCACCTAAAATGAAAAAAAATGCAATGTAAAGACATTCTGAAACTGAAAACTAATACTTTTTTATTTTTTTTAATTAAAGTTCATCAGAATTAACATTTGCAAATTATTTCAGTTTTATCAAATTGGGTATTTCCAACATTCCCTAAAAACAAAAAATTCCCATTGGCTCTCAGACAGCGCTTTGCAAATATATCAAGGTCAGAAAAAGTGCTTTCAGTTTCTGCTCTCCAAGAATTTAAACAGCCCAACTATTTCTTTCCCAGAAGATGCATTTTCACAGAAAATTATTACAGTGCAATCGAAGGATTCCTTTTAAATTGAAGGAATTCAAATGTTTTAATTAGCGCAGTCAGGAGCAGTACAGGACCTATGGCTAGGTTTAAACAGTGCTTAGGTAGAACCAATTCTTTTTGTTTTCTCAGAATTTTAATTCTTGTACCCTTTGTTTCCTAAATACGTTTATCCAGTTAAGAACCTAAATGTTCCTTAAATTAAGGAAAGTGTCAATACATAACTTGAACAACTCTAGAACTTAAAATAAAGTCTGAGCTTGATGTGGATTGTCAAATACTGGAGAAGGACAAAACCAACAAACAACAAACCCCCCAAAAAATAGAAGGAATCTTTCCCATTCAAGTGACACCAGGTCCTGGGTACCATGGGGCAGAGTTCATCCCTCTACTCTTGAGATGGTGTGAGCAAGTACCTGATGTTCACACAGCCCCTCCTCTGCCAGAACCCAACTCATGCCACCTCCCATTTGCTCCCATCTTAAAGACTTCCAAAAAACCCTTTCCCATCAAAGCCCCCCCAGCATCGATTAGTAATTATTTGCAGAGGGAAGCTGCTTGCACTGTCAGCTGTTTAGTATTGATTGAGGAGCTCTCTGCGAGGAAAGACTGGGTGGCTCCAGCTCTGGAAAGTGCCAAGGAAAATAAAGCTGGTATTAGTGGTCCTCAGCTTCTCTGCTGAGAAAAAGGCAGTATTATGGGCTGGGAGACTGCTCACAGAGATCGTGATCTTTACAGTTACCTAACAACAATAATACGCACTGGATAAATAGGTGGGATGCTCACAAGAGGAATCAAAAGTGAATAAAGAAGGAGGAGAGGAGAAAAAGGAAGGCGTTAGACTTTCCAGCATTCTGAGGGAACAAGGTTTTATCCTCAGTCGGGGGGAAAAACAGATTTACTAAACACAGTGACCTCACTTGTTTGCATAGCATTTGGTAACTTATATTTTATTACCTATGCTACCTCCATGCGAGCTTGCAAAGCCTTTCCAGCAGCCTTGTGAAGAAGGATGCTGAGTGTATGGAAAAGAAATAAACCAGCTTGAGGAGGAATGGCACAGCTGGGTGAAAGAAAAAAAAAATATATTTAAAAATTACTGGCTAGAAACACACTAGATGGGTGTAAAGAATACAGAGCGAGTGAATGCCCTGGAAGAAAACGTTTCTCTCCTCTGCCCAGTGCCAGCTCACCAGTGAGGATCATTTGAACTGATGATGGGGAGGTGCAGATAGTTGTGAAGAGAGACCTCCCACTTCTCCTCCCTCACAATTTATGCACCATGGGCATTGGCAGATAGAGGAGACATGTCCACAGGAAGGATGAATGGGTCCCACCTAGAGAGGTTCCTCTGAGGGACCAGGCTCTGTCTGCAGCCCACCTTCTGCTCCAAAAGCAATCACCCAGCATAGGTGGGTGTGAGTGAAGGTGGTCAGTACTTCTTGGTGCCTAAGCGCCAAAAAATCAGGGGTGGGGATTGCACTGCAACTCTAAAGCAGAACCTGGCTGCCAGTTCAAGTGAAACATGATGGTTATTTCTGGTGAAGGAAGTACCACCCCTTTATGCAATCAGAGGATAGAGTGCCCTGAATGAGATTTGGTTGAAATCAAAGCTGAGTATTTCTTCTTGCTGCAAAATTTAGACTCTTGGCTGTGGCCACAAGATATGCTTAACATTTTTATCAATGATATAGACAGAGGAATCAAGAGCACCACTAGCAAATTTGCAGATGACACCAGGTTGTGTGGTGTTGTTGATACACTGGAGGGACAGGATGTCATCCAGAGAGACCTGGATAGGATGGAGAGGTGGGCCCAGATNCATGGAGTGGGTCGAGAGGGGGACCACAAAGATGATCAAGGGGTTGGAGCACCACTGCGATGAAGATAAGCTGAGGGAGCTGGGGTCGTTCACCCTGGAGAAGAGGAGGCTCCGGGGAGACCTGATAGCAGCCTTCCAGTACCTGGAGGAGGCCTACAGGAAGGCTGGGGAGAGTCTGTTTACAAAGGCCTGCAGTGACAGGACGAGGGGCAATGGATTTAAGTTGGAGAAGAGCAGATTTAGATTGGATAGTAGGAAAAATTTCTTTACTCTGAGGGTGGTAGAACACTCGAACAGGTTGCCACAAACATTGTGGTAGGGGTGGAGGGCAAAATATACAGCCTAGAGAAAGGAGAGGCACAGCAGGGTACTTTAAGTGTCTTTTGTAAGCTGTTAAGTGGGAGGAGTTGTCTCAGTGTCTACTGTGGTTAAGAGCCTCTTCTAGATGGGAGAAGTGCGTCAGCAGAGCATTTCCACGCACTTTGGGCTCAGGGCTGAAACAACAGAAACCGTCAGCAATGCTGAAGCCATCCCCTGAAACAGCTACCTAGAGATGAGGGTAGAAGCTCCATGAGAACCAATCCTTGCTCACACTAAGCCTGGGCAAGCAGTCCCAAGCTACAGGGTGACCACAAGAAGCAGGAGAAGGAGCCAACCTAGTAATTGCATATGGGATAAACAGCAGCAACAGCCTTTCATTAGCTCTTCCCCCCATGCCAAGGTCTAGTAGTCGCAATGGCCAGGTTGACATCCCAGAGGTCCATTCTTCAAAAATGAAACCACTCCTGATTCCCATGTCTTGGATTTTTGGGAGGAAATTTCTCAGTAAGACAGACATGAATTTCATGGGCTGGGAAGGGTGGAAAACAACCAAACAAAAACTCCTCTTTTCGGTTAGCCACAGGGATTGTGCAATGATCCCAGGATACTGCCTGCTGGCCTTTTCCAAGGAGCTCTCTCCCAGCTCCACCTGGTGGTAAAAAGGACGTTCAGGCTATCGCTGTGGGCATCAGACTGGGAACCAAGGGAACAGGGATTTGGTTGCTGCTGGTGCCATTTTGCACACGTGGCCCCCAGTTCTGTGTGGCACTGGCTTGCCTCCTCTCGTGAGGTGGGAACAGCCCTTCAACCCATAGTTAAGTAAAGCCCACCTCCTGCAGGCTCACGTGGTGAGTATTGTATGGTGGTGGGGAAATCCCACCCAGCTGGGAAGGAAGGCACTTGGGAAGAAAGCAAAGGGAGCTTTGGGCTGGCAGCCAGGCAGAGCTGACAGTTGTTCCCAGTGTTTGCCTTGGGGCTGAGTCACTTCCGACTGTCAAAAATCATGAAAGACAGTCAAGAGTCTTCTCAGAGACTGGTTAGAGCAATCATATCCCCTGGTTTGGCATTTAGGAGGTCCAATTGCCCCGACACAGGCATCTCATGTCCTTTGAGATGACCTGAAGTATCTCACCTGTCCTGCTTGCTTTCTCACATAAAGGAGTGGAAGTTGCAGCACTACCTCAAGCTGGAAAAGGTAACTTCAGCTTCATGAGAAGAGAAGGCTTTGGGGAGACATCAGAGTCCTTCTGGTATTTGAAGGGAGCCTACAAGAAAGCTGGAGAAGGACTTTTCACAAGGGCATGTAATGATAGGACGAGGGGTAATGGCTTCAAACTGGAAGAGGGAAGATTTCAATCAGATATTAAGAAGAAATTTTTCACAGTGAGGATGGTGAAACACTGGAACAGGTTGCCCAGAGAAGCTGTGGCTGCCCCATCCCTGGAGGTGTTCATGGCCAGGCTGGATGGGGCTCTGAATAACCTGGTCTAATGGGAAGCATCTCCTCTCATGTCAGGGGTAGTAAAACTAGCTGATATTTAAGGTCCCTTCCAACCTAAATCGTTCTATGATTCATCAGTGCATTTGGCGTGACCATAAAGATAAGGTGTCATAGAAAGATAAGGTACTGATATAGACATCCCCAGATAGCATGATATTAATCCAGGACCCTTCAAGGTCTTGATCCTTTGGATGACTCAGATGCCAAGTCTTGATCAAGATAGCTCCAGAATTTGGTCATCTCCTGGTCCAAAATACAGCTCAGGCCAGGCCTTACCATGAATTTCTCCAGCTACAACAATCAGAACAGCAACAGCAAAATCATTGTCTGGTTTGTCTTTTGTTATTTTGCGTTCTGAGAGAGGAAAAGAAAAGAGAACAAGAAAGAGAAACGGAGAGAGAGAAAGAAAGAAAACAAGAAGAAAGCAAAGAAAGTCCCTGTACCTCCAGACCAAGTGCAGAACATCCCTCCCCCAAAAGCAGTAATTAATTTAGTCTCTTTTTCAAATGCTGGAAAATTGATTTTTCAAAATACATATTTCCCAAGAAAAAAAGAATTACATAAAAGTCTCATTTTTTTCCATTTTTTAAATAATAAACATCTAATTTACAAATGCCAAAAATTATCAAAAGTCCATGAACTGGCAAAATGTCCGGGAACTGCCTCATAGCTAATTAAGCTGTTACAGACCCAAGGATGTAATACTTTGACCTTTAATGTAAAGCCAATTACAAATACTGTTACTGTTATATACAGTTGCAGGAAAAACTCTTGGGAAGTCTGTGTGTGTCCTTTGGGGATCTTCCCTTAACTTACAAGTGACAGCCTGGTGTATATATGCTAGGAGCTGAGGTCACTGGTATGAGAAACATCAGAAATGAAGCCTTTGTAGGAAGTTATAAGAGCTATAGAGGGCTAATGCTGGGTTCAGAAACATGAATGAAGCTATTTAGAGATAGTATAGCATAATAAAAGGGGGAAAGGGGAGGCAAAGCCATTTTGCCAATGCTTCCAAAAAGGCTGCATCCCACCAGAATCCTGCTTATTCCATAAAACACCCAAGTATATATTAAGCTACATGAAGAAGAGCAAAGCAGATGTCCCAATCTAACCTCCGCCCATCAGGATCTCCAGGGCAGTTCGCTGCAGCTTGGTGTCCTCCACCCACTCAGGCATATCCCTTTGGGAAGGGATTGGTGCCGACGTGAGCAGAGGCAAGACACCAAAGACACAACGTGAAATCTGCATTTGGCAGAGGACAGCATAAAGGGCATTTTCAACCCAAAAAGAAAGGGCAGTACGAGAGCCATGTTCTCTCCCCTAACTCCAGAGAGAGCTCCGTTGAGATTTTCTTGCCTCAGGAGACAGTAACCAGAAAAACAAGACAGAGGTAGCTCATGGAAAACATGATAGTAGACCAGCCTCGATGCTTGGGATGTTTTGCCAGTTTGTAAAACTAATCAAGACACCAAATCAGCTAAAGGACACTCACTAGTGCTTCAAATGCCTTATTTATGCTGCTTTTTTTTGTTTTTTAAGCTGTATCGAATACTTTAGTTTTAGTGCTGCCTTGTTAGAAGCAAATTACCCCATTTTTTCCATCTTTAATCCTTACAAAAACTACCGAAATCTCAGACACAGAGCATCTTCTCTCCTTCTATCTGAATCATCAAGTAGAGTTAGCTGACAGGCTTTCCCAGCAGATCTTGAGGGATTGCCTAGGGTTGGAGATCCCTCCAGTTTACGTCTCAGTGCTCAACCATGCTGTTATCTTTTTATTCCCTCGGGCCCCCCAGGAGGCTGCCCAGTTCTCCTGGGACACTGATCGCAGAGAGCCCAGTCCTGTTTTAACAAGTGCAATCCCTTCAGGGATTCTTCCGTGCAAGCGAAGGGGAGAAATGAGTGATAATTTATGATGAGCGCTCTCGCAATTAGCACCTTGGAAAATAACACTGCCTGCGGAAGCTGAGAAGGCCATAAATGAAAGCGTAGCCGGGAGAGACGTGTCATTCTGACGCTAAGTCTAAATTCTTATCAAAGTCAGTGGGAACTGGAGGTGGTGGGAGACGGGGATAATGTAGCCTAGAGATAGGGACAGACCCCCAGACAACCAAAGCTCTCAAACCCTTCCTCCTTGGTCTTACCTGATGCAATATTAAGCTCTTTAAGGATCTATTGGCCACACAGCACCCAGCAAACTGGGGCTACTATTAGAGACTTTGTATGGGCAGCTCATCGTCAAAGGAGAGGTGGATAATGAGATGAAATATAGGCTTTGGACTTGAATTTTAATATTTATAACTGATATTCTAATATCAATTATGTAGTTAAGGGGTTTCCCACTCTAATTAGAGCCCATCAAAGTCTTTCTACTGACTCCTGAGGCTTTGGCAATCTTTCAGTGAATGCTACTAACCATTACATTTATAGAATATGTGAATGTAAATAACAGGAGTAAAAGCATAGATGCATACACTCACACAGATAACCCAAGGTATGACAAGTCAGTGGAGAATGAAGCATATGAGAGGCACCACTTACCCTTTCTGTCATTCTCTAAGTTTGATTACCTCTCTATTAAACACAAGTGGAAGTCATACTACTTGCATTCCTTATGTAGGTACCTCAGATAAATAATTAAAGGAAGCTGTGGCTATTCAGTCCTTGAGCACATTAAATAAAGCAGCTGAAAGCTATGTAGGGCCTACAAGCAATGATAAACACAAAACTGGTTTACCCTCACTATGGTTGTCTTTTGGTATGAGGTCTTTTTCAAGGTCTAGCCATATCTTATTCAGAAGGTGACAAATTTTGTGAGGTTTAATTGTAGTTACTCCCTGTTACCGAAATTACTTCTGTGGTACCTGGAAGCTTATGTGCTGGATGGACTTGTTTCTTGCTTCAATCTTGGCCAACAAGGAAGGCCAGCCTTTCCTGAGATGTGGTTTCCCCACCAACAGAATGAGAGAACTGACCAACAAACACTTTAGGCTTAGTATGTGAGGATTATTCGTAGAGCACTTGAATTTCTGCATCTATTTTAGCAGTTTTAAAGAGTGGCAAGGAACATTCCTGGGCACTGGAACTTGGTTTAATATATTGTTAAAATATTTGACAATCCCTGACGTGCTTTTGGCTTAGGTAAAAGCACACTCCCAAGTAATTCCTGGGCATGGTTCAAGAGTTAGCACGGGCCAAGGGCCATTCCCAGGAGGTGTTTTGCATAGAGCCACCTTGTTCAGGAAGGCAAGAGAATTTAATAGGTCAGATGTGGGCTGTTTAATGCCAGGTGGCATCAGCGTGAGAGCTATGTTTAATTAACTAGTGGAGATGTAGCCAGAAAGCCTAATCCACTCCCTATAATGACTCCGTGACTCTTGAAAGTAAAAGCAGAGATGACCTGGGAGAGGATGCAGAAAGTCAAATGGCTTCTTCTGTTTTCCAAGTGACTCGTAGCATCTCCAGTCATTATCTCAATATCCCAGGTCCTGAGGGAAATGCTTCGTTTTGCATTTGACAGCAGCTATACCATTTATTGGCCTGGCTACTGCCCACCAGTTCTGTAGCCAGCAGTGCACAAGGGAGTCATAGGTTTAGCGTCATCTCCAGCCAGCTGTGATTCCTGCTGCAAGACTGGTAACTGGCAGAAGTGGAGGAGACAGCTTCTAGCATAAGCCTGGAGAGCAGGCTTGAAGCAAATCCATAGGGAAATACAGGAATCATGCCACTATCCCATCTGCTTTCCATTGCAGAAAGGCATATGGACACTGAAGAGGAGAATGATTTGTGTCTCTTTCCTGGCTACAGGTGGTGGCCCCCCATCTCAAATAGTGTTGAGGGCATTTACCACTACCTGGTTCTAGACCCCTTTGTCAAAATGACCAAGGTGTGAGTTTGGGCAAGTCACCTCTCCTTTCCAGCCCTCTTTCATCCTTCTGATTCTGATTTTGTACTTCTATGCAATGTACTCTACAATGAGGTGCTCAAAAGCACCTACACAGGTTGAGCGATGTTGATGATGAAGATGAATCGCTACCTGGGACCTGACTCTCCCACCTGATTTCTTGGTAATTATTTTTTTTTTCCAAGTAACAAACAGATTTTCATCTTTCATGCTTATTTAAGAGGAGATCTGTATAAAATTTGTCTCCCTGTTATTTTTTCTCTCTCTTTCTCCTCATTACGGTGGGTTTATTTGCTTACAAATACACATGCTCTTCTACATTCATCTATGCTCAGTTCTTAGCTTCCTAGCTGGGTTATACACAGTTCCACAGAGAACACATTGATCAGATGCGTAGCTAGAAGCTTGTAAGATGTTCAGGTAAGTCCTTATTTCTTTATAAACTAAAAGCACCTCTATTGTTTATTGGATTTTACTTGGTTCTCAGGTTGCCCTGCTGCTCAGCACATCCACAGACCCAGGCTGAAACCACCTTCTTGTGAAGACTTAGCAGTGTCCCCAAGGAAAGCAATGGAAGAAAAAAGGGAAGGAAAGCTATTTTCATTTTCTGGAGGTGAAGTGTCTCGTTCAATACCTTTCTTTTTTTGTTTTTTCTTTTTTTTTTTTTTCTAATCCCGAATTCTTACAATACACATTTTAGCTTCACCCACTTCCTCTGTGGGAACAGCTGTCAAAACGCTGTTACATCCTAGGCTACTGCGGCTTTACGACTCACATTAGCAGCTCTTTAAGGGTCTGGCCGAGGCTGGCTGTGAGGTTTCAAGCCTGTGATTTCTCATTACCCAACTGCCAGGAAGTGTAATGCAAGGTCAGATGGGAAGCTGAAGGAGGCAGGGAGGTTCACTGCTGGGTTTGACGGGAGGTAGACCAGAGGTACCTCCATAGATCCCCCATCACCTTCAGTTGTCCATTCTTCTTGTTTAAAACCACCTGGACCAAACATCAGCCAAAGTGTCCACCTGGTTCCTCAGAGCTTGGTGCTGGTCATCCTCATCACAAGAAGTGGTAAAGCAAAGCAAAAAGCACAAGGAGCATTGGTTGTGCGAGGTTCTCACTCATTTAGTAAACAATTCCTTGGATGGATGCTGGGGATAATAAGCTGTGAGGAGAACAACAGGGTGCAATACCAACATCAGCTTGGTAGCGGATAAAGACACCATCATCTCTGTTTGAGGATAGACAGTGCTATTTCTGTGTAAAGTACAGAAAAGCGAACTCTTAAGGGGTTGGTTAAAGGCCTGGATGCGGTTGCTGCACCACAGTGAAAGATGAGATTGGAAGGTAAAATAAGTACAAGAATTTTGCATGCATGGGAAGGAGAGAAACGGATAACCAACTCTGACTTTGTAAAGCACTTTGGAGGCACAAGCCAGAGTTTTCAAAGTCCTCCAGCACGCCATCAAGAACACAGTAGCCCTTGTTTAATAGTCTAACCTGTGATGTACCGACATCTATCAAGGGTACACTGAAAGGGCAGCTGTGGCTAAAGCACTTTCCAAGCTCAGTTTTTCTATCACATGCCCAGTCAGCCTGCCAAGCAACTCGCGCTGGCTGGCTGCTTGTTTGAACCATCTGGACCACACTTAGCTCTGCCTCGACAGGGTGCCAAACCGTTGAGAACGAGTACCTGGACACATGCATGAAAGCCATTAAATTACTGCAGGGTAGGAAATTACCTCCTGCCAACTGAACCATTACTGATTATGTGCTTTTTTCTTACCCCACTCTGTACAGATGCTTTCTGTTAACATGTTTAATTGAGCATTGAAGCAAGATGACCAGGATGCCTGTGAGTGGTTGCCTGTCTCAACAGACAGTAGCCCACTAATCCAAATAGCTTCTTTCTTAACAACCTACCACCTGCTATCTCAGTAAGTTCTTTTCTGCCACAAGTTTTGTCTGCTCCATTGGGTTGTTTGTTTGTCTTAAGCTTCTTGAGCAGCTGGGCCTCAAGGGACTGCTGTTTGATTTCTCAATTTTCTCCTCATCCACCCAAACAAGCAGTGTCTGTGAAGCACCCCACAGTTGTGGGCCAGAGAAATGGCATCTCATCGCAGGAACACACGTATGGAGGCACTGTGGTGTTTCTCAGAGGCTTTGCAAACCTAAATCATCCATGTCTGAGTTATGAGTAGGTTGTGAGATGAACAGCAACAGGCCCTGGTTATTTAAAGTTCATCTGAAATGATTTTTAGGTACCGAATAGCTCCAGGAGGCCTTTGAGAAGAAAGACATTTGATCGGGCAAAACAATATGTAGCCTGGGATAATGACGATTTTTTTAATTGTTGTCATTCAGCCAGACTAAATTTAACCACACACCCCCTATTTTGAGCTCCTGTCAAATATTTGATCAGAAGAACTTTGCAATCACTTCACAACAGTGACATTCTGCCAAGATACCATGATTTCTCCAGCAAGGTATGATGACTAATGCAATCCCATGAAAAGCTGATGGAGTCCATCAACTTCTCCAGCTTGTTTAACATTGTATTGCTCAAACCACTGATACAGCGACTAGCCTGACCCTGAGCACTCTGTAAAGGTCCTGAATCAAATCATACTTTGTGAACCAACTGAGGCAATTCTATGAGTCTGAGGCTCTGCATTGGCTGGGATCAGAGGGCCAGCTCTCCGACCTGAGTACCTAAGGTGGACAGATCTCAGACTTCATTTGGCAAGGGTCAGTTGTTGCCAAGACTGGGCTTATTAAGGACCTGTTTCCTAGGCTGTTCACTCTACTTTCTGCAGGCAGAATTACTGCAGAGAGGAAAGGAGAACAGATTCGTCTGTGAAGGTTGTGAGCATCCCTTCCCCTGGAAGCCCAAGGGTTTTCAAAGAGGAGAAGACTGCAACAGGACCAAATAGATGAGGTTCTCCACCACCTAGTCAATTTATGGGGAACATTTTGCCACCTTACTAGGCCTCGTGGTCTTTCAAGGATTACATTAGCCACAGGGAGAAGCTGGCTCAAGGACGAGTGGCCAGGAGTAGTGCTGAGGGAGGCACAGGGGCTCCTACAACCACTGAATGTAGACCTTTTTCAACAGATGTGAAGAAAGAGGAGCACGCTTCAAGTATAATTTAAAATACATTTATTGTTTCATTTGTTCTGGCTTTTTTTTTTTTTTTTTGTTATACAAAGATGTTAAATAACTTAAATACATTCTCAACAGTCACTCAGAATCAGATTTATACCTACAAGCTGTACATATGAGGTAGAGAAAAATAACTTAGGCTCCCATAAGACATTGGAAAAAAAAAATAAAAGGAAAAAAAAAAAACCAAAAAAATAAAAGAAAAATACTAATCCTTCATGTTAGTATTCCCACCTCCCTTTAAAAGGAAATACCATCCCAAGTGTGCAAAACAAATCCTAGACTTTACATTCAGGCCTCAAAGGGCATTAGGGTGGGGTGAAATAAAGAGAAATAAGTGTGTTAGTGTGTCGACCACTGATTCAGAAAGATCCACGTCCAAGGGGAGCCAGAAGTGTTATCCACACACAACCTTGCTTAGTCCTGAACTCATCCCACCTCTACTAACTGAGGTGTCTATGTCTTTATCCCCCTTTTTTTTCAGTAGGGAGAAACGCATCTCCATATGGGCCAAAACACCTTCTAGAGGTGCCTACACTGGCTGCAGACTGAGCCTGGGCAAGTGAGCCTGCACCACAGGCTCCTTATCTAAGTGGGGATGACTCCAGGTGACTTGCAAATGCCCTAGGTTTGCCCATTTCTGAAAACTTTCAGCAACAACGGAGAAAAAAACCACATTGATCAGATACGTCCCCTGATAGCCTGCTGAATTTGTCTGAACCATTTATGGTCTTAAATTACATCCTGCTCACTCCCTGCCTCTGAAAAAACATAATCATGGGAAGCCTATCATGATGCCAGATCTAAGATGTGTTGCAATATCCATTTTCTTGTCCTTCCCACCCACAAATACTTGAGATTCTCTTCTTTATTTTTTTTTTGTTCAGAAATGTTCAATTTGCTGTAGTTTCCTGGAACCTGTAAATAACTTGGTCAAATCCAATGTTCATCAGTAAAAAAAACATTTGAAAGCTATTCAGTGGTAATATCCGTGGCCCTAAGCTTAACTGCTTTAGCAAGGACCAGATTTCTACTGGCCTGATCCTGTGCCATATTGAGTGTCCTTCAAGTTACACAGGCAGTAATGGTCATAAAAGACACTATTTCTCTTGTGGGAAAATGTTGCTCTCCAGAAAGTCATCACCTACTTAGCATCCTGAAAACCGAAAGCCAGGACGAGCTGACCATGGAAGCCAGACTCAACCCAACAGATGTGCACAGAGCTGAATAAACCAGGAACGAAGAGCTTTGCTGCACCTGTTTTATCGAGTACAGAACAGACCTGATTTTACTGCAACATCAACTGAGGAATTTTTCACAGGCACTATAATCCACCAGAAAATTACCTTAAGCAGCATCTACTCCATGAAAGTACCCTTGAGAAATCTGTCCCTTCAGTTGGGTTCTCATCCAACCCTACTACAGCCAAACCAACCTAATTTCTCCTCAAGTCTTGGCTAAAATAGGGCAGCTGAAAAACGATTAACAAAGAAATTCAAAACCTGGGCTGAAAGAAGGCAGATGTGTACGAGCTGGCCAACCCGAAAAAAATCCTCAGAAAGTATTTCGCCCCTGCTCAGGTCTCCAAACCAGCAATCCCAAAAGCTCTTTTGAAAACAGATGGTCTGTAACTCATCCCCTGCTTCCAAAGGTGAACGACAGGCTTCCTGAACCGCAGCAGACCAAGTTCCCAGCTCCCCAGTTTTACACTGCCCCACTCAAATAGATAAAAATTGCTTGCTTTAGATCAAGCCTGGAATTTGGTCCTCTCCATTTAACCTTCCCATGTGCTCAACTTATTTTTTTTCCACCAACAGCCTTTTTAAGAGTCATTCTTCCCAGGCCAACTGAGACCACTGGTAAATATCTAGTTATCATGAGTAAGTTTTGGGTTTCCTCCACCCAGAAGTTATACAAGACCAGGACGCACAACTGAAAAAGGGTAAGCTTGAGGTTTCGGGGTAGGTTTTTGCATTTTAATTATAAGCTACTCACTCTTCATAACTCATTTTTAGTATAAAGAATTTTTAAGAAGGAAAAAACCAAAACCCTTTGATTAAACACTTCTTGTTTCACCAACTGAAGTCTTTTGAGAGCTGGAAGACAATGAGAATGTAATGTTTAGGACTTGTTTTGCATGTCTCCACATCCGGCATATATAAGTCAGTCACACAGAATAGAAGCTTGTTAAAAAACAGATGACGGGTGCAACAATTATTTGTGTGGGGTTTTATTTCTTTTAATAGAAAATTCTAATATAAAACAGCAAACATTTTCAGTTTGCCTTGTTTACAAAAATATTATATATATTTTTTTTATATTTCTGACATAACTAAATGCACTATTCAATAAAAATATTCTTCCATCAGCTAACTTCTCTTTTAAAAAAAAAATAATAAAAAAGTTATATAAATAATGGTTGCACCCCCCCACCCCAAAACTGATCTTGCAAGTCTTGCTGGATCAGCTCTAGGAGAACCAACACTTTGACACTTTTGGGGGAACAGGGGGTGAAAGGGGATCAGAAACCAGAGACGTCCCCTACACCCATCCATCCTTCTCCAGTTAAATCTGCTGCAAAAACCTATTTTTCTAGGGGTAAGAAAATGGGAACAAGTTGCTTTGCACTTTTTTTTTTTCTTTTTTCGTATGAAATGACACCGTGAAAGATTCAGGGACCCAAATCCACTCTTGTAGTAGTTTTACAAAAACGAGCAATTTCATGGAATTGCACTGGAGATCCAAGGGTGTGGTGGTAGAATCAACCTCTCTGGAAAAATCCAATTTCATACAGCTGGAACAAAAAGGATCTTACAGGACACTAGCCAATGTTTTATAGAGGATTTCAGGGTCCCTCATCTAGGGTTTTCTGAACTCATGTATGAGTAGCAGAAACTCCTGCTTCATGGGTTAATTCAATTCCAACTCATCTATCACCAACAGAAAACCCAGGTCAAGCACTTGAGAGATTTTTGAGAGGGTTGGACATCTTTTCTACCAGCTGCTCCTTGTTTCATCCTATTCAAGCTCCACTGGATTTTTCCAAAATGAGGCTTTTCCCCCCATTCTTTCTTCAAACATTGGAAAATGCTGGAACTAAACACAACCCACACCCAAAGCACAGGCAACACGGTGTGGGGAGGAAGAAAAATAACCCACATGAGTTTTACCACCTTAGGTCAAAAGGCCAAGAAGACAAGTTCTCCCGATTTCAGAGTGTTAGTATATTTTATACACTGCCTATACATTTAACACATGTGCCTCGCTACTATTTAGTTATTTATAATTATTTTTTTTTTAACCACAGGAGAATAAACCTTGCTATTTACAATATATAACAGGCAAGTAATATATCCACATTAACATAAATACAATTTGTTTTTTGTGGGTTGGGTTTTTTTTTGTATTTTGTTTTTTGTTTGCTTTTTTTCATTTTTTTCCTTGGGTTTTTTTTAAATACTTACAGAAAGCATCCAGGCTTCAGTGCGTGAGTTATAGTACACAGAAGAGCTCTTTCACTCAGTAGTTCATTCACTCTTTGCCTCTTTCTTCTAGTCAAGCTTTGACAATCTGCCTTATTGCCCACCCATCTCTCTCTCCACTCTGCTGCCAAACACACCGGGCTACCCCTTCCCATCCAACCCAAGGCATTTTCTCTGCAATGATTCCGATGCCAATGCCTCCCTCTCTTCTGCATCTAGGGACTCATTTCTCCTCTCACACCAGTGCAATGTGGAGTTACTCCAGCGAGGTCAATGGAGACAGAGACACCAGTGAAAAGAAGGAAAAATGAGGCCCATAGTTTAAATATAACAATAATAATAATTAATAATAATAATTAATAATGCACATAAATTGTGGCCCACTCTTTAAGTAAGAACAAATAGGTTTGGTTTTTTTAAAGAAGAATGGAGCCAGAAATATAGTAATTCAGACCCAAAAATCCTCATTTTTTGAGCAGGTTTGGATCCGGCCTTACTTTGGAGGGGAAAAGCTATTCTAGCACACACACAAAAATGTAACAGTGAGTTTGCACATATGTGTGAGAGAGAGAGAAAGGGAGAAAGAGAATTTAACATAATACCACATTGAGACCATAAGAAGGTCCTTCTGAAGGGCTTTACAATAAATAAATGTTCGTTCAATATTTATATATATATTTACGTGTCAGCCTGTGTGCATATATATATATACACACACATGCACACACTGAATAATACGTTTCTAGTCAGTTTATTTTTTAAACCATTAGATAAACTGCTCGTGGGTGACTTTCAAAGCGGTGCATCTCCCAGAAGCCACGAGAACTTTCCGCAAACTTTCTGCATCGAAGGTGCCACCGGGCATTTGCCGCGGCGGAAGGGACAAACACCCACCTTGTGTGGGTTCCTCCTTCTCCAGCACCACCCCAAACCTCCAGAATTGTACAGCAAATAAGCAGATATTAAAAAAAAAAAAANCCAAAAATCCTCATTTTTTGAGCAGGTTTGGATCCGGCCTTACTTTGGAGGGGAAAAGCTATTCTAGCACACACACAAAAATGTAACAGTGAGTTTGCACATATGTGTGAGAGAGAGAGAAAGGGAGAAAGAGAATTTAACATAATACCACATTGAAACCATAAGAAGGTCCTTCTGAAGGGCTTTACAATAAATAAATGTTCGTTCAATATTTATATATATATTTACGTGTCAGCCTGTGTGCATATATATATATACACACACATGCACACACTGAATAATACGTTTCTAGTCAGTTTATTTTTTAAACCATTAGATAAACTGCTCGTGGGTGACTTTCAAAGCGGTGCATCTCCCAGAAGCCACGAGAACTTTCCGCAAACTTTCTGCATCGAAGGTGCCACCGGGCATTTGCCGCAGCGGAAGGGACAAACACCCACCTTGTGTGGGTTCCTCCTTCTCCAGCACCACCCCAAACCTCCAGAATTGTACAGCAAATAAGCAGATATTAAAAAAAAA